>CM065361.1:35027973-35227973 GCA_033032245.1 Poecilia picta | reverse complement strand
TGGGTCTCCTTTAGCATGTAGCTCCTGTTGGGTCTCCTTTAGCGTGTAGCTCCTGTTGGGTCTCCTTTAGCGTGTAGCTCCTGTTGGGTCTCCTTTAGCGTGTAGCTCCTGTTGGGTCTCCTTTAGCGTGTAGCTCCTGTTGGGTCTCCTTTAGCGTGTAGCTCCTGTTGGGTCTCCTTTAGCATGTAGCTCCTGTTGGGTCTCCTTTAGCAGTGTAGCTCCTGTTGGGTCTCCTTTAGCATGTAGCTCCTGTTGGTCTTGCTGTCTCCTTTAGCGTGTAGCTCCTGTTGGGTCTCCTTTAGCATGTAGCTCCTGTTGGGTCTCCTTTAGCATGTAGCTCCTGTTGGGTCTCCTTTAGCGTGTAGCTCCTGTTGGGTCTCCTTTAGCATGTAGCTCCTGTTGGTCTCCTTTAGCATGTAGCTCCGTTGGGGGCCCCATCGTGACACACTTTTCCAGTTTTTGCTGCCTTGTGGCCGGTGAAAAGATGCGTGAGTCGTGTTAGCCGAGCATCCCGAGCTGCTTTGCGTGGTTCCATGCGGGGTCCCGCATTTTGGGCCCCACAACGTAACCGGGCCCCTCAATGTTGGGGTCCCGCGCTCGGGACCCCGCATGTAATATAAACACGTACTCACACACACACACACACACCCTGTGTGTGCGCGTGCCAGTCACCTGCCCCCCCCCCCCCTGACTTCCCGGCGTCTTTTCGGGCTGAAGTGGTTCGTTGTTGTTGCGGGACGCGGCGGTTTTTGTTGGAGGCTCATTAAGCGTCTCGGTCCTCCTGCGGCCCAGACGCGCCTCCATTAGGAACCGAACCGCCCGGATCCGCGTATTGGACCCCGCGCCGCGTTACGCCACGCAAAGAAAGGCGGGAGAGGAAGGAGGAGCTGCTGTCACCCAAACACCTGAAAACATTTGCAAATCTGCTTTAATTCCCGGATTTTCTCCCCTTTCTCTCCGCTCAGACTCCCAGGACAAAAGCGTCCGGCCCCGTCCGGTCCGGTCCGGCCCGGCCCGGTCCGGTCCGGTCCGGTTCGGCCCCGTCCGGTCCGGTCCGGCCCGGCCCGGTCCGGTCGGTCCGGTCGGCCCGTCGGTCGGTCGGCCGGCCCGGTTCGGCCCGCTGCGGCGCACGGAGTCGGAAGCCGGCGGGGCGCAGCCGGGGCCGACGCCGGGAGAGGAGCCGTGAATCCCGGCTGCAGGGCTCGGCGACCCGGAGCTGCTGGAGGAACATTTATGATGTTTAAATTATTTTTATAATTTAAAAAATAATTTAAACAATTATTATTTTATTCATATTTATTTTATTTACTGGGATATTTATTTTACTACGGGATTAATAAAGGATTATTCAGAGTTTTTATTTGGTTTGTTTCGCCTGACATTAAATAAATTAGAAATATAAATAAATATGTTGATTAAAATAAAATAAATAAAACCATCGAGTTCTTGAATGTTTCAAACAGCAACAGGTTTCTGGATCCGGACCGTCCAGGTTCGGTTCGGATGTATTCCAGGTTAAATTCTATTCATCCAGTGTGTGTGTGTGTGTGTGTGTGTGTGTGTGTGTGTGTGTGTGGTGTGTGTGTGTGTGGTGTGTGTGTGTGTGTGTCTTGTTGTGTGTGTGCTCTTGTGTTTGGTGTGTGTCTTGTGTGTGTGTGTGTTGTGTGTCTCGTGGTGTGTTGTGTGTGTGTGTGTGTGTGTGTTGTGTGTGTGTGTGTTGTGTGTGTGTCTCTGTGTGTGTGTGTGTGTGTGTGTGTGTGTGTCTCGTGTGTGTGTGTTCGTGTGTGTTGTGTGTGTGTGTGTGTGCTCGTGTGTGTGTGTGTGTGTTCTGTGTGTGTGTGTGTGTGTCTCTGTGTGTGTGTGTGTGTCGTGTGTGTGTGTGTGTGTGTGTCTCTGTGTGTGTGTTTGTGTGTGTGTGTGTGTGTTTGTGTGTGTGTGTGTGCTCTGTGTGTCTCTGTGTGTGTGTGTGTGTGTGTGTGTCTTGTGTGTCTCTGTGTGTGTGTGTGTGTGTGTGTGTGTGTGTGTGTTCTGTGTGTGTGTGTGTTGTGTGTTGTGTGTTGTGTGTGTGTGTGTGTGTGTGTGGTTGTGTGTGTGTTGTGTGTGTGTTGTCTCTGTGTGTCTTGTGTGTGTGTCTCGTGTGTGTGTTGTGTGTTCTGTGTGTGTCTCTGTGTGTGTGTGTGTGTGTGTCTCTGTGTGTGTGTGTTGTGTGCTTGTGTGTGTGTTCTGTGTGTTCTGTGTGTGTGTGTGTGTGTTGTGTGTGTGTGTGTTGTGTGGTGTTTGGTGTGTGTGTTCTGGTGTGTTCTGTGTGGTGTGGTGTGTCTCTGTGTGTGTGTTGTGTGTCTCTTGTGGTTGTGTGTGTGTGTGTCTCTGTGTGTGGTGTGTGTGTGTGTGTGTCGTGTGTGTGTGTGTGTGTGTGTGTGTTTGTGTGTGTGTCTCGGGTGTGTTTTGTGTTTGTGTGTGTGTTGTTGGTGTGTGTGTGTGTCTCTGTGTTGTGTGTGCTCTGTGTGTGTGTGTGTGTGTGTGTGTGGTGTGTTGTGTGTGTGTCGTGTGTGTGTGTGTGTCTCTGTGTGTGTGTGTGTGTGTGTGTCTTGTGTGTGTCTCTGTGTGTGTGTGTGTGTGTGTGTGTCGTCTGTGTGTTGTCTCTGTGTGTGTGTCTCTGTGTGTGTTGTGTGTGTGTGTGTCTGTGTGTGTGTGTGTGTGTGTGTGTGTCTCTGTGGTGTGTGTGTGTCTCTGTGTGTGTGTGTGTGGTGTCTCTGTGTGTGTGTGTGTGTCTGTGTGTGTGTGTGTGTGTGTGTGTGTCGTGTGCTGGTCTCTGTGTGTGTCTCTGTGTGTGTTGTGTGGTGTGTGTCCTGTGTGTCTTGTGTGTGTGTGTGTGTGTGTCTCTGTGTGTGTGTGTGTGTGTGTCTGTGTGTTGTGTGTGTGTGTGTCGTGTCTCTGTGTGTGTGTGTGTGTGTGTCTCTGTGTGTCTCTGTGTGTGTGTGTGTGTGTGTCTCTGTGTGTGTTGTGTGTGTGTCTCTGTGTGTGTGTTGTGTGTGTCTCGTGTGTGTGTGTTGGTGTCTCTGTGTGTGTCTCTGTGTGTGTGTTGTGTGTGTCTCTGTGTGTTCTCTGTGTGTGTGTGTGTGTGTGTCTCTGTGTGTGTGTGTCTCTTGTGTGTGTGTGTGTCTCTCTGTGTGTGTGTGTGTGTGTTGTGTGTGTGGTGTGGTGTCTCTGTGTGTGTGTGTGTGTCTCTGTGTGTGTGTGTTCTTTTGTGTGTGTGTGTGTTCTGTGTGTGTGTGTGTGTGTGTGTCTCTGTGTGTGTGGTCTCTCGTGTGTGTGTGTGTCTCTCTGTGTGTGTGTGTGTGTGTGTGTGTGTGTGTGTGTGTGTGTCTCTGTGTGTGTGTGTGTGTCTGTGGTGTGTGTGTGTGTGTGTGTCCGGGGGTCTAATCCATGTTTAAAAGCTCATAAATACAGATCAGAGTGAAATAATGCGGGTCTGAGGAGGAGGATGATCAGCAGCTGTTTCTCGGTAATCTGGCCTCTAATCTCATGTTCTGCTCCGTCACTCAGCCTGGATTCCAGCGCTGCTGGTTCCGGGAGGTTCTGCGGGTCCATTTAGACCCGGAGCCCAGAGCATGACGGAGCCAGTGACCCCGGTCGGTGTGGAGCTGCTGCGGGTCAGACCGGCTCGTTCCGTCCTAATTGAGGAGAGACCGGAGGGACCAATGACGGGCCGGTTGCTGCTGCTCCTCTCTCTCTCTCTCTCTCTTCCTCTCTCTCTCTCTATCTCCCCCCCCCTCCCTCCGGTATAAAGGCCCCCGTCTCTCCCTCAGGTCGGTTTTTCTGCAGAGCCTCTCGACTCCTGCAAGTGGCTGGATCTTGATCACCGGCGAACCCAGACAGGGAACTTCCGCCCAACTTCTTCCTCTCCCTCCTCCTCCTCTCCTCCTCCCTCCTCTCTCCTCCTCTCCTCCCTCCTCCTCCTCCTCCTCCTCTCTCTCCTCCCCTCCTCTCCTCCTCTCCTCCTCCTCTCCTCCTCCTCCTCCTCCTCCTCCTCCTCCCTCCTCCTCCTCTCCTCCTCTCTCCTCCTCTCCTCCTCCTCCCTCCTCTCCTCCTCCTCCTCTCCTCCTCTCCTCTCCTCTCCTCTCCTCTCCTCTCCTCCTCTCCTCCTTCCTCCTCTCCTCTCTCCTCCTCTCCACCATGGGCTCCGTCCTCCCTTCCAGCTCCTCTCTCTCCTCTTCGGGCCTCAAGCCGCCGCCTCGTGTTTCCCTGTCGGACATCATCACGTCGGACATCCTGCACAGTTTCCTGTACGGCCGCTGGAGACACGTACTGGGCGACCAGCAGCAGCTGCAGCAGGAGGACCGAACCGGGCCGCGAACCGGGCCGCGAACCGGGCCGGGCGCGAGCGGCGCGAGCCCCAGGACCGCGTTCACGGCCGAGGTTCTGGCCCAGTCCTTCTCCGGAGGTGAGCGTCCGGTGTAATAATAATAATAATGATATAAATAATGATAATAATAATAATAATAATAATAATAATAATAATAATAATATATTATTATTATTATTATTGTTATTGTTATTATTATTATTATTATTATTATTATTGTTGTTGTTGTTATTGTTGTTGTTATTTCCAAGTTTAAACATGGAATTGATGGAACTTTAGATGAAAATTTAATCCCGTTTTTATTCCGTTTTTATTTTTAATCATAATTTGGTTTGAAATTGAAAAACGAAGGAAAATATTTTCCGATCATGAATTTGATGAGATATTGAAACTTTTCTCAACATGAAGATGATTTTCCCTCAGCGCGGAACTTTCCTCTGATTTTATTTCATTTTACGGTTTAATTCGTTTTAGTTTTCGGTAAATTTCGTTAGAAATAATTTCAGAGAAAATATTTCAGTTTAATTTCATCATTTTTATCATTTTCTGTCATTTTGACGGAATTATTTCTGTTTCTCTGTTTAAAGGCGGTTCCGGCTCAACCCGCCGCTCCGGTTCCGGTTCGGTTCTTCTTCTTTTCTAGAATCTAAACGTTTTCTCTGTTTCTGCTAGTTTCGCGGACCGAACCGAACCGAACCCTGAGATCCTCAGAAGCCGAACTTTTCTTGCAGTTTTATTCTTGTTTTTTCCATTTGGTTCCGAACCTGGTTAACTGGATTCGTCGAGCAGCGGGACGGTCTGGTGCCGCAGAGCCCGAGCCGAACCTGGTTCTGTTCGGAGGAAACCTGAGCTAAAGGAAGTTCTGTTTGTGTTCAGAGGTCCAGAAGCTGTCCAGCCTGGTTCTGCCCAGCGAGGTCATCATCGCGCAGAGTTCGGTTCCGGGTGAGCAGAACTTTTACGGAATATTTTATGTTTCTGTGAAACGAGATGATATGACACCTGTAGAGGTTCGGTTCGGTTCGGTCGGTCCGCAGCCTGATTGGACCTCTGTGTGCTGCAGGAGAAGGACTCGGGATTTTCTCCAAGACTTGGATCAAAGCCGGAACCGAGATGGGTCCATTTACCGGCCGCCTGGTCTCACCGGAACATGTGGACCTGTACAAGAACAACAACCTGATGTGGGAGGTGAGGCCCGGTTCGGTTCGGTCTGGCCCGGTTCGGTCCAGTGATGACCGACCCGGCCCGGTTCGGTTCGGTTCGGTTCGGTCTGGCCCGGTTCGGTCCAGTGATGACCGACCCGGCCCGGTTCGGTTCGGTTCGGTCTGGCCCGGTTCGGTCCAGTGAGGCCCGGCCCGGTTCGGTTCGGTTCGGTCTGGCCCGGTTCGGTCCTGTCATGACCGACCCGGCCCGGTTCGGTCCGGTCCGGTTTGGTCTGGCCCGGTTCGGTCTAGGAAGATCCGGTCCGGTTTGGTCTGGTTCGGTTCGGTCCAGTGAGGCTCGGTCCAGTCCGTCCTACACACTCCAACCTCCGGTTCTGTTCGCGAATTCCAGGCTTTTCGGAACATTTAAACACTTCCAGTAGAAGCAGACAGAACCGAACCGGAACCAGACCGAACCGAACCGGAACCAGACAGAACCGAACCGGAACCAGACCGAACCGAACCAGAAGAACCGAACCAGCTCCGGAAAGATTCTTTAAATGAGCCGAATCTTCAGCGGTTCTTCCCGCTGCAGCAGCGATCGGAACCGGTTCTGGACCGGAACCGGTTCTGATCGGAACCGGAACCGGTCCATCACAGTGTCATTGTTTTAAATTCATGTTGTTTGTAACCAGGTTGATTTTCTGCCCAGGTTCCCTTGAGCCTGAGATCAGGATCTCAACGGGGTTTAAATAAAGGAAATAAAGAAAATCATCAGTTCAGTCAACAAACGGCGGAATTTATTGACGTGTTTTATTTTATAAGTTTCTCTAAATAATAATACATATAAAAAATTATTTTTAGAGGAGCAGAAACACAAAGAATCAGCAACAAAGTGCAGCAAAAATTAATATTTAATTTATTAAAACGTTCAAAGTGTTTGATCAAAATTCAGCAGAAAATCTATGAAATATTTCAGAAGATGAAATATAAGAAGATTTAACTGATTTATGAACATTTCAGCAATAAACTACATAATAATAATAATAAATAATAATAAAAATATAATAAATAATAATAATAATAATAATAATAATATGGACTGTAAATTATTAATACAAATCTTTGCACATTTTATACTAACAGAGAAACTTTTGACATTTTCAACTTTTATTAATTTCTCAGCAGTCAGAAAATCTTGAAAAAATTCAGCCGCTTTAAGTAAATAAATAAAACTGATTTTAGTGAAATGATTCGATTTATTAAGGATAAATTATGTGTTTAATTCAACATGTTTCACGTTTGATGTTACTAATAAAAATATTTAGCTAATTAAAATCCACACACCAAGAACCGCTACACCATCGGTTTCTGTTCATTGTTTTTCTGATGTTTCGCGGTTTCTGATCGGTTTCGGGATCTGGTCTTTCTGGTCGGTTTCTGATCGGTTTTCTTCTGATCGGTTTTCTTCTGGTCGGTTTCTGGTCGGTTTCTGATCGGTTTCTGATCGGCCGGTTTTTGTCTCCAGGTGTTTAACGAAGACGGGTCGGTCCGGTTCTTCATCGATGCCAGTCAGGAGGACCAGCGCAGCTGGATGACGTACATCAAATGCGCCCGGAACGAGCAGGAGCAGAACCTGGAGGTGGTTCAGGTCGGCAGCAGCGTTTTCTACAAGGCGGTGGAGGTCAGGAAACATCACCGGTTATTGGCTGAACATACAATAAACGGCGGGAAAATAAACTGTTTCAAGTTATTCAGACACAAAATCATTTAGCTATTTTTCCTTTTGGAGCCAAAAGATTACTAAAGAAATAATAAACAAATGAAATGCTTTTCTGTTTGGAGTTAAAAAATAAATCATTTTCATTTTTCTAAATGTAAATCTTTAAATATGTTTTCATTTTTTATTTTTTTTTAATCTGTGAAACTTTTTTGATTTACGAGTTGATTTAGATTCAATATGTTGGTGATTGTTGGCTCTTATTGTTTTTTCTGAATATGCAAATTTAATAAATCAAACAATTTAACAAAACCTATTTAATAACAAATCTGAAAAATGAATTATAAAGTCCCTGCCAGGTAAATTAATAAAAATATTAAATAATTCTGACAGATTTTTCCCATCAGTCGGTTTGAAGCTGCAGGAAAATCATATTAAGTTCATTTTAATTTAACAGGTTAACAAGTCCAGAGGACTCCGAAGCTCTCCGTTCATTCATTCATTTCATTCATTCATTATCATTCATTCATTCATTCATTCATTCAAAAACCTTCCTTTCAATAAATCAAGTCACTAAATTGTTCTAATTACATTTATTTTAACATTTTAATAAATTACATTTATTTGATTTTTGAAAATAAAAAAATAAACAAATGTTTAAATAAAAAAATAAATGAGTAAAAGAAAACAAAAGTAAATTAAACAGCCTAAAGAATAAATTAGTGGTTGATTGTTTTGTAATTAGATCCTAACAAGCAAAATGTAATTAAATTACAAATTATTAGTGACAACACGCAAAGAGAAATCTGCATAAACTGAAATAAAATTATATAAAAACACTTTTACGGTGAAATGTTTAAAAGTAAAAAGGTGAAATTAGCAGATCCAGAACGTTCCCGCATGGATCGGATCAGGACAGGTGAACCTGGAACCGAATCGGTTCTCCCGCTGGTGAGTGGCGCCACCTGCTGGCCGCAGACAGAAAAACATGGAAAACCTGAAATTTATTTGATTTGTAATTATTTAAATTCGCCAAATACCACCAAGTAGAATATTTATGAAATTACCCAGAGTATGTTTCAGACCAAACCAACTTTATTTATAAAGCACATTAAAACAACCACAGCTGATACAAAGTGCTGGACATTAAAACACAACATAATAATAATAAAAACAATAAAAACTTACAGTTTTAAAAACAAAAACATACAATTTAAAACTAGATCCCGCTGGTGTTAAACGCCAAGTAAAATAGATGGGTTTTAAGACGAACTTTAATAATAAAGTCATATTTGTTATATTTTAATAATAAAGCAATATTTTAATAATAAAGCCATATTTGTTATATTTTAATAATAAAGCCATATTTTACTAATAAAGCCATATTTGTTATGTTTTAATAATAAAGCCATATTTTAATAATAAAGTCATATTTGTTATATTTTAATAATAAAGCAATATTTTAATAATAAAGCCATATTTGTTATATTTTATAAATATATAAAGCCATATTTTTAACTAATAAAGCCCATATTTGTTATGTTTTAATAATAAAGCCATATTTTAATAATAAAGTCATATTTGTTATATTTTAATAATAAAGCCATATTTTAATAACAAAGCCATATTATTATATTTTAGTAATAAATATTTATGATATTTGCTGGCAGACCATCCCTCCGGACCAGGAGCTGCTGGTCTGGTATGGAAACTCCCACAACACTTTCCTGGGAATCCCTGGGATTCCAGGCGCCGACGAGGAGCAGGGAAAGAAAACCAAACCCGGTAAGTTAACAACAGAGACGAGCTCGTTTCAGAACCGGAACCAGAACCGCCGGTCTGGTTCCGGTTCCGGCACGTCAGGTCTTGATGATCAGCAGGTCTGGATGTTCTTCTTCTCCTGCTTCCAGATGACTTCCACACCTGTGAAGGTTCCTCCTCCTGCTCCTCCTGTTCCTCCTCCTCCTCCTCCTGCTCCTCCTCCGCCTCCTCCTCCAGTCTAGGGCGCATGCGCTGCGTTATCTGTCACCGCGGCTTCAACTCCCGCAGCAACCTGCGCTCGCACATGCGCATTCACACGCTGGACAAGCCGTTCGTCTGCCGCTTCTGCAACCGCCGCTTCAGCCAGTCGTCCACGCTGCGGAACCACGTCCGGCTGCACACCGGGGAGCGACCCTACAAGTGCCACGTCTGCCAGTCCGCCTACTCCCAGCTGGCCGGGCTGCGCGCGCACCAGAAGAGCGCGCGGCACCGGCCCAGCGGGGACGCGGGCGCGCCGGCGGGCGGCCCGGGCGGCCCGGGCGGTCCGGGCGGCCCGGGGTCCACTCGCCCCCGCAGCTGACCGCGGTGCCTCACCCCGCCTCCATGGTCCACCACATCCCCGCCATGGTGCTGTGAGCCAATCAGGGCCAGCGACGTGGTCAGCTGACCGAAGATTTGGTCCAGTTGGTGTGATGAGCCCGGTTCTGTTTGAACAGATGATCAGCCGATAGAAACCGAATAAATAAACTCCCTGGTTTATTGATTATTAATCGTTTTAATATAACTAATATTTATCAGACTCAGAGTCCGGACCGGTTCCGACCGCCCAGCTGCATGATGACCTATTCTGTTGATGTCGTGTTTGCGTTGCATGCGTCTGGTTCCTGTTGAAGGTCGTGATGTTGCAGAGACAGAACCTCAGGTCCAAACCCGCAGGATATTTGGTCCAGGAGGTTTCAGTGTTGGTTCTGCCAGAGCTGCCGGGTCTCCAGGCCCGGATTCTCCTGCCAGAACCTTTACTGGACATCGGTTCTGAAACGGTGGAAGAACATGAGATGAACTCTGCTGTCACTTTATTTCCTGAAACGTATCAAACTGGTATCTGTACATAAAGGATGTTATGACTTCTATAAATAAAGTCCTAATAAAGTATTTCTCCTGAACTGGTTCTCTGGACTTTTCCTGGCGTTTCAAAAGTTCCACCGACAGGAACTAGAACAGAACCTCCAACACAGGATGAGCGAGTCCGGTCCGTCTGCCTAGTCAAAGTCTAGTCCGGATGGTGAGGTATGAATGCTAATCGACCTCTGACCTCTTGTTGTCCAGGTCTGGGTTCAGTTTGAATATGAACGGTAAGCGGAACAGAGACGCTCCAGAAGCAGGAAGTGGCCTACAGAGCAGGGCATTCTGGGTAAATCCAACCAAAGCTAACATGTTAGCCTAGCGCTAGCAGCAGAAATGTCTCCTGGTCTTTAGCCTAAGTCCTCCAACCGCTAAAATCCTCCATCTTGTATCCATCTGGTGAAGAAGGAAGTTGCTCTCAGTGTCTCCAGAGGTTTTAGAGTCGTTTCCTTCAGTGGTTCTTGGTGCAGCGCCGCCACAGGCCAGGAGGGGAACAGGCTGGTTAGACTCAGAGCAGCTGGAGGTGGACCAGATGTTCTGGTTCCAGTAGAACCGGGTAAACCGGACTGTCAGCTGGAGAAACTTCCTTAGATGCATCTCCATCTTTCCTGAATCAAATGGCTGAATCCAGCAACCATCAGCTCATCAGCTCTGATCCAGCAACCCATTACTTTATTCAGGCTGGATGAAGTTGCTGGTTGAAGTTGCTGGTTGAAGTTGCTGTTTGAAGTTGCTGGATGAAGTTGCTGGATGGTAGATCTCGAGGTCTGGACCTGGACCTCCTGGACTAACAGAGACCAGGATCAAGTTGCTGGATGAAGTTGCTGGATGAAGTTGCTGGATGAAGCTGCTGGATGAAGTTGCTGGATGACGTTGCTGGTTGAAGTTGCTAATTGAAGTTGCTGGATGAAGTTGCTGGTTCAAGTTGCTGGTTGAAGTTGCTGGTTGAAGATGCTGGTTGAAGTTGCAGGATGAAGTTGCTGGATGGTAGATCTCGAGGTCTGGACCTGGACCTCCTGGTCTAACAGAGACCAGGATCAAGTTGCTGGATGAAGTTGCTGGATGAAGTTGCTGGTTGAAGTTGCTGGTTGAAGTTGCTGGTTGAAGTTGCTGGATGAAGTTGCTGGATGGTAGATCTCGAGGTCTGGACCTGGACTTCCTGGTCTAACAGAGACCAGGATCAAGTTGCTGGTTGAAGTTGCTGGATGAAGTTGCTGGTTGAAGTTGCTGGTTGAAGTTGCTGGTTGAAGTTGCGGGATTGTAGATCTCGAGGTCTGGACCTGGACTTCCTGGTCTAACAGAGACCAGGATCAAGTTGCTGGTTGAAGTTGCTGGATGAAGTTGCTGGATGAAGTTGCTGGATGAAGTTGCTGGTTGAAGTTGCTGGTTGAAGTTGCTCGTTGAAGTTGCTGGTTGAAGTTGCTGGATGAAGTTGCTGGATGGTAGATCTCGAGGTCTGGACCTGGACTTCCTGGTCTAACAGAGACCAGGATCAAGTTGCTGGTTGAAGTTGCTGGATGAAGTTGCTGGTTGAAGTTGCTGGTTGAAGTTGCTGGTTGAGGTTGCTGGATGAAGTTGCTGGTTGAAGTTGCTGGTAGAAGTTGCTGGATGAAGTTGCTGGTTGAAGTTGCTGGTAGAAGTTGCTGGATGAAGATGCTGGTTGAAGTTGCTGGATGAAGTTGCTGGATGAAGTTTCTGGTTGAAGTTGCTGGTTGAAGTTGCTGGTTGAAGTTGCTAATTGAAGTTGCTGGATGAAGTTGCTGTTTGAAGTTGCTGGATGAAGTTGCTGGTTGAAGTTGCTGGTTGTAGTTGCTGTTTGAAGTTGCTGGATGAAGTTGCTGGATGGTAGATCTTGAGGTCTGGACCTGGACCTCCTGGTCTAAAAGAGACCAGGATCAAGTTGCTGGATGAAGTTGCTGGATGAAGTTGCTGGATGAAGTTGCTGGATGAAGTTGCTGGTTTAAGTTGCTGGTTGAAGTTGCTGGTTGAAGTTGCTGGTTGAAGTTGCTGGATGAAGTTGCTGGATGGTAGATCTCGAGGTCTGGACCTGGACTTCCTGGTCTAACAGAGACCAGGATCAAGTTGCTGGTTGAAGTTGCTGGATGAAGTTTGCGGGTTGAAGTCGCTGGTTGAAGTTGCTGGAGTGTAGATCTCGAGGTCTGGACCTGGACTCCTGGTCTAACAGAGACCAGGATCAAGTTGCTGGATGAAGTTGCTTTATGAAGTTGCTGGATGAAGTTGCTGGTTTAAGTTGCTGGTTGAAGTTGCTGGTTGAAGTTGCTGGTTGAAGTTGCTGGTTGGGAATCGTTGCTGGTTGACTGAATTCTGCTGGATAAGTTGCTGGATGGTAGATCTCGAGTTGGACCTGACCTCCTGGCTAACAGAGACCAGGATCAAGTTGCTGGATGAAGTTGCTGGATGAAGTTGCTGGTTGAAGTTGCTGGTGAGTTGTGGTGAAGTTGCTGGATGAAGTTCTGGATGGAGATCGAGGTCTGGACCTGGACTTCCTGGTAACAGAGCCAGGATCAAGTTGCTGGTTGAAGTTGCTGGATGAAGTTGCTGGTTGAAGTCGCTGGTTGAAGTTGCTGGATGGTAGATCTGAGGTCTGGACCTGGATTCCTGGTTAACAAGGACCAGGATCAGTTGCTGGTCTAAGTGCTGGATGAAGTTGCTGGATGAAGTTGCTGGATGAAGTTGCGGGTGAAGTTGCTGGTTGAAGTTGCTGGTTGAAGTTGCTGGTTGAAGTTGCTGGATGAAGTTGCTGGTTGGTAGATCTCGAGTCTGGACCGTACTTCCTGGTTAACAAGACAGGATCAAGTTGCTGGTTGAAGTTGCTGATGAAGTTGCTGGTTGAAGTTGCTGGTTGAAGTTGCGGGTTTGAGGTTGCTGGATGAAGTTGCTGGTTGAAGTTGCTGGTAAAGGTGCTGAAGAATTGCTGGTTGAAGTTGCTGGTAGAAGTTGCTGGATGAAGATCTGGTTGAAGTTGCTGGTTGAAGTTGCTGGATGAAGTTGCTGGTTGAAGTTGCGTTGAAGTGCAATTGAAGTTGCTGGATGAAGTTGCTGTTGAAGTGCTGGATGAAGTTGCTGGTTGAAGTGCTGGTTGTATTGCTGTTGAAGTTGCTGGATGAAGTTGCTGGATGGTAGATCTTGGTGGACCTGACCTCCTGCTAAAGACCAGGATAAGTTGCTGGATGAATTGCTGGATGAAGTTGCTGGATGAAGTTGCTGGATGACGTTGCTGGTTGAAGTTGCTAATTGAATTCTGGAATGAAGTCGGTTGAAGTTGCTGGTTGAGGGGGGGGGGGGGGGGGGGAAAAAAAAAAAAAAAAGCGGATAAGTTGCTGGATGAAGTTGCTGGATGAAGTTCGAGGTGAAGTTCTGGAATGAAAGTTGCGTTAAGTTGCTGGTGAAGTTGCTGGTTGAAGTTGCTGGTTGAAGTTGCTGGTTGAAGTTGCTGGATGGTAGATCTCGAGGTCTGGACCTGGACTTCCTGGCTAACAGAGACCAGGATCAAGTTGCTGGTTGAAGTTGCTGGATGAAGTTGCTGGATGAAGTTGCTGGATGAAGTTGCTGGTTGAAGTTGCGGTTGAAGTGCTCGTTGAAGTTGCTGTTGAAGTTGCTGGATGAAGTTGCTGGATGGTAGATCTCGAGGTCTGGACCTGGACTTCCTGGTCTAACAGAGACCAGGATCAAGTTGCTGGTTGAAGTTGCTGATGAAGTTGCTGGTTGAAGTTGCTGGTTGAAGTTGCTGGTGAAGTTGCTGGATGAAGTTGCTGGTTGAAGTGCTGGTAGAAGTTGCTGGATGAAGTTGTGTGTTGAAGTTGCTGGTAGAATTGCTGGATGAAGATGCTGGTTGAAGTTGCTGGATGAAGTTGCTGGTGAAGTTTCTGGTTGAAGTTGCTGGTTGAAGTTGCTGGTTGAAGTTGCTAATTGAAGTTGCTGGATGAAGTTGCTGTTTGAAGTTGCTGGATGAAGTTGCTGGTTGAAGTTGCTGGTTGTAGTTGCTGTTTGAAGTTGCTGGATGAAGTTGCTGGATGGTGATCTTGAGTCTGGACTGGACCTCTGGTCAAAAGAGACCGGATCAAGTCTGGATGAAATTGCTGAATGAAGTTGCTGGATGAAGTTGCTGGATGAGTTGCTGGTTGAAGTTGCTAATTGAAGTTGCTGATGAAGTTGCTAGTTGAAGTTGCTGGTTGAAGTTGCTGGATGAAGTTGCTGTTTAAGTTGCTGAGTGGTTAGTCTCGAGGTCTGGACCTGGACTTCCTGGTCTAACAGAGACCAGGATCAAGTTGCTGGATGAAGTTGCTGGATGAAGTTGCTGGTTTAAGTTGCTGGTTAAGTTGCTGGTTGAAGTTGCTGTTGAAGTTGCTGGATGAAGTTGCTGGATGGTAGATCTCGAGGTTGGACCTGGACCTCCTGGTCTAACAGAGACCAGGATCAAGTTGCTGGATGAAGTTGCTGGATGAAGTTGCTGGTTGAAGTTGCTGGTTGAAGTTGCTGGTTGAAGTTGCTGGATGAAGTTGCTGGATGGTAGATCTCGAGGTCTGGACCTGGACTTCCTGGTCTAACAGAGACCAGGATCTAAGTTGCTGGTTGAAGTTGCTGGATGAAGTTGCTGGTTGAAGTCGCTGGTTGAAGTTGCTGGATGGTATCCGAGGCTGGACCTGACTTCCTGGTCTAACAGAGACCAGGATCAAGTTGCTGGTGAAGTTGCTGGATGAAGTTGCTGGATGAAGTTACTGGATGAAGTTGCTGGTTGAAGTGCTGGTTGAAGTTGCTCGTTGAAGTTGCTGGTGAAGTGCTGGATGAGTTGCTGGATGGTAGAATTCAGTTGGACCTGGATTCCTGGTTAACGAGACCAGGATCAAGTTGCTGTTGAAGTTGCTGGATGAAGTTGCTGGTGAAGTTGCTGGTTGAAGTTGCTGGTTGAAGTTGCTGGATGAAGTTGCTGGTTGAAGTTGCTGGTAGAAGTTGCTGGATGAAGTTGCTGGTTGAAGTTGCTGGTAGAAATTGCTGGATGAAGATGCTGGTTGAAGTTGCTGGATGAAGTTGCTGGATGAAGTTTCTGGTTGAAGTTGCTGGTTGAAGTTGCTGGTTGAAGTTGCTAATTGAAGTTGCTGGATGAAGTTGCTGTTTGAAGTTGCTGGATGAAGTTGCTGGTTGAAGTTGCTGGTTGTAGTTGCTGTTTGAAGTTGCTGGATGAAGTTGCTGGATGGTAATCTTGAGGTCTGGACCTGGACCTCCTGGTCTAAAAGAGACCAGGATCAAGTTGCTGGATGAAATTGCTGCATGAAGTTGCTGGATGAAGTTGCTGGATGACGTTGCTGGTTGAAGTTGCTAATTGAAGTTGCTGAATGAAGTTGCTGGTTGAAGTTGCTGGTTGAAGTTGCTGGATGAAGTTGCTGTTTTAAGTTGCTGGATGGTAGATCTCGAGGTCTGGACCTGGACTTCCTGGTCTAACAGAGACCAGGATCAAGTTGCTGGATGAAGTTGCTGGATGAAGTTGCTGGTTTAAGTTGCTGGTTGAAGTTGCTGGTTGAAGTTGCTGGTTGAAGTTGCTGGATGAAGTTGCTGGATGGTAGATCTCGAGGTCTGGACCTGGACCTCCTGGTCTAACAGAGACCAGGATCAAGTTGCTGGATGAAGTTGCTGGATGAAGTTGCTGGTTGAAGTTGCTGGTTGAAGTTGCTGGTTGAAGTTGCTGGATGAAGTTGCTGGATGGTAGATCTCGAGGTCTGGACCTGGACTTCCTGGTCTAACAGAGACCAGGATCAAGTTGCTGGTTGAAGTTGCTGGATGAAGTTGCTGGTTGAAGTCGCTGGTTGAAGTTGCTGGATGGTAGATCTCGAGGTCTGGACCTGGACTTCCTGGTCTAACAGAGACCAGGATCAAGTTGCTGGTTGAAGTTGCTGGATGAAGTTGCTGGATGAAGTTACTGGATGAAGTTGCTGGTTGAAGTTGCTGGTTGAAGTTGCTCGTTGAAGTTGCTGGTTGAAGTTGCTGGATGAAGTTGCTGGATGGTAGATCTCGAGGTCTGGACCTGGACTTCCTGGTCTAACAGAGACCAGGATCAAGTTGCTGGTTGAAGTTGCTGGATGAAGTTGCTGGTTGAAGTTGCTGGTTGAAGTTGCTGGTTGAAGTTGCTGGATGAAGTTGCTGGTTGAAGTTGCTGGTAGAAGTTGCTGGATGAAGTTGCTGGTTGAAGTTGCTGGTAGAAGTTGCTGGATGAAGATGCTGGTTGAAGTTGCTGGATGAAGTTGCTGGATGAAGTTTCTGGTTGAAGTTGCTGGTTGAAGTTGCTGGTTGAAGTTGCTAATTGAAGTTGCTGGATGAAGTTGCTGTTTGAAGTTGCTGGATGAAGTTGCTGGATGAAGTTGCTGGATGGTAGATCTTGAGGTCTGGACCTGGACCTCCTGGTCTAAAAGAGACCAGGATCAAGTTGCTGGATGAAATTGCTGGATGAAGTTGCTGGATGAAGTTGCTGGATGACGTTGCTGGTTGAAGTTGCTAATTGAAGTTGCTGAATGAAGTTGCTGGTTGAAGTTGCTGGTTGAAGTTGCTGGATGAAGTTGCTGTTTTAAGTTGCTGGATGGTAGATCTCGAGGTCTGGACCTGGACTTCCTGGTCTAACAGAGACCAGGATCAAGTTGCTGGATGAAGTTGCTGGATGAAGTTGCTGGATGAAGTTGCTGGTTTAAGTTGCTGTTGAAGTTGCTGGTTGAAGTTGCTGGTTGAAGTTGCTGGATGAAGTTGCTGGATGGTAGATCTCGAGGTCTGGACCTGGACCTCCTGGTCTAACAGAGACCAGGATCAAGTTGCTGGATGAAGTTGCTGGATGAAGTTGCTGGTTGAAGTTGCTGGTTGAAGTTGCTGGTTGAAGTTGCTGGATGAAGTTGCTGGATGGTAGATCTCGAGGTCTGGACCTGGACTTCCTGGTCTAACAGAGACCAGGATCAAGTTGCTGGTTGAAGTTGCTGGATGAAGTTGCTGGTTGAAGTCGCTGGTTGAAGTTGCTGGATGGTAGATCTCGAGGTCTGGACCTGGACTTCCTGGTCTAACAGAGACCAGGATCAAGTTGCTGGTTGAAGTTGCTGGATGAAGTTGCTGGATGAAGTTGCTGGATGAAGTTGCTGGTTGAAGTTGCTGGTTGAAGTTGCTCGTTGAAGTTGCTGGTTGAAGTTGCTGGATGAAGTTGCTGGATGGTAGATCTCGAGGTCTGGACCTGGACTTCCTGGTCTAACAGAGACCAGGATCAAGTTGCTGGTTGAAGTTGCTGGATGAAGTTGCTGGTTGAAGTTGCTGGTTGAAGTTGCTGGTTGAGGTTGCTGGATGAAGTTGCTGGTTGAAGTTGCTGGTAGAAGTTGCTGGATGAAGTTGCTGGTTGAAGTTGCTGGTAGAAGTTGCTGGATGAAGATGCTGGTTGAAGTTGCTGGATGAAGTTGCTGGATGAAGTTTCTGGTTGAAGTTGCTGGTTGAAGTTGCTGGTTGAAGTTGCTAATTGAAGTTGCTGGATGAAGTTGCTGTTTGAAGTTGCTGGATGAAGTTGCTGGTTGAAGTTGCTGGTTGTAGTTGCTGTTTGAAGTTGCTGGATGAAGTTGCTGGATGGTAGATCTTGAGGTCTGGACCTGGACCTCCTGGTCTAAAAGAGACCAGGATCAAGTTGCTGGATGAAGTTGCTGGATGAAGTTGCTGGATGAAGTTGCTGGATGAAGTTGCTGGTTTAAGTTGCTGGTTGAAGTTGCTGGTTGAAGTTGCTGGTTGAAGTTGCTGGATGAAGTTGCTGGATGGTAGATCTCGAGGTCTGGACCTGGACTTCCTGGTCTAACAGAGACCAGGATCAAGTTGCTGGTTGAAGTTGCTGGATGAAGTTGCTGGTTGAAGTCGCTGGTTGAAGTTGCTGGATGGTAGATCTCGAGGTCTGGACCTGGACTTCCTGGTCTAACAGAGACCAGGATCAAGTTGCTGGATGAAGTTGCTTTATGAAGTTGCTGGATGAAGTTGCTGGTTTAAGTTGCTGGTTGAAGTTGCTGGTTGAAGTTGCTGGTTGAAGTTGCTGATGAAGTTGCTGGATGGTAGATCTCGAGGTCTGGACCTGGACTTCCTGGTCTAACAGAGACCAGGATCAAGTTGCTGGTTGAAGTTGCTGGATGAAGTTGCTGGTTGAAGTCGCTGGTTGAAGTTGCTGGATGGTAGATCTCGAGGTCTGGACCTGGACTTCCTGGTCTAACAGAGACCAGGATCAAGTTGCTGGTTGAAGTTGCTGGATGAAGTTGCTGGATGAAGTTGCTGGATGAAGTTGCTGGTTGAAGTTGCTGGTTGAAGTTGCTCGTTGAAGTTGCTGGTTGAAGTTGCTGGATGAAGTTGCTGGATGGTAGATCTCGAGGTCTGGACCTGGACTTCCTGGTCTAACAGAGACCAGGATCAAGTTGCTGGTTGAAGTTGCTGGATGAAGTTGCTGGTTGAAGTTGCTGGTTGAAGTTGCTGGTTGAAGTTGCTGGATGAAGTTGCTGGTTGAAGTTGCTGGTAGAAGTTGCTGGATGAAGTTGCTGGTTTGAAGTTGCTGTAGAAGTTGCTGGATGAAGATGCTGGTTGAAGTTGCTGGATGAAGTTGCTGGATGAAGTTTCTGGTTGAAGTTGCTGGTTGAAGTTGCTGGTTGAAGTTGCTAATTGAAGTTGCTGGATGAAGTTGCTGTTTGAAGTTGCTGGATGAAGTTGCTGGTTGAAGTTACTGGTTGTAGTTGCTGGTTGAAGTGCTGGATGAAGTTGCTGGATGGTAGATCTTGAGGTCTGGACCTGGACCTCCTGGTCTAAAAGAGACCAGATCAAGTTGCTGGATGAAATTGCTGGATGAAGTTGCTGGATGAAGTTGCTGGATGACGTTGCTGGTTGAAGTTGCTAATTGAAGTTGCTGAATGAAGTTGCTGGTTGAAGTTGCTGGTTGAAGTTGCTGGATGAAGTTGCTGTTTTAAGTTGCTGGATGGTAGATCTCGAGGTCTGGACCTGGACTTCCTGGTCTAACAGAGACCAGGATCAAGTTGCTGGATGAAGTTGCTGGATGAAGTTGCTTGGTTTAAGTTGCTAGTTGAAGTTGCTGGTTGAAGTTGCTGGTTGAAGTTGCTGGATGAAGTTGCTGGATGGTAGATCTCGAGGTCTGGACCTGGACTTCCTGGTCTAACAGAGACCAGGATCAAGTTGCTGGTTGAAGTTGCTGGATGAAGTTGCTGGTTGAAGTCGCTGGTTGAAGTTGCTGGATGGTAGATCTCGAGGTCTGGACCTGGACTTCCTGGTCTAACAGAGACCAGGATGAAGTTGCTGGTTGAAGTTGCTGGATGAAGTTGCTGGATGAAGTTGCTGGATGAAGTTGCTGGTTGAAGTTGCTGGTTGAAGTTGCTCGTTGAAGTTGCTGTTGAAGTTGCTGGATGAAGTTGCTGGATGGTAGATCTCGAGGTCTGGACCTGGACTTCCTGGTCTAACAGAGACCAGGATCAAGTTGCTGGTTGAAGTTGCTGGATGAAGTTGCTGGTTGAAGTTGCTGGTTGAAGTTGCTGGTTGAAGTTGCTGGATGAAGTTGCTGGTTGAAGTTGCTGGTGAAGTTGCTGGATGAAGTTGCTGGTTGAAGTGCTGGAAGTTGCTGGATGAAGATGCTGGTTGAAGTTGCCAGGATGAAGTTGCTGGATGAAGTTTCTGGTTGAAGTTGCTGGTTGAAGTTGCTGGTTGAAGTTGCTAAGTTGAAGTTGCTGGATGAAGTTGCTGTTTGAAGTTGCTGGATGAAGTTGCTGGTGAAGTTGCTGGTTGTAGTTGCTGTTGAAGTTGCTGGATGAAGTTGCTGGATGGTAGATCTTGAGGTCTGGACCTGGACTCCTGGTCTAAAAGAGACCAGGATCAAGTTGCTGGATGAAATTGCTGGATGAAGTTGCTGGATGAAGTTGCTGGATGACGTTGCTGGTTGAAGTTGCTAATTGAAGTTGCTGAATGAAGTTGCTGGTTGAAGTTGCTGGTTGAAGTTGCTGGATGAAGTTGCTGTTTTAAGTTGCTGGATGGTAGATCTCGAGGTCTGGACCTGGACTTCCTTGTCTAACAGAGACCAGGATCAAGTTGCTGGATGAAGTTGCTGGATGAAGTTGCTGGATGAAGTTGCTGGTTAAGTTGCTGGTTGAAGTTGCTGGTTGAAGTTGCTGGTTGAAGTTGCTGGATGAAGTTGCTGGATGGTAGATCTCGAGGTCTGGACCTGGACCTCCTGGTCTAACAGAGACCAGGATCAAGTATGCTGGATGAAGTTTCTGGATGAAGTTGCTGGTTGAAGTTGCTGGTTGAAGTTGCTGGTTGAAGTTGCTGGATGAAGTTACTGGATGGTAGATCTCGAGGTCTGGACCTGGACTTCCTGGTCTAACAGAGACCAGGATCAAGTTGCTGGTTGAAGTTGCTGGATGAAGTTGCTGGTTGAAGTTGCTGGTTGAAGTTGCTGGATGGTAGATCTCGAGGTCTGGACCTGGACTTCCTGGTCTAACAGAGACCAGGATCAAGTTGCTGGATGAAGTTGCTGGATGAAGTTGCTGGTTGAAGTTGCTTGTTGAAGTTGCTGGTTGAAGTTGCTGGATGAAGTTGCTGGATGGTAGATCTCTAGGTCTGGACCTGGACTTCCTGGTCTAACAGAGACCAGGATCAAGTTGCTGGTTGAAGTTGCTGGATGAAGTTGCTGGATGAAGTTGCTGGATGAAGTTGCTGGATGAAGTTGCTGGTTGAAGTTGCTCGTTGAAGTTGCTGGTTGAAGTTGCTGGATGAAGTTGCTGGATGGTAGATTTCGAGGTCTGGACCTGGACTTCCTGGTCTAACAGAGACCAGGATCAAGTTGCTGGTTGACGTTGCTGGATGAAGTTGCTGGTTGAAGTTGCTGGATGAAGTTGCTGGTTGAAGTTACTGGATGGTAGATCTCGAGGTCTGGACCTGGACCTCCTGGTCTAACAGAGACCAGGATCAAGTCCAGGCCCAGATTTCTGCAGCCTGAACCACGGAGGGATTTTCTCCAGATTCTGTTGGGAACATTTCAATCCCCTTCTGGCTCAACCCAAACATTCATGGTTCCCCATGTGGGCCGATCCAGTCCTCTTCTAGGAGAGGTTCTGTCTGGAGCTGCAGGTGTGACACGAGTTCTGAGGTCCCACCTGAACCAGAACCTGAAGGGGGTTTTAACACTTTGAATGTTCCTGAAGAGATGCAACGTTTATGTTTCATGAAAATGACCCGGGAGCTCGCAGTGGAGGTCCGGTCCCAGAACGGTCACCCCACACCAGGTCCAGTTCTGGTTCTGGAAAACCCAAAGATTCCAGTGTGGTTTTGTCCGGTTTTCACAGCAGCTGTTCTTGTCGGTGTTGGGTAAGATGGGAAAACACAGCAGGCTGAGTAAACTCACCTTTGGGAAAAGTCCATCCTCTGACCGATCAATAGGTGATAAAGAGGCTCGGAGCCTCTGGCCGTCAGTCTGGCTGCTCAGGATGAAGCCGTTGGTCCTGCTGGTTTGGGTTTTGGTTCTGTGCTGGAGGACGGACGCTCAGTCGTAAGTGAAGCTCCTGTCGTTTAATGAAGAACAGTAAATGAATTAATGTTCTATTTTAATGTTCTTACATTCTGTCAGGATTTCTGGCTTTAATCTGACAGAAATCCTGTAAACCTGAATTTGTTGCTCAGAACAATGTGAAAACCAAAGTCTGTCCTTTAACTGGACCAAGTCTTGCTGCCAGAAAAATCCCACATCATGACGCTCACACCGCCGGGTTACACATCCATCGGTCCAGTTAGACCAAATGGCCAAGCGAACAGAAAATGGTTCTGCAAGGTGACGCTGTGGTCCGGGCCGATCCTCGTCTCCTGTAGAACCAAACCGGAAAGGGTTGGAAACCCTGCAGCTCCTCCAGTGCTGCTGTCAGCCTCTTGCTCCTTCCCCCACCTGTTTCTGACTGCCTGTCTGAACCTTTGAGTTCTTTTGATCCAGCAACAAACTGGACTAAAGGAGGAAACTCAGCAAATGTGAAGATATTTTCCTGAAGGTTGGTTTTCCTCTGCCGGATGACGACCTTCTCTGGAAAGTTTATTTTTCTTCAGCACAGACACAATCAGGAGGAGAAATCATGTGACGGATGGACCAGAACCAGAACCGAGCCTGATGTTTGATCAGCTGAGCCAGCCTGGCAGGGAGGTCCCTCCAATCTGCCTTCTACCTGACCAGCAGCAGGGGGCGCACACACAGTCAGCGGGTTCACCTGCTGAACAAATATTTACCACCGAATCCAGTTTCTAACGAACATCAGAGTTCAGACGAACTAAAAACCCAGACACCTTGAAACACAAACACGTTCAAATTTCCAGAACATTTCCTTCAGTCCAGATTTATTCTGATGCTTTAGTCAGCATTTATTCAATATTTATTCAACGTTTATTCAATATTTATTCAATATTTATTCAACGTTTATTCAATATTTATTCAGCATTTATTCAACATTTATTCAATATTTATTCAGCCTATATTCAACATTTATTAAATATTTATTCAGCATTTATTCAAGATTTATTCAATATTTATTCAGCATTTATTCGACATTTATTCAATATCAATTCAATATTTTGTCAACATTTATTCAACATTTATTTAATATTTATTCAGCATTTATTCAACATGTATTCAATAATTATTCAGTATTCAATAATTATTCAGCATTAATTCAGCTTTATTTAACATTTATTCAATATTTATTCAACGTTTATGCAATATTTATTCAGCATTTATTCAACATTTATTCAATATTTATTCAGCCTATATTCAACATTTATTAAATATTTTATTCAGCATTTATTCAACATTTATTCAATATTTATTCAGCATTTATTCGACATTTATTCAATATCAATTCAATATTTTGTCAACATTTATTCAACATTTATTTAATATTTATTCAGCATTTTTTCAACATGTATTCAATAATTATTCAGTATTCAATAATTATTCAGCATTAATTCAGCCTTTATTTAACATTTATTCAATATTTATTCAATATTTATTCAGCATTTATTCAACATTTATTCACCATTCATTCAATATTTATTCAACATTTATTCACCACTTATTCAATATTTATTCAGCATTTATTCAGCATTTATTCAACATTTATTCAGCTTTTATTCAATATTTATTCAACATTTATTCAGCATTTATTCAATATTTATTCAGCATTTATGCAACATTTATTCAGCATTTATTAAATATTTATTCATCATTTATTCAACATTTATTCAGCATTTATTCAGCTTTTATTCAAAATTTATCCAACATTTATTCAATGTTTATTCAACATTTATTCAACATTTTTTCAGCATCTTTTCAACATTTATTCAGCATTTATTCAATATTGATTCAGCATTTTTTAATATTTATTCAACATTTATGCAGAATTTATTGAACATTTATTCAACATTTATTTAATATTTATTCAGCATTTATTCAACATGTATTCAATAATTATTCAGTATTCAATAATTATTCAGCATTAATCCAGCCTTTATTTAACATTTATTCAATATTTATTCAACGTTTATTCAATATTTATTCAATATTTATTCAACATTTATTCAATATTTATTCAGCCTATATTCAACATTTATTAAATATTTATTCAGCATTTATTCAACATTTATTCAATATTTATTCAGCATTTATTCGACATTTATTTAATATTTATTCAGCATTTATTCAACATGTATTCAATAATTATTCAGTATTCAATAATTATTCAGCATTAATTCAGCTTTATTTAACATTTATTCAATATTTATTCAACGTTTATGCAATATTTATTCAGCATTTATTCAACATTTATTCAATATTTATTCAGCCTATATTCAACATTTATTAAATATTTATTCAGCATTTATTCAACATTTATTCAATATTTATTCAGCATTTATTCGACATTTATTCAATATCAATTCAATATTTTGTCAACATTTATTCAACATTTATTTAATATTTATTCAGCATTTTTTCAACATGTATTCAATAATTATTCAGTATTCAATAATTATTCAGCATTAATTCAGCCTTTATTTAACATTTATTCAATATTTATTCAATATTTATTCAGCATTTATTCAACATTTATTCACCATTCATTCAATATTTATTCAACATTTATTCACCACTTATTCAATATTTATTCAGCATTTATTCAGCATTTATTCAACATTTATTCAGCTTTTATTCAATATTTATTCAACATTTATTCAGCATTTATTCAATATTTATTCAGCATTTATGCAACATTTATTCAGCATTTATTAAATATTTATTCATCATTATTCAACATTTATTCAGCATTTATTCAGCTTTTATTCAAAATTTATCCAACATTTATTCAATGTTTATTCAACATTTATTCAACATTTTTTCAGCATCTTTTCAACATTTATTCAGCATTTATTCAATATTGATTCAGCATTTTTTAATATTTATTCAACATTTATGCAGAATTTATTGAACATTTATTCAACATTTATTTAATATTTATTCAGCATTTATTCAACATGTATTCAATAATTATTCAGTATTCAATAATTATTCAGCATTAATCCAGCCTTTATTTAACATTTATTCAATATTTATTCAACGTTTATTCATATTTATTCAATATTTATTCAACATTTATTCAATATTTATTCAGCCTATATTCAACATTTATTAATATTTATTCAGCATTTATTCAACATTTATTCAATATTTATTCAGCATTTATTCGACATTTATTTAATATTTATTCAGCATTTATTCAACATGTATTCAATAATTATTCAGTATTCAATAATTATTCAGCATTAATTCAGCTTTATTTAACATTTATTCAATATTTATTCAACGTTTATGCAATATTTATTCAGCATTTATTCAACATTTATTCAATATTTATTCAGCCTATATTCAACATTTATTAAATATTTATTCAGCATTTATTCAACATTTATTCAATATTTATTCAGCATTTATTCGACATTTATTCAATATCAATTCAATATTTTGTCAACATTTATTCAACATTTATTTAATATTTATTCAGCATTTTTTCAACATGTATTCAATAATTATTCAGTATTCAATAATTATTCAGCATTAATTCAACCTTTATTTAACATTTATTCAATATTTATTCAATATTTATTCAGCATTTATTCAACATTTATTCACCATTCATTCAATATTTATTCAACATTTATTCACCACTTATTCAATATTTATTCAGCATTTATTCAGCATTTATTCAACATTTATTCAGCTTTTATTCAATATTTATTCAACATTTATTCAGCATTTATTCAATATTTATTCAGCATTTATGCAACATTTATTCAGCATTTATTAAATATTTATTCATCATTTATTCAACATTTATTCAGCATTTATTCAGCTTTTATTCAAAATTTATCCAACATTTATTCAATGTTTATTCAACATTTATTCAACATTTTTTCAGCATCTTTTCAACATTTATTCAGCATTTATTCAATATTGATTCAGCATTTTTTAATATTTATTCAACATTTATGCAGAATTTATTGAACATTTATTCAACATTTATTTAATATTTATTCAGCATTTATTCAACATGTATTCAATAATTATTCAGTATTCAATAATTATTCAGCATTAATCCAGCCTTTATTTAACATTTATTCAATATTTATTCAACGTTTATTCAATATTTATTCAATATTTATTCAACATTTATTCAATATTTATTCAGCCTATATTCAACATTTATTAAATATTTATTCAGCATTTATTCAACATTTATTCAATATTTATTCAGCATTTATTCGACATTTATTCAATATCAATTCAATATTTGTCAACATTTATTCAACATTTATTTAATATTTATTCAGCATTTTTTCAACAGGTATTCAATAATTATTCAGTATTCAATAATTATTCAGCATTAATTCAGCCTTTATTTAACATTTATTCAATATTTATTCAATATTTATTCAGCATTTATTCAATATTTATTCAGCATTTATTCAACATTTATTCAATATTTATTCAGCCTATATTCAACATTTATTAAATATTTATTCAGCATTTATTCAACATTTATTCAATATTTATTCAGCATTTATTCAACATTTATTCAATATTTATTCAGCCTATATTCAACATTTATTAAATATTTATTCAGCATTTATTCAACATTTATTCAATATTTATTCAGCATTTATGCGACGTTTATTCAATATCAATTCAATATTTTGTCAACATTTATTTAATATTTATTCAGCATTTATTCAACATGTATTCAATAATTATTCAGTATTCAATAATTATTCAGCATTAATTCAGCCTTTATTTAACATTTATTCAATATTTATTCAATATTTATTCAGCATTTATTCAACATTTATTCACCATTCATTCAATATTTATTCAACATTTATTCACCACTTATTCAATATTTATTCAGCATTTACTCAGCATTTATTCAACATTTATTCAGCTTTTATTCAATATTTATTCAACATTTATTCAGCATTTATTCAATATTTATTCAGCATTTATGCAACATTTATTCAGCATTTATTCAATGTTTATTCAACATTTATTCAATATTTATTCAGCGTTTATTCAGGATTTATTCAATTTATATTCATCATTTATTCAACATTTATTCAGGATTTATTCAATATTTATTCAGCATTTATTCAATATTTATTCATCATTTATTCAACATTTATTCAGCATTTATTCAATATTTATTCAGCATTTATTCAATATTTATTCACCATTCATTCAATATTTATTCAACATTTATGCAGAATTTATAGAACATTTATTCAACATTTATTCAATATTTATTCAGCATTTATTCAACATTTATTCAATATTTATTCAGCCTATATTCAACATTTTTTAAATATTTATTCAGCATTTATTCAACATTTATTCAATATTTTTCAGCATTTATTCGACGTTTATTCAATATCATTTCAATATTTTGTCAACATTTATTTAATATTTATTCAGCATTTATTCAACATGTATTCAATAATTATTCAGTATTCAATAATTATTCAGCATTAATTCAGCCTTTATTTAACATTTATTCAATATTTATTCAATATTTATTCAGCATTTATTCAACATTTATTCACCATTCATTCAATATTTATTCAACATTTATTCACCACTTATTCAATATTTATCAGCATTTATTCAACATTTATTCAGCTTTCATTCAATATTTATTCAACATTTATTCAGCATTTATTCAATGTTTATTCAGCATTTATGCAACATTTATTCAGCATTTATTCAATGTTTATTCAACATTTATTCAATATTTATTCAGCGTTTATTCAGGATTTATTCAATATTTATTCATCATTTATTCAATATTTATTCAGCATTTATGCAACATTTATTCAGCATTTATTCAATGTTTATTCAACATTTATTCAATATTTATTCAGCGTTTATTCAGGATTTATTCAATATTTATTCGTCATTTATTCAACATTTATTCAGCATTTATTCAATATTTTTTTCAGCCTATATTCAACATTTATTAAATATTTATTCAGCATTTATTCAACATTTATTCAATATTTATTCAGCATTTATTCGACGTTTATTCAATATCAATTCAATATTTTGTCAACATTTATTTAATATTTATTCAGCATTTATTCAACATGTATTCAATAATTATTCAGTATTCAATAATTATTCAGCATTAATTCAGCCTTTATTTAACATTTATTCAATATTTATTCAATATTTATTCAGCATTTATTCAACATTTATTCACCATTCATTCAATATTTATTCAACATTTATTCACCACTTATTCAATATTTATTCAGCATTTATTCAGCATTTAATCAACATTTATTCAGCTTTCATTCAATATTTATTCAACATTTATTCAGCATTTATTCAATATTTATTCAGCATTTATGCAACATTTATTCAGTATTTATTCAATGTTTATTCAACATTATTCAATATTTATTCAGCGTTTATTCAGGATTTATTCAATATTTATTCATCATTTATTCAACATTTATTCAGCATTTATTCAATATTTATTCAGCATTTATTCAATATTTATTCATCATTTATTCAACATTTATTCAGCATTTATTCAATATTGATTGAGCATTTATTCATATTTATATCAACATTTTTTCAATATTTATTCAACATTTATTCAATGTTTATTCAATATTTATTCACTATTTCTTCAACATCTGTTCTACATTTATTCAACATTTATTCAGCATTTATTCAATATTGATTCAGCATTTATTCAATATTTATTCACCATTCATCAATATTTATTCAACATTTATGCAGAATTTATTGAACATTTATCCAATATTTATTCAATATTTATTCAGCATCTGTTCAACATTAATTCAACCTTTATTCAATATTTATTCAGCAATTATTCAATATTTATTCAATATTTATTCAACATTTGTTCAGCATTGATTGAATATTTATTCAGCAATTATTCAATATTTATTCATTATTTATTCAGCATTTATTCATATTTATTCAGCATTTATTCAACATTTATTCAATATTTATTCAACATTTGTTCAGCATTGATTGAATATTTATTCAGCAATTATTCAATATTTATTCATCATTTATTCAGCATTTATTCAATATTTATTCAACATTTATTCAATATTTATTCAGCATCTGTTCAACATTTATTCAGCAATTATATCAATATTTATTCAACATTTATTCAACATTTGTTCAGCATTGATTCAATATTTATTCAGCAATTATTCAATATTTATTCAACATTTATTCAACATTTGTTCAGAATTGATTGAATATTTATTCCGCAATTATTCAATATTTATTCAACATTTATTCAATATTTATTCAGCATTTATTCAACATTTATTCAATATTTATTCATCATTTATTCAACATTTTTTCAGCATTTATTCAATATTGATTCAGCATTTATTCAACATCTGTTCTACATTTATTCAACATTTATTCAGCATTTATTCAATATTTATTCAGCATTTATTCAATATTTATTCAACATTTATGCAGAATTTATTCAACATTTATGCAGAATTTATTCAACATTTATTCAATATTTATTCAGCATCTGTTCAACATTTATTCAACCTTTGAATATATTCAGCAATTGAATAATTGCTGAATATTTATTCAGCAATTATTCAATATTCATTCAACATTTATTCAGCATTTATTCAATATTTATTCAGCAATTATTCAATATTTATTCAACATTTATTCAATATTTATTCATCATTTATTCAGCATTTATTCAATATTTATTCAACATTTATTCAATATTTATTCAGCATCTGTTCAACATTTATTCAGCAATTATTCAATATTTATTCAACATTTATTCAATATTCATTCAACATTTATTCAATATTTATTCAGCAATTATTCAATATTTATTCAACATTTATTCAACATTTGTTCAGCATTGATTGAATATTTATTCAGCAATTATTCAATATTATATTCGGCAATTATTCAAAATTTATTCAGCAATCATTCAATATTTATTCAGCAATTATTCAATATTTATTCAACATTTATTCAATATTTATTCAACATTTGTTCAGCATTGATTGAATATTTATTCAGCAATTATTCAATATTTATTCATTATTTATTCAGCATTTATTCAATATTTATTCAACATTTATTCAATATTTATTCAGCATCTGTTCAACATTTATTCAGCAATTATTCAATATTTATTCAACATTTGTTCAGCATTTATTCAATATTTTTCAGCATTTATTCAATATCTATTCAACATTTATTCAATATTTATTCAACATTTGTTCAGCATTGATTGAATATTTATTCAGCAATTATTCAATATTTATTCATCATTTATTCAGCATTTATTCAATATTTATTCAACATTTATTCAATATTTATTCAGCATCTGTTCAACATTTATTCAGCAATTATTCAATATTTATTCAACATTTATTCAACATTTGTTCAGCATTGATTCAATATTTATTCAGCAATTATTCAATATTTATTCAACATTTATTCAACATTTGTTCAGAATTGATTGAATATTTATTCAGCAATTATTCAATATTTAGTCAACATTTATTCAAAATTTATTCAGCATTTATTCAACATTTATTCAATATTTATTCATCATTTATTCAACATTTATTCAGCATTTATTCAATATTGATTCAGCATTTATTCAACATCTGTTCTACATTTATTCAACATTTATTCAGCATTTATTCAATATTTATTCAGCATTTATTCAATATTTATTTAACATTTATGCAGAATTTATTCAACATTTATGCAGAATTTATTCAACATTAATTCAATATTTATTCAGCATCTGTTCAACATTTATTCAACCTTTATTCAATATTTATTCAGCAATTATTCAATATTCATTCAACATTTATTCAATATTTATTCAGCAATTATTCAATATTTATTCAGCAATTATTCAATATTTATTCAACATTTATTCAATATTTATTCAACATTTGTTCAGCATTGATTGAATATTTATTCAGCATCTGTTCAACATTTATTCAGCAATTATTCAATATTTATTCAGCAATTATTCAATATTTATTCAGCAATTATTCAATATTTATTCAACATTTATTCAATATTTATTCAACATTTGTTCAGCATTGATTGAATATTTATTCAGCAATTATTCAATATTTATTCATTATTTATTCAGCATTTTTTCAATATTTATTCAACATTTATTCAATATTTATTCAGCATCTGTTCAACATTTATTCAGCAATTATTCAATATTTATTCAACATTTATTCAGCATTTATTCAATAGTTTTTTCAGCATTTATTCAATATCTATTCAACATTTATTCAATATTTATTCAGCATCTGTTCAACATTTATTCAACCTTTATTCAATATTTATTCAGCAATTATTCAACATTTATTCAGCATTTATTCAACATTTATTCAATATTTTTTCAGCATTTATTCAACATTTATTCAGCTTTTATTCAATATTTATTCAACATTTATTCAACATCTGTTCAACATTTATTCATCATTTATTCAACATTTATTTCTTTTACTCAATCCTGCAGCTTTCTGGTCTAACTGGCCTCTTATTAGAAACTTTAAGTCTTATCATCAGGATTTCTGTGACTTATCGTAGTAAACAGATTCATAAAGGAGTCCGGCTTCTTCTTCTGTGGTATTTCACCACCAGCAGTGATGGCGTCTCTTTCTGTCAGCTTCCTGATCACAGCGCCCCTGTCGGTGTGCCTGGATGCGGTGGAGACGGTGTTTGTCCAGCTGTTCGGTTCCTCCACGGAGGAAACGGTCTACGTCTTCCTGAAGACGTCCTTGGCTCCGGATCACAGGGAACTGTCCAAGGACTCCCTGCGGCTCAACAGCCAGAACAACTACCAGGGCGTCGCTCAAGTCCGGGTGAGAAATCCTCCTGAAGCTCTCTGCATTACTCATCTGACTGATTATTATTATGATTTCTGTAAAATATACATAAATATAATATGTGGCACTCAAAATGTGCCGAGCAGAAGCCCAGCAGCGGAGCGTCACAGCTTCCAACTTATAGACATTTGTTGCGTATATTTCCAAAGTAATGGACACAGAAATGGAAACGAAAGAGAGAACATTTTAAAAGGACAGGAGATCCTAGAAGTCTTCCTCCACACCTGCAGAACAATAGCAAAAACTACAGAAAACCGAGAAACCATAGCAACAGATAACAACATGGCTGGAACCAGTTAAGACCAGATGCACTTTGTGGCAACAGCAGCCCAACATGGAGTGTACCTGAAAACACCTGGGTGTTGATTCCTGTTTCTGTGTCTCTTTAGTTGCTGCCACTTCCAGAGAATAAGGATTTGAATCATGTGATTCTTCACGTCCAATCAGGCAGGATCAACCGTCACCTGTCCATCCCGGTTTCTCGATCCAACGGCTTCCTGTTCATCCAAACAGACAAACCGCTCTACACGCCTCATCAGAAAGGTCAGGCCTTCTCGGTTCTTCATTCAGGTTGAAGATAGTCTGTTCGGGTTTGCAGAATAAAACTGTCTGTGATGTGTTCAGTCAAAGTGAGGGCGTTCTCCATGAACCAGGAGCTGAGACCAGCCAATCGCAGCGTCTTCTTAACCTTCAAGGTCAGCCCGATAAACCCAGGACCACAAACGAGTTGACGATCGGTTGCCATGTCAATGAGCATCTTTGTTCCCGACAGGATCCGGATCACATCACGGTAGACGTTGTGGAGATTGTCGATGTGAACAATGGAATCCCGTCGATGCAAAACCCCTTCAGGATTCCCATCAAACCAAAGTAAGGAGGACCTCTGCCGAGGCGGGAAGACCTTCGGGTTATTCCCAGATGGTTTTCTGGAGTTCTCTGTACTTGCAGGTTGGGAATTTGGACAATAGAAGCTTCCTACACAGATGATTTCACAACAAAAGCAAAGACGGATTTTGAAGTTAAAGAATACGGTACGTCTCGGAGTTGAGCCCTGCTGGTGGAGGTGATGATCTGTGATGTTTTCTTCCTCTGTCAGTTCTTCCTAGTTTCTCCATCCAAATGAACCCACAGACAAACTTCATCAGCCACAGTCAGTTCAGTCAGTTCCACTTCAAGATTTCAGCCAGGTGAGGCCTGATCTCCTCCAGCTGCTCAGCCGTTCGACCTGAGCGGCCATGTTTACGCTGCGGTGCTCTGACCTTCGGCAGGTATCTCCATGGCGCCCCGGTGGCCGAAGGAGAGGTGTTCCTGCGTTACGGATACGTCAGAGAGAAGGACGCTCCTGTCATCATTCCCACATCAGTCACCAGAGAAAGAGTAAGGCCCTGACACGCAGCAGTCTCAAAGACTTCTCCGACTGATGAAACTCCTAAGAGACATCTCCCAACATGGGTCCTTCTCTCAGCTCTCTCCGACAGGTGAACTGGATGTGACTGTGAACATGCAGAAGGTTCTGCACAAACACGAAGGACCGAAAGACCTGGACAGCCTGGTGGGAAGCTACCTGTATGTAGCGCTGCTGGTGAAGGAGGACACAGGTACGCTGACATCATACCAGCCTGGAACCAGGTCCTCCCCTCCTCACCGTCTGTCGCCCTCCAGGTGGGATCACTCAGGAGGCGGAGTTTGCTACTGTGAAGTTCGTCAGGTCACCGTACCGTCTGAGCCTCATCTCGACGCCTCCGTTCATCAAGCCGGGACTTCCTTACAACATCCAGGTATGCATCACGGAGTCCCACCTGAAAAGTGTTTAGCACTAGTTGGTCTGGGCTCCTTTGGCATGAATTCCAGACGTGTCCAGGAAACGAACCTCCACTGAGGCGTTCCAGCTGTTGCAGAGCCAGAGGCGACATCTGGTTGGACCTTCTGACTCCCCTGTGGCCCACAACTTGTTCAGCTCCCTTTGTCTCTGCAGGTGTTGGTGAAGGATCACCTGGACGAGCCGGTGAGCCTGGTGCAGGTGCGACTGGTGGAGCGTCAGCTGGTCATGAACACAGGAGGAACGGAGGTCATGTCCTGTGGGGAGAGCAGAAGCAGTGGATCTGATGGCCTCTTGTACTTTATCTGCAACCCCCACAAAAATGCAGTCAGGGCGCAGCTGAAGGTGAGGAAGATCTGCCACTGCCGGCTGTGAAAAGTATTTACCCCCTTGCAGGTTTATTGAGCTGAGCTGTAGAAGGTGCTTTTCATATGCATCCAGGTTCTGTTTACCTGATGTTAGCGTTAGCTTGATGAACGTTAGCTTGATGAATGTTAGCCTGATGTTAACGCCAGCTTGATGAATTTTAGCTTGATGAACATTAGCTTGATGAATGTTAGCTTGATGTTAATGTTAGCTTGATGTTAACGTTAGCTTGATGAACGTTAGCTTGATGAATGTTAGCTTGATGAATGTTAGCCTGATGTTAACCTTAGCTTGATGAACGTTAGCTTGATGAACGTTGGCTTGATGAACGTTAGCTTGATGAATGTTAGCTTGATGAACATTAGCTTGATGTTAACGTTGGCTTGATGAACGTTAGTTTAATGTTAACGTTAGCTTGATGAATGTTGGCTTGATGAATGTTAGCCTGATGTTAACGTTAGCTTGATGAATGTTAGCCTGATGTTAACGTTAGCTTGATGAATGTTAGCCTGATGTTAACGTTGGCTTGATGAACGTTGGCTTGTTGACCTGAAACGTTCGGTGGGACAAAAGCAGCAGGTTTGTCTTTCGGTGCTCTTGGTGTAACTGGTGTGGTTGTTGTTGACCCAGTTTGAGACGGCGGACCCCAGCCTGCCGCTCAGAGTCAGGCCAGTCTGGCCCTGGAGGCCGTGGCCTATCACTCCCCGAACCAGCGGTACCTTTACATCGACACGCCCATGTTCGGCCACACCCTCCAGGTCGGCCGCTATGCCAACATCCAGGTGCACACCGCCGCTCCCTCCTACCTGAACATCAGGACTCTCAGCTACTTGGTGAGGAGGCGGTCGCACACGTTGCTTCCCCTGTTGCCAGAGTTACTGATGGCTTCGCTGCTGCTCCCCTGTAGGTGCTGTCCAAAGGGAAGGTGGTGTTTTTTAAAAGTCAGAACTTTGCCTCCAGCGTAGACGGCAAACAGAACCTGAACTTCCTGGTGACGGCCTCCATGGTGCCGTCCATCAGGCTGCTGGTCTACTACATCCTGGACGGAGAAGGAACCACAGAGCTGGTGGCGGACTCCGTCTGGATGGACGTCAAAGACAAGTGTGTCAACGGCCTGCAGGTGCTGCAGTCCTGCTGCCTCTCTGGTTCATCGGCAGGAATTCTTCTGAAATGTGTCGGCTAACATGTCGTTGTCTGTCAGACCGACATCTTGTTCCAGAAAAGACCCTACAAGCCAAAGGAAAACATCATGCTGGACATCAGAACCAACCAGGGCAGCATGGTGGCTCTGTCGGCGGTAGACTCTGCTGTCTTCAGCCTACGACCCAAATACAGGGACCCCGTTTCCACGGTAACCGTCCGTCTGACCTCAGCCCGTCTGTCGTGTTGCGTTGAGCGGCGCTCTGACAGGATGTACGGCGGCCCGCAGGTCCTCCGTCACCTCGAGCTCAGCGACCTGGGCTGTGGAGGAGGCGGCGGCAAAGACAACGCCGACGTCTTCCGATTGGCCGGCCTCACCTTTATGACCAATGCCAACGCCGCCCCGTCGCCCAACAGTACGTCCATCACTCAGAGTAAGGAATCAGAAACTGTCCTCATCTGACGGCGGCTTGTTCCTCAGGTGAGCCGTGTACAGCCGCCGTTCGCCCAAAGAGAGAATTGACCGACGCACAAAAGGAAGCCAAAGGTACGATCCCGTCTGACGTCTCCGTCCGTAGTTTAGTCCTCTTTCTCATCTCTATGTGTGATAACTAACTATCACACATGGAGATCACATTTCGAGGTGACTGTTCTCACAAGCAAAGACCAAGTAATAACAATCAAATCTCCCTGCAAACAGCTGTGAAGATTTCAAACATCCAAAGTGACTGAAAACGAAAAACAACAGAAACAGACGCAGTGATGTACAAACAGTTCTGGTTCTGTCTGGGTCCGTCTCTCTGCAGCCAGAACCTTCGGCCCCAGGAAGAAGTGCTGCTTGGAGGGGATGAAGTTCATCCCGAAGAGCGTGAGCTGCCGGCAGTACGCAGACCAGGCCTTCCAGAAGCACGGAGCCAAGTACCCAGAGTGCAAGGTGGCCTTCAGGCAGTGCTGCGAGTTCTACCAGCAGCACCTGGACCAGAACGACAGGCTGGTCCTGGGACGCAACGGTGAGTCGGGCCGGGCCGGTTCGGCTCCGATCTGGGCCCGACGGACGCCTGACCTGGGCTTTCTCTCCAGACCTGGGCGCAGACTTCGACCAGGCGCCGCTGGTGAGGAGCTACTTCCCAGAGAGCTGGCTGTGGGAGGTGCAGCGAGCCAGGTAGCACAAATCAAACGCACCTGGGCAGAGGAACTGCGCCGTCCTCAGGAATCGGTGCAAAGATATTCTATTCTGTTAACTATTGCAGTCATAGTAGTTTATTTCCATACAGTAGATATTCTAGGTAGATATTCTTAGAGATAGGGTGAGAAGCTCGGTCATCAGGGAGGGACTCAGAGTCGAGCCGCTGCTCCTCCACGTCCAGAGGAGCCAGTTGAGGCTCGGGCATCTGGTCAGGATGCCTCCTGGACGCCTCCCTGGTGAGGAGTTCAGGTCCCACCGGGAGGAGGGGAGACCAGGACACGCTGGAGGGACTATGTCTCTCTGCTGGTAACGCCTTGGGGTTCCTGGAGGAGCTGGAAGACGTGGCTGGGGAGGGAAGTCTGGGCCTCCCTTCTGAAGCTGCTGCCCCCGAGACCCGACCAGGATAAGAGGAAGAAAATGGATGGATGGATGGATGGATGGATGGAGATATTCTAGGGGTTCAGACTGAAAGGAGTTTCGTCTCCTTGGACACATTCAGGCGTCGTTTTCGTCCAGGACAATTCACATTAGTCCAGGTGTCCTGATGGACCTGGTCGGATCGGGAAGGTGTGATTCTTTGTTCTGACTTAGAAACGACTGCTGGGTCATTCCCATGACCTCAGAGTCTCTGCCTGGGTGGAGCAACAACAAGGTAAAGGTGGTGCAATAGCAGCTGGTCAGCATCAGACTGACCTCCTTCAGCCGTGTCTCTTCCTCTGCTGCCAGAGCGTTTCAGCTGCTCGTGTTTCTGAACGGCGTGCAGCTCCTCTGACGGACCTCCTCTTGGCAAGGCAGCAGTTTCTGGACCTCTACAGGTCAGCAGTGAGCCAGGAGGTCGTCAGGGAAGACCGGACATTTTTGTGAGGGTGTCTGAGTCGGCTGGGGGCTCCACAGGGCTCAGTACCGTCACGGCTCCTTTGTCAGGCATGTCGACATGACTGACCTCTGTCTGACCTCTGGCTCAGTACCGTCACGGCTCCTTTTCTCTCGACACGTCTGACTTCTGTCACCTGCAGAAAAACTCAGAATCAGAGAAGGACAGAGATCTGGTTTAACCACAGACATGAACAGTAGACGCCTCACGGAGCGGGTCAAAGGTCATGGAGCAGGTCAAAGGTCACGGAGCAGGTCAAAGGTCATGGAGTGGGTCATAGATCATGGAGCGGGTCAAAGGTCACGAGCGGGTCGGCCCGTTGCTGCGACACGTAGCAGCGTCCGCCATATTGAGTGTGGAATATGTGCCAGTAAGGTGATACAGGTGAATGGACCGAACTTTATAAAGTCCCGTTCTACAAAGTATTTTAAGTTAATTTTCTCACACATTAATATATTTGGCAATCAAAGAAATGACTAAAGACAGAGTTTCTAACTTGATTTTTTAATTATTTTTGGGCTTTTCTGAATAAAGAGCTCAATGTTTTATTTGATAGAAATTATTTTTATATTGAAATTGATGAACAGACACTTTTACAGTGTTTTATTAAAAACATATTTATGTAATTCCATAATTTAATGTACATTTAACGTTTCAAGACAAGAACCAAATAACTTTCTTGTATTTATTTTTCTATATATATTGATAAATGACTGATTTATCAAATTTTTCTTGTGCTTTAGAAGCTTTTAAGTGATTCTGATCTTTCATCTTCACCTGTGAAGGTAAAGAAAATGAATCCAGTTTGTCTCGTAAAACGGTTGAAACACAGCAAACGACTGAAGGAGCCGTAGAAGATGGCGGCCTGACCGACCCCTCAGTGTCCTACCTGGACAGCTGGACAGACGTCTCTGCTCCTTCAGGCTCTGCAGCAGCTGCTTGGAGACTCTGCAGCTTCTGGTCAAATCGCTGAGCCTCGGCTGCAGCAGCTCATCCAGCTGTTTGTCTCCTCAGGTCAGGTCAGCTGCCCATCAGCAGGACTCTGCCCGACTCTCTGACCACCTGGGTGGTGAAGGCCGTCGGCATGTCTCCAGAGGGCGGTGGTCTCCTCCGTGTGGCGCCGGGCCTGCAGGAGTCAGGGTCTGGTTCTGACTGGTTCTGACTGGTTCTGACAGGGATGTGCGTGTCGGACCCTGTGAAGGTGTCGGTCAACCAGCCGCTCAGCGTCGACGTCCCGCTGCCCTATCAGGTGGTCCGAGGGGAGCAGCTGGAGCTGCAGGGCTCCGTCTACAACCAGCAGGACGACGTCATCTCCGTCAGTTCAGCCCCTCAGACCTGAGCTCCTCTCCACAGGAAGGGGCGGGGCCAACTCACCTGGCGGCGCTCTGACCTCTGCTCTGACCTCTGCTCTGACCTCTGCTCTGTCCTCTCAGTACTGCGTGACGCTGACGGCCGGCCCGGCGTTCTGCCTGCTCAGGTCCCAGCCGACGCCCCGGCAGGAGGGGCATCACACCACGGCCTGCAGCTGGAGCCCCCTCACCGCGGGGGGAGTGGGCAAGGTGACCTTCACCCTGCTGGGCCTGGAGCCTGGAGAGCACAGCCTGACCTTCACCCTGGCCACCAAGTCAGGGGTCAAAGACGTCGTGAGGAAGACGCTGCGTGTCGTGGTATGTGGCCGTCACCAGCTTGGACTGTCCATGTCAGCAGCTTGGCAAAACCTCAGCTCTGCTTTGCTTGTTTGCAGCCTGAAGGAGTGAGACAGGAAGTGAACTATGGAGGGACGCTGGATCCGCAGGGACTCTACGGTTTGTGGACGCCATCTTGGTTCACCTCCAATCCTCGCCATCATCATCATGGTCTCACCCTGTTGCAGGTTCGGAGAAGCGGACTGTTGTGCTGAAGAACATCCTGCCAGAAAACATGGTTCCCAACTCGGCTGTGGAGAGGCTGCTGACCATCAACGGTGAGACGCGGCGCCGAGCCGCCAAGGCATCGAGGCATCGAGCTGCCGAGCCACCGAGGCTTTAAGGCGCCGAGCCGCAGAGGCATCGAGCCGCCAAGGCATCGAAGCATCAAGGCGCCGAGCCACTGAGCCGCCGAGGCATCGAGGCATTGAGGCCTCAAGGCGCCGAGCCACCGAGCCACTGAGCCGCAGAGGCACCAAGGCATCGAGGCATCAAGGCACCGAGCCGCCGAGGCATCGAGGCGCCGAGTTGCCGAGGCATCGAGGCCTTGAGGCATTGCCGCCGAGGCATTGAGCCGCCGAGGCGCCAAGCCACCGAGGCTTTGAGGCGCCGAGCCGCCGAGGCATCAAGCCGCCAAGGCATCGAGCCGCCAAGGCATCGAGGCATCAAGGCGCCGAGCCACTGAGCCGCCGAGGCATCGAGGCGCCGAGGCACCGAGGCATCGAGGCCTCAAGGCGCTGAGCCACCGAGCCGCAGAGGCACCAAGGCATCGAGGCATCAAGGCACCGAGCCGCCGAGGCGCCGAGCCGCCGAGGCATCGAGCCGCCAAGGCATCGAGGCATCAAGGCGCCGAACCACTGAGCCACCGAGGCATCGAGCCGCCAAGGCATCGAGGCATCAAGGCGCCGAGCCACTGAGCCATCGAGGTGCCGAGCCACTGAGCCGCCGAGGCATCAAGCCGCCAAGACATCGAGGCATTGAGGCCTCGAGGCGCTGAGCCACTGAGCCGCCGAGGCATCGAGGCGCTGAGGCATTGAGGCCTCGAGGTGCCGAGCCACCGAGCCACTGAGCCGCAGAGGCGCCAAGGCATCAAGGCATCCAGGCACCGAGCCACCGAGGCATCGAGGCGCCGAGTTGCCGAGGCATTGAGGCCTCGAGGTGCCGAGCCACTGAGCCGCCGAGTCGCTGAGGCATCGAGCCGCCGAGCCTCCGAGGCTTCGAGCCGCCGAGGCATCGAGGCGCCGAGGCATCGAGGCGCCGAGCCACTGAGCCGCCGTGTTACCGAGGCATCGAGCCGCCGAGGCATCGAGCTGCTAAGGCATTGAGCCGCCGAAGCATCGCGCTGCCGAGGCCTCGAGCTGCCAAGGCGTCAAGGCATCGAGGCCTTGAGGCGTCGAGCCGCCAAGCCGCCGAAGCTTCGGGCCGCAAAGCCGCTGAGCCGCATAGCTTCTCCAGGTCTGCAGAAACCATCAGGATGTTTGTTCCTCATGGCAGGCGAGCTCCCTGGCGAAGTCGTGTCCATCATACTGGACCCCGAGGGCCTCAAGCGGCTCCTCAGCCTTCCTCCTGGGTCAGCAGTGGCAGAGGTCGATAGGCTCCTCCCACTCATTCAGGTGTACCAGTACCTGGAGACCAACAGCGTCTGGGACGTCCTGGGAGAAAACGTAGAGAAGAACTCCGGCGAGCTGAAGCAGAAGATCAGAGACGGTGAGGGCGCCGGCGCCGGAGGTCCATTCTGGAGATGATGGTGATGATGATGGTCATGTGTCTGCAGGTCAGGTCGGCCTCACGTCCTTCAGGAACGGAGACAACAGCTACAGCATGTGGAGGAACTCTGAACCCAGCACCCAGTGAGTGGACCAGAACCAGAACCGACCGACCCGATTGCTTTACGACCTGATTATCCAGGTTTCCCATTCAAAACGATTCTTCAGCCTGTTGGAGCCCAAATCCCTCCTGATCTGATCCATGTTACGTGTTAAATGTGAATCCATCCTTCGTGACTCACTTCCTCCCTGCATCCTCCATTTTGCTTCAACAAAGTGTCAGAAAAACAGCGCCACCTTTCTGCAGAGGTATTTAGTGAATGAACAGGAGTAATCATGGCGCCTGCAGATACAGAGACAAGATGGTGGAAGAAAAACACAATACAGTAACAAACCAATCACAGCCTGCCTTACACAGCTTAGCTCCACTGTAGCTTTAGCTGTAGCTTAGCTCTGATGTAGCTTAGCTCTTCTATAGCCTTAGCTTTAGTTTAGCTCTGCTGTAGCTTTAGCTGTAGCTTTGTTCTGATGTAGCTTAACTCTTCTGTAGCTTTAGCTTTGCTCTGATGTAGCTTAGCTCTTCTGTAGCTTTAGCTTAGCTCTGATGTAGCTGTAGCTTAGCTCTGATGTAGCTGTAGCTTAGCTCTTCTATAGCTTTAGCTTTAGTTTAGCTCCGCTGGTAGCTTTAGCTGTAGCTTTGCTCTGATGTAGCTTTAGCTGTAGGTTAGCTCTGATGTAGCTTTGGCTCCTCTGTAGCATTCCTGAGGTTTTCAGGCACCAGTTTGTGAACTTTGACATCACCAAAGCTCAAGTCCATCTTGGTCCAGCACCGTCTCCATGGTGATGTCAGAACGTCCTGCGTTGTTACGAAATGGAGACATAAAGATGGTGGATTGATTCTATTTTTTACAATCAATTTTGGGACATTTCAAATAGATTCTGAATCGTAGTAAATGAGAATTGTCCCACGAATCTGCAGATGTCGATTTGAATGTTTTATTTATTGTGTTTCTGTGTTTTTGGCCTGTGGTGTTGTTTGAAGTGCTGTCTGAATAAAGCTGTGACCTGTGACCTTCCGTCCTGCAGGGTCACAGCGGAGGTGTCCGCACTCTGGCTCTGGCCGACCCCTTTGTGTCCGTGGACCATCATTGCTCTCAGACTCTGTCAGCTGTTGAACTCGCCTAGCTCTCAACCCTCCCAGACAGCCTGTGAGGCTCCGGAGTCTCACCCCCTCCTCCCCCCCTCCCTCTTCCGGTCTCCTCCTCCCTCCTCCCGCCCCCTCCCCCACCTCTCTCCTCCCCTCCTCCTCCACCTCCTCCCCTCCCCTCCTCACCCTCCTCCTCCTCCCCTCCCCTCCCCTCCCCTCCTCTCCCCTCACCCCTCTCCCTCCCCTCCCCTCCTCCTCCCATCCCTCCCCTCCCTCCCCTCCCTCCCCCTCTCCCCTCCCTCCCCTCCTCCCTCCTCCTCCTCCCCTCCCCCCCTCCTCCTCCCCTCCCCTCCCCCTCCTCTCCTCCTCCCTCCTCTCCTCCCTCCTCCTCCTCCTCTCTCCCCTCCTCCCCTCCTCCCTCTCCCTCCCTCCTCTCCCCCCTCCCTCCCTCCCCTCCTCTCCTCCCTCCCTCCTCTCCTCCCTCCTCCCTCCTCCCTCCTCTCCTCCCTCTCCCCTCCTCTCCTCCTCCCTCCCCCTCCTCCCTCCTCTCCCTCCTCCCTCCCCTCCTCCTCCCCTCCCTCCTCTCTCCTCCTCCCTCCTCCCCTCCTCCTCCCTCCTCCTCCTCCTCCTCCTCCCTCCTCTCCTCTCCCTCCCTCCTCCTCCTCCTCCCCTCCCTCCTCCTCCTCCCTCCCCCCCTCCCTCCTCCCCTCCTCCTCCTCTCCTCCTCCCTCCCTCCCTCCTCTCCTCCTCCTCCCCTCCTCCTCCTCCTCCTCCCCTCCTCCTCCTCCCCTCCCCTCCTCTCCTCCTCCCCTCCTCCTCCCTCCTCCTCCTCTCCTCCTCTCCTCCCCTCCCCTCCTCCTCCTCCTCCTCCTCCCCCCCTCCTCCTCTCCCTCCCCTCCTCTCCTCCTCCCTCCTCTCCTCCTCTCCCTCCCTCCTCCTCCCTCCTCCTCTCCTCCTCCTCCCCTCCTCTCCTCCTCTCCTCCTCTCCCTCCTCCTCCTCTCCTCCTCCCCTCCTCCTCCTCCCTCCTCCCCTCCTCCTCCTCCCCCTCTCCTCCTCTCCCTCCTCTCCTCCTCTCCCTCCTCCCCCCTCCTCCTCTCTCTCCCTCCTCTCCTCCTCTCCCCTCCTCCTCCCTCCTCTCTCCTCCCCTCCCCTCCTCTCCTCCTCTCCTCCTCCTCCCCCTCCCTCTCCTCCTCCTCCCCTCCCTCCTCCTCCCTCCCCCCCTCCTCCTCCTCTCCTCTCCCCCTCCTCCCCCTCCCTCCCTCCTCCCCTCCTCCTCCTCCCTCCTCCTCCTCCTCCTCCCCTCCTCCCCTCCTCTCCTCCTCCTCCTCCCTCCTCCTCCTCTCCTCCTCCCCTCCTCCTCCTCCTCTCCTCCCCTCCTCCTCCCTCTCCTCCCCTCCTCCTCCTCTCCTCCCTCCTCCCCTCCTCCTCTCTCTCCCCTCCCTTCCTCCTCCTCCTCCTCCTCCCCTCCTCCCTCCTCTCCTCCTCCCTCCTCTCCTCCTCTCCTCCCTCCCTCCCCCTCCCCTCCTCCCTCCTCCTCCCCTCCTCCTCCTCTCCTCCTCCTCCTCCCTCCCTCTCCCTCCTCTCCTCCTCCTCCTCCTCCTCCCTCCCTCCTCTCCTCCTCCCTCCCTCCTCTCCTCCTCTCCTCCTCCCCTCCTCCTCCTCTCCTCCCTCCCCTCCTCTCCTCCCTCCCTCCTCCTCCTCCTCCCTCCTCCTCCTCTCCTCCTCCCTCTCCTCCTCCCTCTCCTCCTCCTCCCCTCCTCCTCCCCCTCCTCCCTCCTCTCCCTCCTCCTCCTCTCTCCTCTCTCCTCCTCCCCTCCCTCCTCCTCTCCTCCCCTCCTCTCCTCCCCTCCCCTCCTCCCCTCCTCTCCTCCTCCTCCTCCTCCTCCTCCTCCTCCCTCCTCCCCTCCTCCTCCTCCTCCCCTCCTCCTCCTCTCCTCCTCCCCTCCTCCTCCTCCTCCCTCCCTCCTCCTCCTCCTCCCTCCTCCTCCCTCCTCCTCTCCTCTCCTCCCCTCCCTCCTCTCCTCCTCCTCCTCCTCCTCCTCCTCCTCCCTCCTCTCCTCCCTCCTCCCTCCTCTCCTCCTCCTCCTCCCTCCTCCTCCTCTCTCTCCTCCTCTGTTACCGTCTTTCTGTCCTCCAGGGTTTTGGGTCCAGTGAGGATCAGTCTGTGTTCATCACCTCCTTGGTGCTGGTGGCTTTGCACCGAGCGACGAGCATCAGTGACCCCATCCTGCAGCTGCAGGTGAGTCGGGGTCAGAGGTCAGAGGTCAGAGGTCAGAGGTCCCTGGAAGACGATGTCATGTCTGAGCATCATGGAGCCTGACCTCACTGCTCCAGTTAAAGTCTCAGTCACATGTTTGTGTTTGTGATGGTAGAACAGACAGAAGTGACGGTTCCAGGAAGTCATGTGACAGAAGCAGGAAGTGACATCAGCATGTCCTTCATCTGCCAAACAAAGGCTTGACCTTTACTCTGGAGCTACAGAGGAAATGTTGGACCAGAACCAGAACCTGAACCTGGACCTGAACCTGGACCAGGACCAGGACCTGAACCTGAACCTGGACCAGGACCAGGACCTGAACCTGGACCTGGACCAGGACCAGGACCAGGACCAGGACCAGGACCAGGACCAGGACCTGAACCTGGACCTGGACCAGGACCAGGACCTGAACCTGGACCTGAACCTGGACCTGGACCAGGACCAGGACCTGAACCAGGACCAGGACCAGGACCTGAACCTGGACCTGGACCAGGACCAGGACCTGAACCTGGACCTGGACCTGGACCTGGACCTGGACCTGGACGAGGACCTGGACCAGGACCAGGACCTGAACCAGGACCAGGACCAGAACCAAGACCAGAACCTGGACCTGGACCAGGACCTGAACCAGGACCTGAACCTGGACCTGAACCTGGACCTGGACGAGGACCTGGACCAGGACCAGGACCTGAACCAGGACCAGGACCAGGACCAGAACCAGGACCAGAACCTGGACCTGGACCAGGACCTGAACCAGGACCTGAACCTGGACCTGGACCTGGACCTGGACCTGGACCAGGACCTGAACCTGGACCTGGACCTGGACCTGGACCAGGACCTGAACCAGGACCAGGACCTGGACCAGGACCAGAACAAGGACCTGGACCTGGACCTGGACCAGAACAAGGACCTGGACCTGGACCAGGTCATCAAATCACTACGATGCCTGCAGGGATTTTTAATGTCCAGCAGGTGTCAGCATTGAGTGACTCAGAACCGATACAGAACCGATACAGAACCGATCCAGTTCTGCATGACGCCTCGTCCACCATCACGACCAAACTCCCAGCATGCATTCTGCTTTTCATGGTTGCCATGGAAACCGGTGGTGGAAGCTGAAGTCCGTCAGTTGTCCAGGTTAATTCGCTGCGTCTCGCTGTCGCGTTATTTTCTTCCCTGGAAACAAGGAGTCTCGGTTCGCGTGGTTTGTTCTCACCTGGTCGCCGAATCGCCCATGAACAGATTCAGTTCAGTTTCACGACAAGCTGCAGCCGTAGATATTTATTTCCTGTTCTGATCCATGTTGGTTGGTCTCCTTGTCCTCTCAGTTCCATGACAGCAGCAAGCGCTCAGCAGCCACCTACCTTTCCCAGCATGCCCTGAACGTGAAGAGCATGTACGTGCGTGTGCTGGCGACCTACGCGCTGACGCTGCAGGACCCCAACATCGCCGAGGCCACGCAGCTGCTCACCCTCCTGGAGCAGCAGGCGCGGCAGAAAGGTGACCTGCACCTTTATTCACAGCCTGTCGCAGCGCAACGCAGAGACAGCCATGCACACACACACTCACATCTAGGGAGAATTTAGAGAAACCAGGTAACCAGCCATGATGTTTTGGACCGTGGGAGGAAGTCGGAGAACCCGGAGAGAACCCACCATGCACAGGGAGAACATGCAGAAAGACCCTCTGAACCCCCAGACGTACCAGAGGAGTCAAGATGCTGCTTCTGTGTCCAGGGAACCCGGTTGTGCAGCGGTACTGGCAGGAGCCCAGCGTGACGGCTGATTGGCTGAAGCCTGATAAATCCAGCGGTCAGACGGTGGAGATGACGGCGTACGTCCTGCTGACCATCCTGCTCAAGGTGCCAACAGCTGCGCCTCATACGGCTGATGAAAACAATTTACACTTTTATAACGTCACACAGTCGTTTCTCCCTTCTGCCTGCAGGGGGCGGAGTGTCTGCAGCTCCTCCCTCTGCCTGCAGGGGGCGGAGTGTCTGCAGCCTCCCTCTGCAGCTCCTCCTCTGCCTGCAGGGGGCGGAGTGTCTGCAGCTCCTCCCTCTGCAGCTCCTCCCTCTGCCTGTAGGGGCGGAGTGTCTGCAGCTCCTCCCTCTGCCTGCAGGGGGCGGAGTGTCTGCAGCTCCTCCCTCTGCAGCTCCTCCCTCTGCCTGTAGGAGGCGGAGTGTCTGCAGCTCCTCCCTCTGCAGCTCCTCCTCTGCTGTAGGAGGCGGAGTGTCTGCAGCTCCTCCCTCTGGCCTGCAGGGGGCGGAGTGTCTGCAGCTCCTCCCTCTGCAGCTCCTCCCTCTGCCTGCAGGAGGCGGAGTGTCTGCAGCTCCTCCCTCTGCCTGCAGGGGGCGGAGTGTCTGCAGCTCCTCCCTCTGCAGCTCCTCCCTCTGCCTGCAGGGAGGCGGAGTGTCTGCAGCTCCTCCCTCTGCCTGCAGGGGCGGAGTGTCTGCAGCTCCTCCCTCTGCCTGCAGGGGGCGGAGTGTCTGCAGCTCCTCCCTCTGCAGCTCCTCCCTCTGCCTGCAGGGGGCGGAGTGTCTGCAGCTCCTCCCTCTGCCTGCAGGGGGCGGAGTGTCTGCAGCTCCTCCCTCTGCCTGCAGGGGCGGAGTGTCTGCAGCTCCTCCCTCTGCCTGCAGGGGGCGGAGTGTCTGCAGCTCCTCCCTCTGCAGCTCCTCCCTCTGCCTGTAGGGGCGGAGTGTCTGCAGCTCCTCCCTCTGCCTGCAGGGGGCGGAGTGTCTGCAGCTCCTCCCTCTGCAGCTCCTCCCTCTGCCTGCAGGGGGCGGAGTGTCTGCAGCTCCTCCCTCTGCCTGCAGGGGGCGGAGTGTCTGCAGCTCCTCCCTCTGCCCTGCAGGGGGCGGAGTGTCTGCAGCTCCTCCCTCTGCCTGCAGGGGGCGGAGTGTCTGCAGCTCCTCCCTCTGCCTGCAGGGGGCGGAGTGTCTGCAGCTCCTCCCTCTGCCTGCAGGGGGCGGAGTGTCTGCAGCTCCTCCCTCTGCCTGCTGCAGGGGGCGGAGTGTCTGCAGCTCCTCCCTCTGCCTGCAGGGGGCGGAGTGTCTGCAGCTCCTCCCTCTGCAGCTCCTCCCTCTGCCTGCAGGGGCGGAGTGTCTGCAGCTCCTCCCTCTGCCTGCAGGGGGCGGAGTGTCTGCAGCTCCTCCCTCTGCCTGCAGGGGGCGGAGTGTCTGCAGCTCTCCTTGCAGCTCCTCCCTCTGCCTGCAGGGGGCGGAGTGTCTGCAGCTCCTCCCTCTGCCTGCAGGGGGCGGAGTGTCTGCAGCTCCTCCCTCTGCCTGCAGGGGGGGTGCTGCAGCTCCTCCTCTGCAGCTCCTCCCTCTGCCTGCAGGGGGCGGAGTGTCTGCAGCTCCTCCCTCTGCCTGCAGGGGGCGGAGTGTCTGCAGCTCCTCCCTCTGCCTGCAGGGGGCGGAGTGTCTGCAGCTCCTCCCTCTGCCTGCAGGGGGCGGAGTGTCTGCAGCTCCTCCCTCTGCCTGCAGGGGGCGGAGTGTCTGCAGCTCCTCCCTCTGCCTGCAGGGGGCGGTGCTGCCTCAGTAACGTAGCTTCGTCTCTTAAAGGGGAGGATCCATTACGCCAACCCGGTGGTTTCCTGGCTGACTCAGGACCAGAACTACGGACAGGGATTCTACTCCATCAAGGTAAACGTGCTCCACTCCTCCAGAGGGGGGCGACACCGAGTTCCCCTCCCAGCTCAGCTTCTGTTCTTCTTCTGTGGTGCTGTGTGACATCAGGACATGGTTCTGACCCTGGAGGCCCTGACGGAGTACAGCAGGACGGTTCCTAAAGCCGAGCTCAACCAGGACATCAACATCCGCAACAGCAGGCAGGAGGAGCTGAACCGGGTCCAGCTGAGCCGCAGCCGGCCGGTGGCTCCGCCCCTCCAGGTGAGGCCGCCCCCACCTGGAGGGGCGGGGCCACCGCAGAACTAATCACGTCTCCTCCTCTGTTTCTGTCAAAGATAACAAAGAATGATGACATCATCGTGAGCACCGGCTATGGGAGGGGCGTGTCCAGTGTGAAGGTGGGCGGGGCTTGTTGTGGTCACCTGGCAGGTGAGACGTCGTCCCAGTAACGTCTGTCTGTGTCTCCAGATGAAGACGGTTTACTATCAGACCACGGCGTCCACCCAGACCTCCTGTAACTTTGACCTGACCATCGAGCTGGTTGGACCCGGCGTCTCCCCCAGTACGTCCTCCCCAGGGCCCCCGCCCCCCCTGCTGGGCTTGAGGAACCTCAGTTTGACCTTTGCCGTTGCTCTGCCCCTCAGATCCAACCATGCAGGCTCCTCACCTGGTCGCCTGCGTGAAGTAAGGAGGTACAGCTGCCCTCTGGTCGGATCCCCAGTGGTGGACCTGTGACCTTTGTGTTCCAGGTTCCGACCTCGACCCAACGAGGATTTTACCGAGTCGCTTCTGACCGTCATGAAGATCCGGCTGCCCACGGGCGTGGAGCCGTACCTGGAGGACCTGAGACAGGTAACCGGCATGGCAGGTAACCGGCATGACAGGCATGACAGGTAACCAGTATGACAGGTAACCAGTATGACAGGTAACCGGCATGACAGGTAACCAGCATGACAGGTAACCAGCATGACAGGTAACCGGCATGGCAGGTAACCGGCATGACAGGTAACCAGTATGACAGGTAACCGGCATGACAGGTAACCAGCATGACAGGTAACCAGCATGACAGGCATGACAGGTAACCAGTATGACAGGTAACCAGCATGACAGGTAACCGGCATGACAGGTAACCGGCATGACAGGCATGACAGGTAACCAGTATGACAGGTAACCAGCATGACAGGTAACCAGCATGACAGGTAACCGGCATGACAGGTAACCAGTATGACAGGTAACCAGCATGACAGGTAACCAGCATGACAGGTAACCAGCATGACAGGTAACCAGCATGGCAGGTAACCGGCATGACAGGTAACCGGCATGACAGGCATGACAGGTAACCAGTATGACAGGTAACCAGCATGACAGGTAACCAGCATGACAGGTAACCAGCATGGCAGGTAACCGGCATGACAGGTAACCGGCATGACAGGCATGACAGGTAACCAGTATGACAGGTAACCAGCATGGCAGGTAACCGGCATGACAGGTAACCGGCATGACAGGCATGACAGGTAACCGGCATGACAGGTAACCAGCATGACAGGTACACCGGCATGACAGGTAACCAGCATGACAGGTAACCAGCATGACAGGTAACCGGCATGGCAGGTAACCGGCATGACAGGTAACCAGTATGACAGGTAACCGGCATGACAGGTAACCAGCATGACAGGTAACCAGCATGACAGGTAACCAGCATGACAGGCATGACAGGTAACCAGTATGACAGGTAACCAGCATGACAGGTAACCGGCATGACAGGTAACCGGCATGACAGCATGACAGGTAACCAGTATGACAGGTAACCAGCATGACAGGTAACCAGCATGACAGGTAACCGCGATGACAGGTAACCAGTATGACAGGTAACCAGCATGACAGGTAACCAGCATGACAGGTAACCAGCATGGCAGGTAACCGGCATGACAGGTAACCGGCATGACAGGCATGACAGGTAACCGGCATGACAGGCATGACAGGTAACCAGTATGACAGGTAACCAGCATGACAGGTAACCAGTATGACAGGTAACTGGCATGACAGGTAACGGCATGACAGGCCTACAAACTGCTTTGACGTCTTCCAGATCTATAGCTATAGCATCTAGAGTTATAGATCTAGAGCTATAGGATCTAGAGTTATAGATCTAGAGTTATTATATCTAGAGTTATAGATCTAGAGCTATAGGATCTAGAGTTATAGATCTATAGTAATAGATCTAGAGTTATATATCTAGAGTTATAGATCTAGAGCTATAGGATCTAGAGTTATAGATCTAGAGTTATAGACCTAGAGTTATAGACCTAGAGCTATAAGATCTAGAGTTATAGATCTAGAGTTATAGATCTAGTTATAGATCTAGAGCTATAGGATCTAGAGTTATAGATCTGAGTTATATATCTAGAGTTATAGATCTAGAGCTATAGGATCTAGAGTTATAGATCTAGAGCTATAAGATCTAGAGTTACAGATCTAGAGGTTATAGATCTAGTTATAGACCTAGAGCTATAGACCTAGAGCTATTGGATCTAGAGTCAGCTTCAGTTGTCCAGCGGTACCCAGAGGTCCGGCTGACCTCTGACCTCTGACCTTGGGTTGGGTCCTTCTCCAGCTGCAGAACGTTTCTGATCCGGTGGTTTGATTCCTGCATAGTGTCTGTAGCGTCTGATCGGCTCGAAGCCAAACGTCTCATTTTTATCTCAAGTTTTGGTTTCATGAACTTCTGAGGAGATGCTGAACGTTTCTCTGGTCTTCAGTTCAAAGGCGGAGTTTACCCGACTATCTCCGACTACCAGCTCCAGGGAGACACCGTCACCATCCAGATGGAGTCTGTGAGTACCTCACCCTGAGCTCTGGACTTTGACTAGGCCATGGCAGCACCTCGCTTCTTCTTCTAACCTCCACATGATGAAGATGATGGTGACTATAAGCCTCCATCAGTAGTCTTGTCATTTCCCGTCTTCTGACCCTCAGGTTCCTCTGAGGTCTTCCTGTGTGTCGGGTTTCGGATCAGAACCAGCTTCAGGGTGATTGGTGCTGCTGAGTCCCTGATGACCGTCACAGAGCCTCAGGACAAAGGTGAGCCTGCAGGGAATGCTGGGACATGTAGTCCTGGACCGTCTTCTTAACTGAATGTTAATTCTGATCTGAGCACCGCTAACTAAAACGCTAGCTACGCTAATGCTAATGCTAAAGCTCCAGCAGTAAACATTGCGTGGGATTTATTTGTGGCTAATGCTAAAATGCTAAATTCGCCCGTGTTGCCCTCCATGTGTGGATGAGGAGCTTCAGGAAGTGATTCCTCGGATCAGAACCCGCTCTCAGGTTCATATTTGTTGAGTTTTGTAACTCTGTTGCTGATTTAGCCTGATTAGCCGCGGTAGAGCTCCGGTCAGGAAGAAGCAGGACGTTTAGCTAACATCCCTGGTTTTATGGAAGAGTTGTATTCTTCTGTGTTCCTCATTTGTTGGCTTGCTCTATATTTACTAAAGATTCTTGGGAAAAAAACAATGTGAAGACAGGAAATGAAATTGCTGTGTAAACGGACTCCAAAATAAGAGCATGAAGTGAATTCTTAACAGTCAGTATCCAAATCTTCAATAAAATGTCAAACTTTCTTCAACTGAAAGTTCACAAAACAGCCAAGTAAATAAGGACTTCACAATTTAGACAGGAAATTAATTTAGGAGCATCTAAAGGTTAACTTTGAAGGTTAGCAACGTAGCAAAGCGCTAAAACAGTGTTTCTCCCCCCTGGTTCTCCTGCTCTACATGTTCTAGATGAGCCTCTGCTCCAGAACCGCTGACCCAAATGACCATCAGGTCCTGCAGAACATTGTTAATCACCCAGAGATACAATCCAGGTGGCAGAAACACCTGAAACATGGAGGACCAGGTGGAGAAACTCTGGACTGAGGTCTGCTGTGTCTTTGGGTCCCACTGTTCTCCCAGGCTGGTCCTACACCAAACCCACCGTTAACATTCACCCCAACCTGAGGACGGTCCCAGTTCCCTGAGGACGGTCCCGGTTCCCTGGGGACGGTCCCAGTTCCCCCTGAGGACGGTCCCAGTTCCCTGGGGACGGTCCCAGTTCCCTGAGGACGGTCCCGGTTCCCTGGGGACGGTCCCAGTTCCCCCTGAGGACGGTCCCAGTTCCCTGGGGACGGTCCCAGTTCCCCCTGGGGACGGTCCCAGTTCCCCCTGGGGACGGTCCCGGTTCCCTGGGGACGGTCCCGGGTCCCAGTTCCCCCTGGGGACGGTCCCGGTTCCCTGGGGACGGTCCGGGTCCCAGTTCCCCCTGGGGACGGTCCCGGTTCCCTGGGGACGGTCCCGGGTCCCGGTTCCCTGGGGACGGTCCCAGTTCCCCCTGGGGACGGTCCCGGTTCCCTGGGGACGGTCCCAGTTCCCCCTGGGGACGGTCCCGGTTCCCTGGGGACGGTCCCGGGTCCCGGTTCCCTGGGGACGGTCCCAGTTCCCTGGGGACGGTCCCGGGTCCCAGTTCCCCCTGGGGACGGTCCCGGGTCCCAGTTCCCCCTGGGGACGGTCCCAGTTCCCTGGGGACGGTCCCGGGTCCCAGTTCCCTGGGGACGGTCCCGGGTCCCAGTTCCCCCTGGGGACGGTCCCGGTTCCCTGGGGACGGTCCCAGTTCCCTGGGGACGGTCCTGGTTCCCCTTGAGGACGGTCCCAGTTCCCTGAGGACGGTTCCGGGTCCCGGTTCCCTGGGGACGGTCCCGGTTCCCTGGGGACGGTCCTGGTTCCCCTTGAGGACGGTCCCAGTTCCCTGAGGACGGTTCCGGGTCCCGGTTCCCTGGGGACGGTCCCGGTTCCCTGGGGACGGTCCCGGGTCCCAGTTCCCCCTGGGGACGGTCCCGGTTCCCTGGGGACGGTCCCGGGTCCCAGTTCCCCCTGGGGACGGTCCCGGGTCCCGTTCCCTGGGGACGGTCCCAGTTCCCCCTGGGGACGGTCCCGGTTCCCTGGGGACGGTCCCAGTTCCCCCTGGGGACGGTCCCGGTTCCCTGGGGACGGTCCCAGTTCCCTGGGGACGGTCCCGGTCCCAGTTCCCTGGGGACGGTCCCGGGTCCCAGTTCCCTGGGGACGGTCCCGGGTCCCAGTTCCCCTGGGGACGGTCCCAGTTCCCTGGGGACGGTCCCAGTTCCCTGGGGACGGTCCCGGGTCCCAGTTCCCTGGGGACGGTCCCGGTCCAGTTCCCCTGGGGACGGTCCCGGGTCCCAGTTCCCTGGGGACGGTCCTGTTCCCTTGAGGACGGTCCAGTTACCTGGTTCGGTCCGGTTCCCTGGGGACGGTCCTGGTTCCCTTTGAGACGGTCCCGGTTCCCTGGGGACGGTCCCGGTCCGGTTCCTGGGACGGTCCGGTTCCTGGACGGTCCCGGGTCCAGTGTCCACCGTTTTGATGTGTTCTGGTTTCTCTGTGTCTCCTTGTCGGTGAGAATCTGCCGCTGACTCCAGCCTTCCTGTCTCCAGCAGCTTGCACCAAGCCGTTCTCCAGCGAGCTGCAGAGGCTGCAGCGCCTCTTGTGGGCGAACAGTGCCAGTGCATGGCAGGTGAGGCGGGTTTCTGGGTCAGGGTCAGGGTCAGCTGACCTTACCAAGCTGCTGTGTGACCCTGCAGCGGCCTGCGCCACCTACAGAGGGAACATGGACGCCAGCCTGACCGCGGCCAAACGCATCGAGGAGACCTGCCAGCCGCACATCAAATACGGTGAGAGGCTGATTGGATGTTAGGATGCAGGTTCTCAGGTCGGGTCTTATCGGAGGTTAAAGATGAAACCATGAGGCCTAAACTCACCTGGAGGGTTTGTTACCTCTTACAGGTAAAGTTAAAGGAGAGGAGAGCCAGAAATATAACTGATGATTAGAGTCTTGTCATAAAAACAGGATTTATTAATGTTCAAACGTTAATATTTAAGCAGATAATCGGATTCCCATCTCCACTGGATCAGATCTTTCACTGATTATTGATCTGGTGATCCAGCTAATGCTAACTGCTAAGTGCTAGCTACAGAAATCACTTATTACAGATAACTACATTCCCTCCACTGACTGTCATTTCATAAACTTTGAACTTAGTGCGTGAAAAATAAACGTATATTTGATGAAAACGTGTTTCTGTAAGAACTGGTGGCTGGTGGTTGTTGTGAGGAATCCCAGCTCCAGACCAGACCAGACCATCGTTCCCAGTTCGTGCTAATGGTTGGACCCTGGAGCTCTGATTGGTCTGCTGCTTCCTCTGCAGCCTTCAGGGTGACGGTGAAATCCTCGGCAGCGGAGGGAGACTTCATGACCTACTCAGCCACCGTAGCCGAGGTCTTCAAGAAGGCCGAAGGTGAGCCCCAGCCGGTTGCCATGGAAACGCGCTGCTGGTCCGAAACGACTGAAGTTTAGTGTTTCTGGGCGCTACGTGCAGCTAGCATGCAGCTAGCATGCAGCGTAGCGCCTACAGTCAGACAGGAAGCAGAACCGGGCCCTTCCTGACCTCACGCTGACTCTGGTTCTGGTTCTGGTTCTGGTTCTGGTTCCAGCGCTGGAAGCGGCCGGACCCGGCAGCGACCTGGACCTGGTGAAGAAGGCGACCTGCAGCGGCGTGGAGCTGCAGAACAACCGGCAGTACCTGGTGCTGGGCTCCGGGGGGTCAGAGGTCGCGCAGGCTGGCGGCTCCAGGGGGGTGGTTCTGCTCAGGTTCTGCCCGGGCTCGGCTCGGCTCGGTCAGGGTCTCAGCTGTGGTGCTTGTGGACCAGCAGGTACCGGCTGCCTCTGGACTCCGAGGCGGTGGTGGAGCTGTGGCCTCCAGCTTGTAGTTCTGCAGAGTGTCAGGACTACAACTCCCAGCTGACGAGCTACGCTGTGGACCTGCAGCTGTTCGGCTGCCCCTGACCCGCAGACCGGGTCGTTCCTGGACCGGGTCGTTCCTGGACCGGTTGGTTCCTGGACCGGGTCGTTCCTGGACCGGGTCCGGGGCAGAACTCTGCACCTATTAAACATTCATTATTCATACAGGTGTGTGTTTCCTAGTGTTGGAAAATAAATGAAGTTATTGAACAAACATGTCTCTTTAAAAGCATCGCAGTGTCTTTATTATGATGGTGGAGAATCTGGATTATCACTGGAAGGGGTCAAAGGTCACCTGGAGGCTCAGGTTCTGCAGCAGCTCATCTGGATCCTGACTGAAAACACAGAACAGCAGCAACATGTGGGGGAGGGGCGAGGAGCAGGTCAAGAGGTCAGACGCTTCCTGATCTCTGGCTAGGAAAAGACAACAGGAGAGGAAACGAGGAAAGGAGTTAAATCCGGAGTCACATCTAAGGAAGCCCTTTTCCATCACTCTGGAAAAAATAATAAATTATCTTCTTCATCCTGGACCTTCATAGTATGTGGAAATAAATAATTTATGTATTTTTACCAGAGTGACAGAAACATAAGTTCAATCTGACAACCTGACATGCTGGGAGGTGAATCCTAATTTATAGAAGATGTTTGTCAAATAGAAAATGCCTGTTTTTAATATTTCAGTGGAGATGTTAAAAACTAAAATGTTTATTTTAGTTTCATCTTTCATCAGTGTCTTATTTAATGCTACACAAAATCTAATATATAATTTTAACATAAAGGGGAAAATAATTTACAGAAATAAAAGCTTTCAAACATTGATCTCTGAGTTATTAATCTCTTCAGTGGGTTTGAATTAGTGACAAAATTCCTTAAATACATTTTATTTTTATTAATGGTTTAATAATTTATTGACCGAGTCTGTAAATATTCCTCCGAGGTAGAGAATGGAATCAGGTCACTGTCTCTTTAAGACGTACTGACGCACGCTGGATTTCCTGTGCTGCTATTGGACAGCAGCTCCAGTCACCCCGCAGACTCCTCTCTGATTGGCTGATAAAGACAGAGCCATTTCCTGTTTTTATTGAACGAAGTGATGGAGGAGAGGAGGACAGAGCGCTGCGAGTGAAACCAGGAGCTGGAGCAGAAACTCGGTTCTGACCCAGAAGTTCAGAACCGAACCGAGCTCCTCAGAAGGGGAGGAGCTTCCGCTTCCTTTCACAATAAGACTGAATCATGAAGAATTAATTAAACTCAACAGGACAGAACCGTCTGAAGATCTGCCTGACTTTATAAGAATCCTCCAGAACCGGAGAGTCCATCCGGGCCAGAACAGAACCTCAGGTTCTTCCTCAACAACTAATATTTAACTAAACTAGTAAATTAGTTGGACTTGTTGCTGGAAGGTGAGTTTTTACAGATCTTAAAATGTGTGGCAGGTTTTCTCTACTGATTCTACTCCGTGTTCCGATCCAAACCCAGAGCAAACCGGCTCTGGTTCTGATCTGATCATTTGAAAGATGAAGACAGATTTCCTCTACGTTACAGATGGTGACCTTTGACCTCTGATGGACCTCTGGATGTCCTCCCATTTGGAGTCGTGTTATATTCAGCTGGACAATTAAATATTATTTTGGTTCTAATTATTTAGATTTCTGGCTAAATATTTAGTTTAGAGCTTAATATGTAGCAATATATTATTTATCTTAAAGTAAAGATTTAGCTACATCTGTATGTTGATGGATAACTAACTACTCAGCTTGTGTCAGGATGGAAGCCTCCCTGGTGAGGCGTTCAGGTCCCACCGGGAGGAAAAACTGAGATCTGGATTAGTGCAACATTAAGCTAAATGTTGGTTCTTCTTGTTCTGGGTTGCTACGTAAGCTAACGGGAGTTCCTCTAGGTCTTGCTTTGATATTAAAAGCTAAATGTTGGTCTAAAGTAATGAGGACTCCACCATTTATCACAGTGAACAATAAGTAGGATGAAATGGCATCAGGAAGGACATGGCACATATAGTGAGATAAGGACATGGAGAGCTAGCTCTCCCAGCCTGTAGCAGCTAGCTCTCCCAGCCTGTAGCAGCTAGCTCTCCCAGCCTGTAGCAGCTAGCAGCTAGCTCTCCCAGCCAGTAGCAGCTAGCTCTCCCAGCCTGTAGCAGCTAGCTCTCCCAGCCTGTAGCAGCTAGCTCTCCCAGCCTGTAGCAGCTAGCAGCTAGCTCTCCCAGCCATCACAGAACATCACAGGACCCAAAGGACGCTGGAGACAGACGCAGCTCCCCCCAAACTCTGTGGCCCTGCAATGAAACCCCATAATAGATGGATTAGCTTAGCATATTTCATCTTATGATAATCTACTTTAGCTCCCTTTAGCTTAGCATATTTCAGCTTATGATAATCTACTTTAGCTCCCTTTAGCTTAGCATATTTCATCTTATGATAAGCTACTTTAGCTCCCTTTAGCTTAGCATATTTCATCTTATGATAATCTACTTTAGCTCCCTTTAGCTTAGCATATTTCAGCTTATGATAATCTACTTTAGCTCCTTTAGCTTAGCATATTTCATATTGTGTGCAGACTGGTTGATCTACTGTCAGACTGTCAGGAGGCCCAGGAGCACCTGGATCCTCCCACCTGTCAGGTAGGAGCATCAGAACCTTCAGCAGGGGGCGCCGTTCACGGCTCGGCTTCTCCTGCAGGCGCAGCGCAGCGTCTGGCTGCCAGGCGGCAGCAGAGAGCTGGAGGACAGGAGGAGGCGCACAGACAGGTCTGGGACGTCCTCCATCATATGAGGGGGCGGAGCCACAGAGGAGGGCGGAGCCACAGGGGGCGGAGCCACAGAGGAGGGCGGAGCCACATGGAAGAGGCAGGGCTATAAAAGACTGACGAAGAGGAAGATGTACAGAAACACTTTATTGCCAAACAACGTTGGATTTCTGCAGCCAGCTGCTGATCCTCTGGGCCCGTTTGGGTCCGTCTCAGGGTTTTACTCTGAAAACCCAGCAGGAAGTGAGTCCCCAGCCTTCGGTTCTGTTCCGGTTCTGGACTGGGCTCCGGCTCGGTTCAGGTGTCTCTTAAAGCTCCGCCTCCAGGTGCCTCAGGTGGCTCTGCTGTCACGGTTGCCAAGCAACAGAGAACCTGAGGGCTGCAGTGGCGGCTGTCGACCTGCAGGAGGAGCCGCTGCCGACACAGAAACCTGAATCAATAATCAATAATTTACTTCAACATTTATCCTTGTTAAACGTATTTTTACACAAATGATAGATAAAAATAATAAACATTTTACTTTGTGTTTATATTGAGTTTCTAATGGTTTCATTTTCAGTTTGTTCATCTGACGTTTAAATGGATATTTGTTGCAACTTTTATTCTATTATCTACATTTTGATTAGAATATTTACATTTTAATTCACTTTATTCTGCTCATTTTACATTTTCCCTGATCTTTTCACTCCGTTTTGTTTCCATTTTATAATCAGACGGTTGAATTGAAATTATTTTTTGACAGTTTGTTGGTGCAAAAGAACAAAACTGAAAAAAATAAATTTTCATATAAATAATGAAAAATATTTCATGTTTCCACATCAATTTCGTTATTTTTATTGATAAAAACAGAAACGCTAATAAAAACATGTTAGTTGCTTGAATCTGAACGCGTCGCTGCAGCACCAGGTGACTCACCGTGACGCGTCGCTGCAGCACCAGGTGACTCACCGTAACGCGTCGCTGCAGCACCAGGTGACTCACCGTGACGCGTCGCTGCAGCACCAGGTGACTCACCGTGACGCGTCGCTGCAGCACCAGGTGACTCACCGTGACGCGTCGCTGCGTAGCGGCGTCCAACAGGCGCAGGGAGGCGGAGCTTCCCTCCATCAGCTGCAGCCGGACCGAGTCGCTGAGTCCAGGGTCGGCGGAGACGTCGACCAGCAGCCGCAGCAAACAGCGCAGCAGCGCCTCGGCGCGGCTCGCCATCCTGACGGGGTCAGAGGTCAACGTTAGGGTCAGGCGCCTCAGGGAGAACTGGCTCCGGCAGGTTTCCCGTTACCGTGGCCACGCCAGCCTGATGGTCGACTGCAGAACCTCCAGCATCTGCAGCCGAACCGACTCCTCCGGCGGATCCCCGACCTCCAGGTAACCCAACAGGACCGGCAGCAGGCGCCGCAGGTGTCTGCACACGGCCACGCCCACCCTGGACACATCACAGCGTGAGGCCACGCCCACCCTGGACATCAGGCCACGCCCACCCTGGACACATCACAGCGTGAGGCCACGCCCACCCTGGACACATCACAGCGTGAGGCCACGCCCACCCTGGACACATCACAGCGTGAGGCCACGCCCACCCTGGACACATCACAGCATCAGGCCACGCCCACCCTGGACACATCACAGCGTGAGGCCACGCCCACACTGGACATCAGGCCACGCCCACCCTGGACACATCACAGCGTGAGGCCACGCCCACCCTGGACACATCACAGCGTGAGGCCACGCCCACACTGGACATGAGGCCACGCCCACCCTGGACATATCACAGCGTGAGGCCACGCCCACCCTGGACATCAGGCCACGCCCACCCTGGACACATCACAGCGTGAGGCCACGCCCACCCTGGACACATCACAGCGTGAGGCCACGCCCACACTGGACATGAGGCCACGCCCACCCTGGACACATCACAGCGTGAGGCCACGCCCACCCTGGACACATCACAGCGTGAGGCCACGCCCACCCTGGACACATCACACCATGAGGCCACGCCCACCCTGGACATGAGGCCACGCCCACCTGGACACAGGCCACACCCACCTGACCACATGAGAAGAATCAAACGCACCTCTCCACGTAGAGCGGCAGCGCCGAGGCGTAGACGCGCCGCAGCGCCACCTTATGCTCCGCCTCCATGTGGGTCAGAACCAGACGCAGCACGTCGTCATGGCGACACGGCTTCCTGCGGAGGTCGGAGGACGGCGGCTTCTCCAGAACCAGCAGCAGGTCGAGCAGGCAGGACAGGACCAGCTGCAGGTCAGAGGTCAGAGGTGAGGTGTGAGGACCAGGTTTTCACAGCCTTGTGAGGACCGGTTTCTGTCTGCAGTGGGAACCTTCTGCTGCTTGTGGGGACAATTTCTGTGACCCATGAGGGAAAAGCTGCTCTTGGGTTAATGGTCAGAGTTTATTTTATTTCAAACACACAGGAAAGAAAGAAAAAAACCTAATAAAATTAAACTAATAAGGTTTGATACTTTGACTATGTCATTTATATGCAAATTGAACAATGTGGGTCCCAACACTGATCCCTGAGGAACCCCATAGGTTACGTTTAGTAAATCTGATTTCTGACCATCTAATTCAGTTTCCTTTCTCCAATGAAGCTCCTAATCCGGTTTGATGCCACCCCTCTAATTCCAGACCTTTACAGTTTTTAGTAAGATGCCATGATAGACGGTGCCAAAAGCCTTTTGAGATCCAGAAATGCACCAATGGCAAATTTCCTTTTATTGTCTATAATTTCTTCTGTTAACGCCATCAGTGCCATTGAAGTTGATCGGTTTTCTCTGAAACTATATGTCTATAATCTATAAAAACTATATGTAGGACTATAAAACTATAATCTGTCAGAATGTTTTGCTTTTCAATGAAATTATCTAACCTTTTACGAAACACTTTTTCTAGTATTTCTGAAAATTGACAGAGTGGTGACACAGGTCTATAATTATTAACAATATGCTTATCGCCAGATTTCCATTGTATTTGGAAATGTTCCAGTTATGAATGACAAGTTGCAGATGTAAGTCAGAGGATCTGCAACATCATCGATTATCTTTTTATAAGTGACATTTTATTCCATTCTAGTCCATTGATTTGATTTTTTATTGCTACATTGATTAACTATTTCCTTCATTTCTGTTTTGTCTACAGGTTTCAGGTCCACAGATGATGTATTTTGACCAAGTCAATGCAAAGTCCCCACAAGACATGAAAACACGACTGTGTGTGAATGTGTGTGTCTCTGTGTGTGTGTGTCTCTGTGTGTGTGTGTGTGTCTCTGTGTGTGTGTCTCTGTGTCTGTGTGTCTCTGTGCGTGTGTGTGTGTCTCTGTGTGTGTGTCTCTCTGTGTGTGTGTGTGCGTGTGTCTCTGTGCGTGTGTCTCTGTGTGTGTGTGTGTGTCTCTGTGTGTGTGTCTCTGTGTGTGTGTGTCTCTGTGCGTGTGTGTGTGTGTGTGTCTCTGTGTCTGTGTGTCTCTGTGTGTGTGTTCTCTGTGTGTGTGTGTGTGTCTCTGTGTGTGTGTCTCTCTGTGTGTGTGTGTGCGTGTGTCTCTGTGTGTGTGTGTCTCTGTGTGTGTGTGTGTGTCTCTGTGTGTGTGTCTCTGTGTGTGTGTGTGTGTGTGTGTGTCTCTGTGTGTGTGTGTGTGTGTCTCTGTGTGTGTGTGTGTGTCTCTGTGTGTGTGTCTCTGTGCGTGTGTCTCTGTGTGTGTGTGTGTCTCTGTGCGTGTGTCTCTGTGTGTGTGTGTGTGTGTGTGTGTGTGTGTTACCTGGATGACGTCAGCCTCGCTGGTGTACAGGTGTCTGAACAGAGCCTGGTACAGAACCTCGGCTCTGTTGAACTGACGCAGGTCTGCGGCGGGCTGGACATGGACATGACGTCACCATCACCACAGGCTGAGACATTAGCTCCGCTAACCCTAAAGCCGAGATGCGCTGACGCTAAGGCGCTACATCAACACGCTTTGGCGGAAGCTAATGCTAACAAGCTATGGCAAGCCGTTTTAACATAAATTCGGTTTACCGCCCTTACATTCCAGATATCTCAAATTGTTTAACGACTAGACGTTTTAGCGATTTAAGATATCTCCAATTATATTTCGACTAGACAAAATACATATTTGAGATATCTCTAATTACATTCTGACTAGTCGAAATGACGTCAGATTTACCATTGACTTGAATGGAGACTTCAATTCAAGATATCTTAAATGAATTACTGACTATCTGAAATACAGATTTCAGATATCTTCAATTAAATTATGACTAGTCATAAAGTAAATTCAAGATATCTTGATTTTAGTTTTGACTAGTCATAATTCTAATTAAAGATATCTCGAATTACTCCATAATTCAAGATATCTTAAATGTATTTTTGGATAGGAGAAATGTTATTTTGACTATTGAAAACTAAATTATAGATATCTTAAAAGCAAATAACGACTAGACAAAACTAAATTAAAGATATCTTGAATTGTAATTTTGACTAGTCAAAATTCCTTTTAAGATATCTCTAAATGAATTGGAGATATCATAAATTATTCAGCTTTTCCATTTAAGATATCTTAAATTGACATTTCGACTCGTCAGAATGACATCACTGATATCTTGAATTATTATTCTGTCTAGTCAAAACGTCCCAGACTTACGTATCATTTTGAAAGTTTAACAAAACAATGAAAAATAGAGAAAACGAAAAAAGATGTTTAAAAATGCGCTACTTTCATGTTGAAAATGGTTTGACAATAACAATTTTAGCTGTTTTTAAGTGCATTCGGTTTGTCAGAAATTGATAAACAGGATATTCTTTGTAGATGTTAGAAGCAATCCTGTAGTTTCTGAAGTTTTGCTATGTCCGCATAACATTGTTGAGCTCTTTCTAATTTGTGGCATTTACTTTACTGACAATTTTGTTCAGGAAACATAAAATTCTGCAGGCAACTGTTTGGACAGCACAAAGGGGCTTCCACGTCATTCTTATTTCAGATATCTAAAATTGTAATTTTGACTAGTCATAATTGTGTTGAAGATATCTTAAATCGTAATTACGGATATGTGTCCCGTCAAATGACAGATCCAGTGACGTCATTTGAGATATCTTGAAAGGAATTTTGACTAGTCAAAATGTAATTGAAGATATCTTGAATTATTATTCTTACTAGTCAGAATGTAAATACAGATATCTTAAATTACCATTACGGATAGTCAAAATGTAGTTTTAGATATCTGGAATGTAATTAAGGATAGTCAGACGAAACCGAATTTATGTTAAAACGGCTTGCCATAAACAAGCTACATGCAGTGATTCCGACGGCCTGTGTGACGTCAGGCTCTCACAACGTTTCAGATTAAAGTTCTGACCGTGTTGAGGACGATGTGATGCAGACAGCGAACTCCCAGCATGCAGTTCTCCGGCCGGTAGTCGTCATTCAGGAGGAGCGAAGGGGGGAGGAGGCGCGGCAGGAAGGGGGACAGGAAGGGGCGGGTCACCTGTGAAAACCAGAGCTGTGATTGGCCGATCACACGTCAGACACTTTAACCAGGAAAACTGACGTCAGGAGAGTTTTAATGGTCATTGATGTAGGAACACTTTCCACCAGCAGGTGGCGAAACGCAGCGTAATGTCTGCTTTGACTTAACGACCCTACAATGAATCTGATTGGTCAATAAACAGCGGCTGATTTGAACTGATTTCTGGATATTCAGAAACATTTTCATATTTTATTTAATAATTTTACAAAGACGTTCAGCACCATGACATCATGTCTTCGTCATCGTGTTACCATGGCAACGCGGTGACCAACCTGCAGCAGCGTCCAGGAGAACTGCAGCTTCAAGGCAGCACTCCGTCGCCATGACGCCCTGAGACACAAACAGGAAGTGAGACAGAACCGACAGAACCAACCGGGTCACAGGTTCCGGTCTCACCTGGTCAGCTGAGGCTGCAGGATGTCCAGGACTCCACCCAGAATGCACCGCTCCTCCTCCCGCGTCAGCAGGTGGGCGGAGTCTCTCCATCCGCCCGCCCTCAGCAGCGCCTCCTGAAGGCGCCGCGCCGCGGTTCTGGAGGCGGCGCTGGTCCAAACCCCGTCCTGCAGAGATGGAGCCATCAGAACCATCAGAACCACCAAAACCACCAGAACCACCAGAACCACCAAAACCACCAGAACCACCAGAACCACCAGAACCACCAGAACCATCAGAACCACCAGAACCACCAGAACCACCAGAACCACCAAAACCACCAGAACCATCAGAACCACCAGAACCATCAGAACCACCAGAACCACCAGAACCATCAGAACCACCAGAACCACCAAAACCACCAGAACCACCAGAACCACCAGAACCATCAGAACCACCAGAACCAGAACCACCAAAACCACCAGAACCATCAGAACCATCAGAACCATCAGAACCACCAGAACCATCAGAACCACCAAAACCACCAGAACCATCAGAACCACCAGAACCATCAGAACCACCAGAACCATCAGAACCACCAGAACCACCAGAACCATCAGAACCACCAGAACCACCAGAACCATCAGAACCACCAGAACCACCAAAACCATCAGAACCACCAGAACCAGAACCACCAAAACCACCAGAACCATCAGAACCATCAGAACCACCAGAACCATCAGAACCACCAGAACCACCAGAACCACCAGAACCATCAGAACCACCAGAACCACCAGAACCACCAAAACCATCAGAACCATCAGAACCACCAGAACCACCAGAACCACCAGAACCATCAGAACCACCAGAACCACCAGAACCATCAGAACCACCAAAACCACCAGAACCACCAGAACCACCAGAACCATCAGAACCACCAGAACCACCAAAACCACCAGAACCACCAGAACCACCAGAACCATCAGAACCACCAGAACCACCAGAACCACCAGAACCATCAGAACCACCAGAACCATCAGATCCATCAGAACCACCAGAACCATCAGAACCACCAAAACCACCAGAACTATCAGAACCACCAGAACCATCAGAACCACCAGAACCACCAAAACCATCAGAACCATCAGAACCACCAGAACCATCAGAACCACCAGAACCACCAGAACCATCAGAACCACCAGAACCACCAGAACCATCAGAACCACCAGAACCACCAAAACCACCAGAACCACCAAAACCATCAGAACCACCAGAACCAGAACCACCAAAACCACCAGAACCATCAGAACCATCAGAACCACCAGAACCATCAGAACCACCAAAACCACCAGAACCATCAGAACCACCAGAACCATCAGAACCACCAGAACCACCAGAACCACCATAACCACCAAAACCACCAGAACCATCAGAACCACCAGAACCACCAGAACCACCAGAACCACCAAAACCATCAGAACCACCAGAACCACCAGAACCAGAACCACCAGAACCACCAGAACCATCAGAACCACCAAAACCACCAGAACCATCAGAACCATCAGTACCACCAGAACCATCAGAACCACCAGAACCACCAAAACCACCAGAACCACCAAAACCATCAGAACCACCAGAACCACCAGAACCAGAACCACCAGAACCATCAGAACCACCAAAACCACCAGAACCATCAGAACCACCAGAACCACCAGAACCATCAGAACCACCAGAACCACCAAAACCACCAGAACCACCAGAACCATCAGAACCATCAGAACCACCAGAACCACAAAACCACACCAGAACCACCAGAACCACCAAAACCGTCAGAACCATACAAGAACCGCCAGAACCACCAGAACCACCAGAACCACCAGACCCAGAAACCATCAGAACCACCAAACAACCACCAGAACCACCAGAACCATCAGAACCACCAGAACCACCAGAACCATCAGAACCACCAGAACACACCAGAACCATCAGAACCACCAAAACCACCAGAACCATCAGAACCACCAGAACCACCAAAACCAACCACAGAACCCAAAAACCATCAGAACCCAACCAGAACCAGAACCACCAAAACCACCAAACCAATCAGAAACCATCAGAACCACCAGAACCATCAGAACCACCAAAACCACCAGAACCATCAGAACACACCCAGAACCATCAGAACCACCAAAACCACCACCTCAGAACAACCATCCCACAAACCCGAACCACAAAACCACCAAAACCACCAGAACCATCAGAACCACCAGAACCACCAGAACCACCAGAACCACCAAAACCATCAGAACCACCAGAACCACCAGAACCAGAACCACCAGAACCACCAGAACCATCAGAACCACCAAAACCACCAGAACCATCAGAACCATCAGAACCACCAGAACCATCAGAACCACCAGAACCACCAAAACCACCAGAACCACCAAAACCATCAGAACCACCAGAACCACCAGAACCAGAACCACCAGAACCATCAGAACCACCAAAACCACCAGAACCATCAGAACCACCAGAACCATCAGAACCACCAAAACCACCAGAACCATCAGAACCACCAGAACCATCAGAACCACCAGAACCATCAGAACCACCAGAACCACCAGAACCATCAGAACCACCAGAACCACCAAAACCATCAGAACCACCAGAACCACCAGAACCATCAGAACCACCAGAACCATCAGAACCACCAAAACCACCAGAACCATCAGAACCACCAGAACCACCAGAACCATCAGAACCACCAGAACCATCAGAACCACCAGAACCACCAAAACCATCAGAACCACCAGAACCACCAAAACCATCAGAACCACCAGAACCACCAGAACCATCAGAACCACCAGAACCATCAGAACCACCAGAACCACCAGAACCATCAGAACCACCAGAACCATCAGAACCATCAGAACCATCAGAACCACCAGAACCATCAGAACCATCAGAGCCGATGCTGACGTCAGCAGCAACGTACCTGGACATGTGCAACAGAGAACAGGTAGATGGGCGGAGCCACAGCGAGGAGCAGCCTGGCTCTTCTGGCTCCGCCCCCTTCCGCCCAGCGGCCCAGCAGCGCCGTGAGGGCGGAGCTTACGGCCGCGGCGCGCGTCGGGACGCTCTGATAGGCCGAGGCGTCTAACGAGCCGCAGTCCTCCTCGCACACCGGCAGCGCGGCACAGCCAATCAGAGCACTGATCACTGAGCCGTACGCGGCCTGAAGCTCCGCCCACCCCGCCGTCCTGGTCATCCAACGGCGCAGGGAACAGCCAATCAGGATCCGCAGCCTGGAACAGACGCTCCACCTGGCCAATCAGAGCGCTGCTTTCAGCCACACCAATCAGCTTCTGCTGCAGCTCAGAGAGGAGCTCTGTGATTGGTGGGAGGGGATTAGAGAGGCGTGGCTTCTCCGAGGAGGAGGAGGAGAGATGAAGGTCATGAAGAAGAGCTGGAAGGTCCATCCTGATGAGAAGAAGAAAAATTAAAACATGTCAAACACGAAACTGATCAAATACACAAAATGAATCAAATTCACCATAAATAAACCATAATATCCGCTGACCGGAAGTAGCCAAACAGCTGATTCTCTTCTTCGTGGTTTTTTAGGTTCTGTTCGCTGCTCACGCTGCAGCTTCTATAACCATGTTTATGTGTGTCTACCGGAAGTCATTCATAACCAGACCGACACCGACTGACCTCCGTTCTGCCTGGTTCCGACCACCAGGAGCTCAGTGGACCGGCTCTGGTTCTGATCCATCTGGTTTCTAACATTTCAACCACATCTCATCATTTCTCACGGTAATTTACACTGACAGGTTCTGGTCGGGTTCTGGACCTGGTACAGAAACTCGAGCTACGGTCTGAACTGGACCCGCTGGTTCTGACGGAACCAGAACCGGAACCGGCCTGAGGAACCTCCATCCGCTCGGTACCGGTCCGGATCGGTAGAGTCAGAACCGAACCGGATCCTGCTGGACTAACTGACCTTGGATCCGTGGAACCAGAAGCCGCTCCGGTTCGGTTTCAGTTCGGTTTCTGCCGGCCGAGCCGAACATGGCGGGAACTTCCGGCGTAAACTTCCGGTTTAAGGAGGAGCGCCGTGCCGCCCCCTGGTGTTCCGGAGGAAACACGGAGCAGGAACTGGAGTTCTGCTGAACCGGACCGGAATCTGGACCTCAGAGGAAAACCGGACCGGGTCAGGATTTAAACAGAACCTTTAAAAAGACGGTCCAGCTGAGAAAGTCTAATTATTATTATGAAAAATAAATAAATAAACTAACTTTTTACGTATTTAATATGAACAAATTCTGTGAATATTTAATTTATTTTGTATTTTAAACCATTTTGTCTTTGCTGAATAAACGCAGGTTACCAAAAAACATGGATTTTTAGTAAAAAGTTGATTTTTTATAGTCCTCAAATTGACCTAAAATATAATTAAAAAATCCCGTTTTCTTCTGGACTTCCAGCCTTCTGGGTTCAGTTCTTATGTTTGTCCGGCAGGTGGCGCCTCTTCTACCAGGCTCAGTGAAATCACGTTCATTTCCTGTTGATTCATTAAAAATGGAAACTTAACATTAAAATGATTTGAGTATTTGTGTTCAGTTAACGAGTAAATCTGCTGTTGACTCGAAAACAAAATCAGTCGCCTTTAAAGTAGAAATATATCAATAAAAATGAACAAATATTTATTGTAAACAGGCTGATCCAGAGCCGCTTCATTCAGATTGAGCTCAAAGTTTTATAGTTTTCTGGTTTTATCAGCTTAAACACTTCAGACCTTCACCATCTGTAATAAACTTTGAGTTTCAGCAACATTTCATTTCCTGTGGTTTCAATAATGTGTCTTCATTTAATTATTTTAACAGCTCTGTGGCAGCGAGTGTTGCAGGAACCTGTGTGTGTGTGTGTGTGTGTGTGTGTGTATGTGTGTGTGTGTGTGTAGCAGCACCAGATTAAATCATCTGGATCCTCTGATTAATGTGAATCAGCTTCAGATCTGCAGCCTTGATGGATCCGCTGACGGCTGGTTGAAAGGAGCAGGAAGCCTCTGAAGCTGCTGACACACACACACACACACACACACACACACACACACAGACACACACACACACACAGACACAGACACACACACACACACACACACACACAGACACACACACACACACACACACACACAGACACACAACACACACACACACACAGACACACACCCACACACACACACACACACACAGCACACACACACACACACACACACACACACACAACACACACACACACACACACACACACACACACACACACACACACACACACACACACACAACACACACACACACACACACACACACACACACACACAACACACACACACACAACACACACACACACACACACACACACACACACACACAGCACAACACACACACACACACACACAACACACACACACACACACACACACACACACACACACAACAACACACACACAACACACACCACACACACACACACACACACACACCACACACACACAACACAACAACACACACACAACACACACACACACACACACACACACACACACACACACACACACACACACACCCCACACACCACACACACACAACACACACACACACACACACACACACACACACACACACACACACAACACACACACACACACAGTTGATGGGACAGTTGACTTGTCCCATCACAACATGCCGACCTTTGAACCCGAATGAAAGCAGTTACTAAAATGTTTCTATCATTAAAATATATATATATTTATATTTTGTTTTAAAAATGTAAATTATTTTAATCCTGTTTTAATCTGTGATCTCCTGCCTGATGTCCCCCTGCTGGACTTGGAGGACATTTCTGTGAAAACTGAACCCGGTGAGACTCAGAGACGACAGGAGACATGAGGCCTGTTGAATCGTCCTGTTATTTTTGCACAAACACAGAACAACATGAGGAACCAGAAGCAGGTTTGTCCTCCAGCCGTGTCTCTGGACAGGAAGTGAGAGACGTGTCTTCGTCTCACTCCTCCGTCTCGTCTTCGTCTTCGTCTTCGCTGTAGTCGCTGAGAGGAAACTCGCGGCTGTCTCTGGTCGTGTTGTAGCTTTTCCTGTGCATCACACACTCCTGGTCGATGATGGCCTGAAACACGACGACACTCAGGTACAGCGACGCAAACAGGCTGACTGCTGATTGGACGGTTAACAAAGAGTCTGACTGCTGATTGGACGGTCCACAGACAGGCTGACTGCTGATTGGATGGTCCACAGACAGGCTGACTGCTGATTGGACGGCCCAGAAACAGGCTGACTGCTGATTGGATGGTTAACAAAGAGTCTGACTGCTGATTGGATGGTCCACAGACAGGCTGACTGCTGATTGGATGGCCCAAAAACAGTCTGACTGCTGATTGGATGGTCCACAGACAGGCTGACTGCTGATTGGATGGCCCAAAAACAGGCTGACTGCTGATTGGATGGTTAACAAAGAGTCTGACTGCTGATTGGATGGTCCACAGACAGGCTGACTGCTGATTGGATGGCCCAAAAACAGTCTGACTGCTGATTGGACGGCCCAAAAACAGGCTGACTGCTGATTGGATGGTTAACAAAGAGTCTGACTGCTGATTGGACGGTCCACAGACAGGCTGACTGCTGATTGGACGGCCCAAAAACAGGCTGACTGCTGATTGGATGGTTAACAAAGAGTCTGACTGCTGATTGGACGGTCCACAGACAGGCTGACTGCTGATTGGATGGTCCACAGACAGGCTGACTGCTGATTGGACGGTCCACAGACAGGCTGACTGCTGATTGGACGGTCCACAGACAGGCTGACTGCTGATTGGATGGCCCAAAAAACAGTCTGACTGCTGATTGGACGGCCCAAAAACAGTCTGGCTGCTGATTGGACGGCCCAAAAACAGTCTGACTGCTGATTGGATGGTCCAAAAACAGGCTGACTGCTGATTGGATGGTTAACAAAGAGTCTGACTGCTGATTGGACGGTCCACAGACAGGCTGACTGCTGATTGGACGACCCAAAAACAGGCTGACTGCTGATTGGACGGCCCAAAAACAGGCTGACTGCTTATTGGATGGTTAAGAAAGAGTCTGACTGCTGATTGGACGGTCCACAGACAGTCTGACTGCTGATTGGACGGCCCAAAAACAGTCTGACTGCTTATTGGATGGTCCAAAAACAGACTTCATTGGACGGTCCACATGGAGAGGGCTCAGGCGTCATCCCTGAGGAACACCTCCAGATTTAGAACCAGAACCAGAAGGTTTATAATCGGCCAGTTGGGTCAGACCCTTCGGACCAATCACAGACCTCCATCTAATCTGGACCAATCACAGACCTCCATCTAATCACAGACCTCCATCTAATCTGGACCAATCACAGACCTCCATCTCCGGTTGCCATAGTTACCATCTTCTCCTCCCGAACCGCCGGGTTGCGCAGCAGGAAGCAGAGCGGCGCGTACAGGATGTTGATCACGCCGATGAGGACCATGAGGCAGGGGAAGCCCACGGCCTGGACCAGCGCGCCCCCGGTGGACGGGCCTGGAACAGCAGAGGGAATGACGGTGAGTCTGCCGTGGCGCGCCGCCATGTTGCCCCCCGGGTTCCGGTACCGATGGCGAAGCCCATGCAGAGCGCCACGTCCGCGATGGCGTACACGCTGCCGTACACCGAGGCGTGGCGGATGTCCACCAGGTACGCCATGATGGCCATCATGGAGGAGTCCACCATTCCTGGAGGAGCAAAACACGCGTCATCACAGGGCGAGAGAGGTCAGGAGGTCAGGAGGTCAGGAGGTCACGGTCACCGATAGCGAAGCCCAGGCCGCCGTTTGGACCAATCAGACCGTAGATACTGGAGGCGAAGGGAACCTGGGAGACAAGATGGATGACAGGCGGTTACCGTGGCGCGGTTACCATGGTAACCGGTGGGCGGAGCCTGCACTCACACACAGCAGGCTGACTCCCACGATGAACATCCCCACCATGGAGCAGAGCCACCTGCAGACGAACCAGAACCGGGCCAGAACCGCGTCAGAACAGGGGCAGAACAGGGACAGAACCGGGTCAGAACCGGGCCAGAACAGGGTCAGAACCGGGTCACAACAAGGACAGAACCGGGTCAGAACCGGGTCAGAACCGGGTCAGAACCGGGTCAGAACCGGGTCAGTACAGGGGCAGAACCGGGTCAGAACAGGGTCAAAACAGGGTCAGAACAGGGACAGAACCGAGTCAAAACAAGGACAGAACCGGGTCAGAACCGGGCCAGAACCGGGTCAGAACAGGGTCAAAACAGGGTCAGAACCGGGGCAGAACAGGGGCAGAACAGGGACAGAACCGGGTCAGAACCGGGTCACAACAAGGACAGAACCGGGTCAGAACAGGGTCAGAACCGGGTCAGAACAGGGTCAGAACCGGTCACAACAAGGACAGAACCGGGTCAGAACCGGGTCAGAACCGGGTCAGAACAGGGCAGAACCGGGTCAGAACAGGGTCAAAACAGGGTCAGAACAGGGACAGAACCGGGTCAGAACCGGGCCAGAACCGGGTCAGAACAGGGTCAAAACAGGGTCAGAACCGGGGCAGAACAGGGGCAGAACAGGGACAGAACCGGGTCAGAACCGGGTCACAACAAGGACAGAACCGGGTCAGAACAGGGTCAGAACCGGGTCAGAACAGGGTCAGAACCGGGTAAGAACCGGGTCAAAACAGGGACAGAACAGAGACAGAACCGGGTCAGAACCGAGTCACAACAAGGACAGAACCGGGTCAGAACCGCGTCAGAACAGGGGCAGAACAGGGACAGAACCGGGTCAGAACCGGGTCACAACAAGGACAGAACCGGGTCAGAACAGGGTCAGAACCGGGTCAGAACAGGGTCAGAACCGGGTAAGAACCGGGTCAAAACAGGGACAGAACAGAGACAGAACCGGGTCAGAACCGAGTCACAACAAGGACAGAACCGGGTCAGAACAGGGTCAGAACCGGGTAAGAACCGGGTCAAAACAGGGACAGAACAGAGACAGAACCGGGTCAAAACAAGGACAGAACCGCGTCAGAACCGGTAAGAACTGGGTCAAAACTGGGTCAAAACAGGGACAGAACCGGGTCAGAACAAGGACAGAACCGGGTCAGAACAAGGACAGAACAGGGACAGAAAAGGGTCAGAACAGGGACAGACAGAGACAGAACCGGGTCAGAACCGAGTCAAAACAGGGACGAACAGGGACAGAACAGGGTCAGAAAACCGGGTCACAACAAGGACAGAACCGGGTCAGAAACAGGGTCAGAACCGGGGTCAGAAACACGAGGGGGTCAGAACCGCGTCAGAACAGGTGACAGAACAGGGACAGAACAGAGGACAGAACCGGGTCAAAAGAAAGGGTCAGAACAAGGACAGAACCGGTCACAACAGGGTCAGAACCGGGTCAGAACCGGGTCAGAACCGCGTCAGAACGCGTCAGAACAGGGGCAGAACAGATACAGAACCGGGTCAGAAAAGGGTCAGAACAGGGACAGAACCGGGTCAGAACCGGGTCAAAACAAGGACAGAACCGAGTCAAAACAGGGTCAGAACAGGGACAGAACCCGGGTCAGAAAAGGGTCAGAACGGGTCAGAACAAGGACAGAACCGAGTCAAAACAGGGTCAGAACAGGGACAGAACCGGGTCAGAACCGGGTCAGAACAAGGACAGAACCGGAGATCAAAACAGGGTCAGAACAGGGACAGAACCGGGTCAGAAAAGGGTCAGAACCGGGTCAGAACAAGGACAGAACCGAGTCAAAACAGGGTCAGAACAGGGACAGAACCGGGTCAGAAACAGGGTCAGAACGGGTCAGAACAAGGACAGAACCGGGTCAGAAAAGGGCAGAACCAGGTCAGGAACCAGCGTGTCAGAACAGGGACAGAACCGGGTCAGAACCGGGTCAAAACAGGGACAGAACCAGGTCAGAACAAGGACAGAACCGAGTCAAAACAAGGACAGAACCGGGTCAAAACAGGGTCAGAACAAGGACAGAACCGGGTAAGAACCGGGTCAGAAAAGGGTCAGAACAAGGACAGAACCGGGTAAGAACCGGGTCAAAAAGGGTCAGAACAAGGACAGAACCGGGTAAGAACCGGGTCAGAACAAGGACAGAACCGAGTCAAAACAGGGACAAAACGAGGACAGAACAGGGACAGAACCGGGTCAGAAAGGGTCAGAACAGGGTCAGAACCGGGTCAGAACAAGGACAGAACCGGGTAAGAACCGGGTCAGAACAAGGACAGAACCGAGTCAAAACAGGGACAGAACCGGGTCAGAACAGGGACAGAAACCGGGTCAGGACCGGTTCAGAACAGGGACAGAATTGGGTCAGAACCGGGTCAAAACAGGGTCAAAACCGGGTCAAAACAGGGACAGAACCGAGTCAGAACAAGGACAGAACAGGGACAGAACCGGGTCAGAACCGGGTCAAAACAGGGACAGAACCGGGTCAGAACAGGGACCAGAACCGGGTCCAGGAACCGGTCAGAACAGGGACAGAATTGGTCAGAACCGGGTCAAAACAGGGTCAAAACGGGTCAAAACAGGGACAGAACCGAGTCAGAACAAGGACAGAACAGGGACAGTAACAAGGACAGAAACCGGGTCAGAAAAGGGGCAGAACCGGGTCAGAACAAGGACAGAACCGGGTCAGAAAAGGGGCAGAACAGGGTCAGAACCGGGTCAGAACAGGGACAGAACCGGGTCAGAACCGGGTCAAAACAGGGACAGAACCAGGTCAGAACAAGGACAGAACCGAGTCAAAACAAGGACAGAACCGGGTCAAAACAGGGTCAGAACAAGGACAGAACCGGGTAAGAAACCGGGTCAGAAAAGGGTCAGAACAAGGGACAGAAACCGGGAAGAAGAACCCGGGTCAGAACAAGGACAGAACCGAGTCAAAACAGGGACAAAACGAGGACAGAACAGGGACACAGAACCGGGTCAGAAAAGGGTCAGAACAGGGTCAGAACCGGGTCAGAACAAGGACAGAACCGGGTAAGAAACCGGGTCAGAACAAGGACAGAACCGAGTCAAAACAGGGACAGAAGCAGACCGGGTCAGAACAGGGACAGAAACCGGGTCAGGACCGGTTCAGAACAGGGACAGAATTGGGTCAGAACCGGGTCAAAACAGGGTCAAAACCGGGTCAAAACAGGGACAGAACCGAGTCAGAACAAGGACAGAACGGGTCAGAAAAGGGGCAGAAACAGGGTCAGAACCGAGGTCAGAACAGGGACAGAACCGGGTCAGAACCGGGTCAAAACAGGGACAGAACCAGGTCAGAACAAGGACAGAACCGAGTCAAAACAAGGACAGAACCGGGTCAAAACAGGGTCAGAACAAGGACAGAACCGGGTAAGAACCGGGTCAGAAAAGGGTCAGAACAAGGACAGAACCGGGTAAGAACCGGGTCAGAACAAGGACAGAACCGAGTCAAAACAGGGACAAAACGAGGACAGAACAGGGACAGAACCGGGTCAGAAAAGGGTCAGAACAGGGTCAGAACCGGGTCAGAACAAGGACAGAACCGGGTAAGAACCGGGTCAGAACAAGGACAGAACCGAGTCAAAACAGGGACAGAACCGGGTCAGAACAGGGACAGAACCGGGTCAGGACCGGTTCAGAACAGGGACAGAATTGGGTCAGAACCGGGTCAAAACAGGGTCAAAACCGGGTCAAAACAGGGACAGAACCGAGTCAGAACAAGGACAGAACAGGGTCAGAACCGGGTCAGAACCGGGTCAGAACCGGGTCGGATTGTTTGGGCTTCCATCTCAGGAAATACTTCTGCTCTGATCATCAGAACCAGAAGCTCAGGTTCTGGACCAGAACCAGGAGTTCTGGTACTGACCGTCCCATCTTGTTGGCCAGAAGTCCGAACAGGTTGGTTCGATCAGGTAGGAGACGCTGGCTGGGAGGAAGGCCATTCCTGCAACACACGGGGGAAACGGCCAATCAGAGCTCTCCGGCCGCCAGCTGAGCGCTGATTGGCTGGAGGACCGTACCGAGCTGCCACTTAGGTGAACACATGGTCTGCATCATCCAGATGGGCAGCGTGGGCTCCAAGATGGCCACCCCCATGTTGGCGAAGCACAGAGAGCCTGCAGGGGGAGGAGGGGGGAGGAGCAGGGGGGGGGGGGAGCAGAGGGGGGGAGCGAGAGGGGGGGGGAGCAGAGGGGGGGGAGCAGAGGGGGGGGAGCAGAGGGGGGGAGGAGAGGGGGGGAGCAGAGGGGGGGGGGGAGAGGAGGGGGGAGGAGGAGGGGGAGGAGGAGGGGGGAGAGAGGGGGGAGGAGAGGGGGGGGGGAGAGGGGGGAGGAGAGGGGGGGGAGCAGAGGGGGAGCAGAGGGGGGGGAGCAGAGGGGGGGGCAGAGGGGGGGGGAGAGAGGGGGGGAGCAGAGGGGGGGAGGAGAGGGGGGGAGCAGAGGGGGGAGGAGAGGGGGGGGGAGCAGAGGGGGAGGAGGGGGGAGCAGAGGGGGGAGGAGAGGGGGAGGGAGCGGAGGGGGGGGGAGGGGGGGGAGGAGGGGGGGGCAGAGGGGGGGGGAGCAGAGGGGGGGGAGAGAGGGGGGGAGGGCAGAGGTGGGGGAGGAGAGGGGGAGGGAGAGGGGGGGGAGCAGAGGGGGGAGGAGAGGGGGGGAGGAGGGGGGAGCAGAGTGGGGGGGGAGCAGAGGGGGGAGGGAGGGAGGGGGGGGAGAGAGGGGGGGGAGGGGGGGAGAGGGGGGAGCAGAGGGGGGGAGGAGAGGGGGGGGGAGGAGCGAGGGGGGGAGCAGAGGGGGGAGCAGAGGGGAGGGGGACAGTTAGACGGGACAGTTGGACAGAGTCCAGCGTAGGTCCAGAGCTTCGGTACCGGCGCTGATCAGGATGTACGGGTCTTTCAACAGGTGCTCAGTAGCGGCGTTCCCTCCACGCTCTGAAAACACACAAACCCAACCGGGTCAGAACCAGAACCGAGCTGGGGAGCAGCCCGGAGGCTACGGAGGGTCAGGGCTGGACTCACCCCAGGGCTGATCTTCGAGGGCTGCAGGATGCACAGCTGCAACGCTGCAACACACAGAAACCCCTGAGCATCTCCTCCTGCAGGGGGCGCCACTTCCTCCTGCAGCCACTTCCTCCAGCAGGGGGCGCCACTTCCTCCTGCCACCTCTTACCTCCGTCAAACACCGCCAGGAAGGCCAGGATCAGGAAGGGGGCGCTCTTCCCCACAAAGTCGTACATCACGCTGCCAAACGGCGCTCCGACTGGAAACACAGAGGCGGCCATGATGGACCCACACACCCCTGGTGGCAGTGTGTGTGTGTGTGTCTGTGTGTCTCTGTGTGTGTCTGTGTGTCTCTGTGTGTCTCTGTGTGTGTGTGTGTGTCTGTGTGTCTCTGTGTGTCTCTGTGTGTGTGTGTGTGTGTGTCTGTGTGTCTCTGTGTGTGTGTGTGTGTGTGTGTGTCTGTGTCTCTCTGTGTGTGTGTGTGTGTCTGTGTCTCTGTGTGTGTGTGTGTGTGTGTGTCTGTGTGTCTCGTGTGGTGTGTGTGTCTGTGTCTTGTTCTCTTGTGTGTGTGTGTGTGTGTGTGTGTGTGTGTCTGTGTGCTTGGTGTGTGTGTGTGTGTGTCTGTGTGTCTCTGTGTGTGTGTGTGTCTCTGTGTGGTTGTGTGTGTGTGTGTGTGTGTGTGTCTGTGTCTCTCTGTGTGTGTGTGTGTGTGTGTGTGTGTGTGTCTGTGTGTCTCTGTGGTGTGTGTGTGTGTGTGTGTGTGTGTGTGTTGTGTGTCTGTGTCTCTCTGTGTGTGTGTGTGTGTGTCTGTGTGTCTCTGTGTGTGTGTGTGTCTCTGTGTGTGTGTGTGTGTGTGTGTGTGTGTCTGTGTCTCTCTGTGTGTGTGTGTGTGTTGTGTGTGTGTCTGTGTCTCTCTGTGTGTGTGTGTGTGTGTCTGTGTGTCTCTGTGTGTGTGTGTGTCTCTGTGTGTGTGTGTGTGTGTGTGTCTGTGTCTCTCTGTGTGGTGTGTGTGTGTGTGTGTGTGTGTGTGTGTGTGTGTGTCTGTGTCTTCTCTTGTGTGTTGTGTGTGTCTGTGTGTCTCTGTGTGTGTGTGTGTCTCTGTGTGTGTGTGTGTCTCACTCAGGACTCCCATGGCGAGCCCTCCCAGAGCGACGCCCATCGCCACGCCGCGCTCGTCGTCGTCGGTGTAGACGCTGGCCAACATCCCCAGACCTGGAGGCGAAACCAGAGCACTGAGACGTTTATGGGACCAACATCTGGTGTTCAGGGTGGGAACTGCATCCATCTCTAACGTTCTGTTCCATGACCTCTGACCTGTGGTGTCATCTGAGTCTGCCTTAACGGATCCCGAATGTTTTATACTTATCAGACGGCTAATGGCTGCATGTCGACTGATTACAGGTTCTGACCCGCCACAGACGAGAAGGACGAGCCGATTCCCTGCAGCGATCGGGCGAAGAACAGCAGCGCGTACGTCCCTGAGAAAGCAAACACTGACAGGGAGCGGAGTCAGAGACACCTGGAGACACCTGGAGACACCTGGAAACACCAGGCAGGACGCCGGGCAGAGAGGAAACACTCACTGATGGTGGAAACAAACATGATGATGAATCCTGCGAACATCGGGATGTGGTAACCGATCCTGCAGACACACAAGGACATCGTTAACCAACACTGACCCAGTTTCAGTCAATCTACACAGAAGCCAATACTGGGAGGTTTCCACAGAATGATTAACGACTAATAACCAGCTAATAACCAGCTAATAACAGCTAATAAACAGCTAATAATAGCTAATAAACAGCTAATAACAGCTAATAACAGGTAATAACAGCTAATAACAGCTAATAACAGCTAATAAAAGCTAATAAACAGCTAATAACAGCTAATAAACAGCTAATAACAGCTAATAACAGCTAATAAACAGCTAATAACAGCTAATAAACAGCTAATAACAGCTAACAAACAGCTAATAACAGCTAATAAACAGATAATAAACAGCAGATAAAAAGATAAAGAGCAGAAAAATGACTAATAAATGGCAAACAGCAGACCAACTTCTAAAAGACAACTAATAAACAGCAGATAAAGGGCTAATAAACAGCTAATAACAGCTAATAAACAGCTAATAACAGCTAACAAACAGCTAATAACAGCTAATAACAGCTAATAAACAGCTAATAACAGCTAATAAACAGCTAATAACAGCTAACAAACAGCTAATAACAGCTAATAAACAGATAATAAACAGCAGATAAAAGATAAAGAGCAGAAAAATGACTAATAAATGGCAAACAGCAGACCAACTTCTAAAAGACAACTAATAAACAGCAGATAAAGGGCTAATAAACAGCTAATAACAGCTAAATAAACAGCTAATAACAGCTAACAAACAGCTAATAACAGCTAATAAACAGATAATAAACAGCAGATAAAAAGATAAAGAGCAGAAAAATGATTAATAAATGGCAAACAGCAGACCAACTTCTAAAAGACAACTAATAAACAGCAGATAAAGGGCTAATAAACAGCAGATAAAGAGCTAATAAACAGCAGATAAAGAGCTAATAATCAGCTAATAAACAGCAGATCAAGAGCTAATAAACAGCAGATAAAGAGCTAATAATCAGCTAATAAACAGCAGATAAAGGGCTAATAAACAGCAGATAAAGGGCTAATAACCAGTAATAACAGCTGAATAATAAATGTTTCCATAATTTCTGAAGGGTTTATTACTGATACCTGTTGGTAAGCGGACCAACAAACGGGTTGACCAGCAGCTGGACCAAAGCTTTGGAGGCAAACAACAAACCGACACGAACATTTTCCTCCTCCAGGGAAAACACTGTCCTGAAGGCAGGAGGAGGCCTGCAGGGGGATTAGTAGACCTTCAGTTTCCGCCGGGTCAAAGGTCATCAGGAGGCGAGCTGGAGGAACATTAAATGAAGGAAGCCGTGTCGGACTCGGAGCCGACCCCGAACCTACCGACGTGTTGGAGGTCTGGTTGGCCGGCAGCAGCTCTGCCGTCGCCTCAGGTCGGCTCTCCTGCAGGTCAAAGGTCACATTGTTAAATAAAGACACCAGGGGGGGCGGGGGGGGGTTCTGCTGCGCCTCTGGACACGGGGTTCTGCTGCTGGAGGTCCGGGAGGGCGCGGCGTCCGGGACGGCCTGCGGTTCCGGATGCTCCATGGCGTACAGGAAGGTCGGGATGATGGGAACTGAAAGAGGAAGACGGTTCTGATGATGACAGAGAGAGAGAGAGAGACGGTCCGATCTAAAGTTCAGGCTCAGGAGGGGACACGTGTGAGAGTGTGACCTCTGACCCCTGCAGAACCTGAGCGCCGCTGCGGCTAACAGAGAGCGACAGCGCAGACCCGCCAGGTCACAGCGGTTCTGCAGGAGCCCAGCCGGGTCGGTTCCGTAAATGTTGTCAGTCTGGAGCAATAAAAGCAGAATTTATCTGGTCTGGGGATGTAAAGGTGAATAAAAGATTTAGGGTCATCCCTGAGACTGGGGTCAAAGTTCAGCAGGAGAACCAGCCTGGGATGGGTCAGAGCAGCGGTTATAACGGCCTAGTCAAAGTCTGGACCTGAGTCTGACTTTAAATGGGATATTCTCCATCCAACCTGACTGGACCTGTAGTTCTGACTCAGAGGGTCGAATAGAAAAGCAGATTTCAGTCAATCGGGTCCTAGTCAAAGTTCAGAGTGTCGCCGTTGCCTCACCGACGACTGTGAGCAGCATGTTGTCGAGCAGCAGAGCGACGCAGACGACGACCAGAACCAACCTGGGAGAACCGCGACTCTGGAGCAGAGACACCATGCCTGAGACAAACACAGAGACACAGAGACACAGAGAGACAGAGAGATAGAGACACAGAGAGACAAAGACACAGAGAGACAAAGAGACAGAGAGATAGAGACACAGAGAGACAGAGACAGAGACACAGAGAGACAAAGACACAGAGACACAGAGAGATAGAGACACAGAGAGACAGAGACACAGAGAGACAAAGACACAGAGACACAGAGAGACAGAGACAGAGAGACACAGAGAGACAGAGACACAGAGACAGAGAGACACAGAGACAGAGAGACACACAGAGACAGAGACACAGAGACAGAGACAGAGAGAGACACAGAGACAGAGAGACAGAGAGACACAGAGAGACAGAGACAGAGACACAGAGAGACAGAGACACAGAGGACACAGAGACACAGAGAAAAAACAGAGAGACACGAGAACCACGAAAACACACGGAAAACAAGAGAGACACACGAGCACAGAGACACACAGAGACAAAAAGAGCAAGGCGGGAAGACACGGGGAGACACAGAGACAGAGAGACACACGGGGGACAGAGACAAGGGGGGACAGAACAGAGAGACACGAGAGACAGGAACAAAGAAACCAGAGACAGAGGAAGGGACACAGAGAGACAGAGAAAAAAGGAAAGAGCAGAGACAAAAAAGACGGGAGAGACACGGGAGAGACAGAGAACAGAGAGCACAGGGGACGGAGAAAAAAACAAGAAAAACAAGAGACGGGGGCCCAAGAGACAGGGACACAGAGGCAGAGAAAAAGAGCCCAGAGCGAGGGGAAAACAAAAGAGACAGAGCGGGGGACACAGAGGACAGGACACGAGAGACAAGAGACAGAGAGACACACAGAGAAAGAGACACAGGAAAAAAGACGAGAGCCCACAGAGGAAGAACAGAGCACCAGAGACAGAGAGACGAAAAAAGGGAACGGGGGAGGCAGAGACAAGAGACGGGGGCAGAGACACAGGGAAAAGGAGACACAGGGGGGAGGACACAGAGAGACACAGAGAGACGAGACAAAAAAAGACAGAGACGAGCCCAAAGGGAAGAGAAACAAGGGACAGGACACAGAGAGAAACAAGGACGAGAGACACGGGGGCCCCAGAGACAGAGACAGGGGAGGGACAGAGAAACAGAGAGAAAACAGGAAAGGGCACACAGGACAGAAAACAAAACAGGGACAGGGACACGGGGAAAGACGAGACACACGAGACAGGAAAAAGGAGAAAGGGGAGGACGGACACGGCCCAGAGAAGGAAAACGGCAGAGGGCCCCAGGGACCGAAAAACAGAGCGGAGCCAGAGGAAGAACACAGGGCGGAGCCGGGAAGGACCGGAAAACCTTCAAACTGTCATGGGGGAAACCTTTAAAACCGGGGGGTTTTTTCCGGTGGGTTTTTAAGGGGCCGGGGGTTTAAGGGGGGGTTTTTTTTCGGGTTTTTGGGTTTTTTATGGGGGGGGGGGGGGATGCTATTGGGGGGTTTTTGGGGTTAGGGGTGGGAGGGTGGGTGATGGGGGTGCGGTGAAAACTGAAGGGGGTTTAAAGGGGAGGGGAGGTTTTGGGGGGGGTAAGGGTTAAGGGGTAAAGAAGAAGAAGGGGGAAGGGAAAAAAGAAAAATTGAAAGAAGCAGAAAAAAAGGGAAAAGAAAAAAAAAAAAAGGGGAAGTTAAAACGAAGAGGGAAAAAAAAAAACAAGGGAGAAAGGAGGAAAAGGGGGGAAGAAAAAAGGAAAAAAAGAAAAAAGGGGAAGAAAAGGGGGAAAAAAAAGGGAAAAAAACAAAAGGGAAAAAAAAAAAAGAGGAAAAAAAAAAAAAAAGAAAAGGGGAAAAGAGAAGAAAGAAGAGGAAAAAAGAAGGGGAAAAAGGGGGAAAAGAAGGGAAGGGAAAAAAGGGGGGGAAAAAAAAAAAAAGGGAAAAAAAAAAGAGGAAAAAAAAAAAAAAACCCAAAAAAAAAAAAAGGGGGGAAAAAAAAGGGGGAGGAAGGGGAAGAAGAAAAGGGAAGAAAAGGGGGGAAGAAGAAAGGAAAGGAAGGAGGAAGAGGAAGGGAAGAGAAAAGAAAAAGGAGGAAGAAAGGAAGAAGAAGAAAAGGGAAAAAACAAAAAAAGAAGAAGAAGGGAAAAAAGGGAAAGGAAAGGAAAGAGAAAAGGGGAAAGGGGGAAAAAGGGAAGGGAAAAGAAAAAGGGAAAAAAAAGAAAAAGGGGAAGAGGAAGAAGAAAAGGAAAAAAGAAGAAAAAGACTGGAAAAAAAAAAGGAAAAAGGAAAAGAAGAGGAAAAGAAAAAGGAAGAAAAGGAAGGAGGAAGAAAACCCGGGGAAGGGGGAAGAAGAAGGGTAAAAAAGAAGAAGAAAAAGGGGGGAAAGAAAAAAGAGGAAGAAAAAAACGAAGAAGGAAGAAGAAAGAGGAAAAAAAGGGGAAAAAGAAAAGAAAAAAAGGGAAAAGGGGAAAAAGGAAGAAGAAAAAAGAAGGGGAAAGGGGGGAAAAGGAAAAAAGAGGGAAGAAGAAGAAGAAGAAAGAAAAAGGGGAAAGGGAAGAAGAAGGAAGAGGGAAGAGGGGAAAAAAGAAGAAGGAGAAAGATGGGGGAAGAAAACAGGAAGAAAAGGGGAAGCAAGGAAAAAAGGAAGAAGAAAAAGGAGAAGATAAAAGGGGGGGAGAAAAGGGGGAAGCAAAAGAAGAAAAAGGGAAAGAAGGGGGGAAGGAAGAAAGAAAAGGGAAAGCGAGGGCCAGAAGAAAAAGGAAGGGGAAGAAAAGGAGGAAGGGGGGAAAGAAGAAGAAAAAACGAAAAGAACAGGGGAAGGGGAGCGAAAAGGAAGAAGAAACCCAAAAGGGAAGGGGAAAAAGGGCGGGGGGAAAGGGACCCTCCTCCTCTCCTCCTCCTCCTCTTCTCCTCCTCTTCCTTCTCCTCCTCCTCCTCCTCCTCCTCCTCTTCCTCTTCCTCCTCCTCTTCTCCTCCTCCTCCTCCTCCATGTTTCAGTTTCAATGTTCCAGGACCAGATTGGAGATTTACAGATTTCAACATCAATGTTCAGAGAAAACATTAAAAATTGATCTGATTTCAGAGAAAAACAGTCAAACCAGCTCTAAGTCATGCAAACCCCATTTTTCCTGCACATCCGTCAGTGTTTGGTCGTTTCTATCGTAGTTAAAGTGAATTTAACTCAACCAGGTTTCTGACTAAACTCCTCTGGATCGTAACGAGTCGGATGAAGAAACTATTTAAAAACGGACAGAAGCAGTGATTAAATATCTTTGGTTGTAAAGAGTAAATTGTAACATTATGAATTTATTCCCAGACATTAGGTCTCATGCCGCCAGCAGCAGTTGGTTAAGTTTTGGGTCTGCTGATTGTTTCAGATGCCGTTTCCTGTCTCCGTAATGTAATTATCCCACATCCACATGCCGCCTCCTTCCCTCATCGTCCTCCACCTCATTTCCCATCTCTCCTGTTCCCACAACATCTAGCATTTCATTTTTCTTTTCACTTATTTGTTGGGTGCAAGAGGAAACGACACAGCAGATCATCTGCTGGAGTTTCAACAAATTACAGATTTTCCAGGAATTGAACTTCACAGAAACCAACAGACAAGTGATTGATTCAGAAACAACACCAGCAAAGACTATTTTAAAATAAAACAAATTAGAAACATTTAACTAAAGTAGAAAATACAAACAAATGACTTAAAATGGAAAAAAAACATTTTTAAATGAATGTATTTTAATAAACATTACATTTTAATGTAAAAATGGTTAGAAAGCCTGAGATAAAATAACCAAGAAAAAATTAAGATCCACTACAATTAAAAAAATTGTCAAACTGAAACCTTAAAATTTGATGATTTTTAAAAAGATGAGAATAAAATGTTATATATTATGATAATGCAAACATGTTCTGCAGCCTGTTAACGTTTTATTTACAGATTAGAGTCAGAAGTGAACAGGTGGTCCTACCTGAAGCTGAGATGCTCTTTTATTCTCCGTCCAGCAGCTGAACGTCCAGCTATAAACCCACCCAGAAAGGAGGGGAGGAGGGGGGGAGGGGGGGGAGGGAGGAGGGGGGGAGACAAGGGGGGAGGAGGGGGAGGGAGGAGGGGGGGAGACAAGGGGGGAGGAGGGGGAGGGAGGAGGGGGGGGAGACAAGGGGGGAGGAGGGGGGGAGGAGGGGGGGAGGGAGGAGGGGGGGAGACAAGGGGGGAGGAGGGGGGAGGGAGGAGGGGGGGAGACAAGGGGGGAGGAGGGGGAGGGAGGAGGGGGGGAGACAAGGGGGGAGGAGGGGGAGGGAGGAGGGGGGGAGACAAGGGGGGAGGAGGGGGGGGAGGAGGGGGGAGGGAGGAGGGGGGGAGACAAGGGGGGAGGAGGGGGGAGGGAGGAGGGGGGGAGACAAGGGGGAGGAGGGGGGGAGGGGGGGGAGGGAGGAGGGGGGGAGACAAGGGGGGAGGAGGGGGGGATGTTTCTCCTTCTCACTCTGATGGGGTTTTAAAATTATGGAGGAGGAACAGGATTTAAATATCATTTTCATGTTTGGAGGAAGGATGTGTTACTCTGTGTGGTTCGTGACCTTGGTGTCGTCCTGGTGTGTGCGCTGCCGTGTTGTTGTGGTGTTGTTGTGTGTTCGGTGTGTGCTCTTGTTGTTGTGTGTGGTTGTGTGTGTGTGTCTTGTGTGTGTGTGTTGTGTGTGGTGTCTTGTGTGTGTCTCTGTGTGTGTGTGTGTGTGTGTGTCTGTGTGTGTTTCTGTGTGTGTGTTTGTGTGTGTGTGTCTCTGTGTGTGTGTGTGTGTGTCTGTGTGTGTGTGTCTCTGTGTGTGTGTCGTTGTGTGTGTGTGTCTTGTGTGTGTCTGTGTGTGTCTCTGTGTGTGTGCTTGTGTGTGTGTGTCTCTGTGTGTGTGTGTGTGTGTGTGTGTGTGTGTCTGTGTGTGTGTGTGTGTGTGTGTGTGTCTCTGTGTGTGTTGTGTGTGTCTTGTGTGTGTGGTGTGTCTCTGTGTGTGTGTGTCTCTGTGGTGTGTCTCTGTGTGTGTGTTTGTGTGTGTGTGTCTCTGTGTGTGTGTGTCTCTGTGTGTGTGTGTTGTGTGTGTGTGTCTCGTGTGTGTCTCTGTGTGTGTGTGTGTGTCTCTGTGTGTGTGTGTCTCTGTGTGTGTCTCTGTGTGTGTGTGTGTGTGTGTCTGTGTGTGTCTCTGTGTGTGTTGTGTGTGTGTGTGTTGTGTGTGTCTCTGTGTGTGTGTGTGTGTGTTGTGTGTGTGTGTGTGTCTCTGTGTGTGTGTGTTGTGTGTGTCTGTGTGTGTCTCTGTGTGTGTGTGTGTGTGGTGTGTGTGTTGTGTGTCTCTGTGTGTTGTTGTCTGTGTGTGTGTCTCTGTGTGTGTGTGTTGTGTGTGTGTGTCTCTGTGTGTGTGTCTGTGTGTGTGTCTCTGTGTTGTGTTGTGTGTGTGTCGTCTGTGTGTCTGTGTGTGTGTCTCTGTGTGTGTGTCTGTGTGTCTGTGTGTGTGTGTCTCTGTGTGTGTGTCTGTGTGTGTGTGTGTGTCTTGTGTGTGTGTGTGTGTGTGTGTGTCTGTGTGTGTGTCTCTGTGTGTGTTGTGTTTGTGTGTCTCTGTGTGTGTGTGTGTGTCTCTGTGTGTGTGTGTGTGTCTCTGTGTGTGTCTGTGTCTGTGTGTGTGTCTGTGTGTGTGTGTGTGTAATTGTGAACATCTGCTCGTCTCTTATTGAAGTCCTGGATCAACCTGCAGGCTTCAGATCTTTATCTCTCTGCTTACGCAGCAGCAGGACTTCATGTTGTGTTGACACACCATCCACATGCAAGCAGAGATGAAACTGAAGGTTAAAGGTCAGATGTGACCCAGATGACGAGTTCGTCTCTGTTTTAACGTCAGAACTGATCAGTCTCCAAATCGCCCCCCCACTGCTCATCCGTCTGCAGCAGCCCAGTTTGGGTCAGCGGCAGTTTGGGCTGGACATAATGTCAGGAGGCCCCAGAACAGGGGGGGGCCACTGGGGGCCACTGGGGGCCACTGGGAGCCACTGGGGGCCACTGGGAGCCACCAGGGGCCACCGGGTGCCAATGGGGGGCCACCGGGGACCCCTGGGGGGCACTGGGGGCCACTGGGGGACCACCGGGGGACACTGGTGGCCACCGGGGGCCGCCGGGGGCCACGGGGGGCTACCAGGGGCCACTGGGGGCTACCAGGGGCCACTGGGAGCCACTGGGGGCCACTGGGAGCCACCAGGGGCCACCGGGTGCCAATGGGGGGCCACCGGGGGCCATGGTAGCCACCGGGGGCCACCGGGTGCCAATGGGGGGCCACCAGGGGCCACCGGGGGCTACCAGGGGCCACTGGGAGCCACTGGGGGCCACTGGGAGCCACCAGGGGCCACCGGGTGCCAATGGGGGACACTGGTGGCCACCGGGGGGCCACTGGGGGGCACCGGGGGCCACCGGGGGACACTGGTGGCCACCGGGGGGCCACTGGGGGGCACCGGGAGGCCACTGGGGGGCCACTGGGAGCCACCGGGGGGCCACCGGGGGCCACTGGGGGCCGCTGGTGGCCACCGGGGGCCACTGGGGGGCCACCGGGGGCCACCGGGAGGCCACTGGGGGGCACTGGGAGCCACGGGGGGCCACCGGGGGCCACTGGGGGCCGCTGGTGGCCACCGGGGGCCACTGGGGGGCCACCGGGGGCCACTGGGGGCCACCGGGAGGCCACTGGGGGCCACCGGGAGGCCACTGGGGGCCACTGGGGGCCACCGGGGGCCACCGGGGGGCCACCGGGGGCCACCGGGGGCCACTGGGGGCCACAGTCCTGGTACAGGCAGCAAACCAGCTCTGGCTAATACCGGTAGCAACTGGACTGAATACGGAACAACCTCAGGACTTAACAGTCCAACTGAGGGGAAACTGACTCAGACAAGCAACGAAGACGAAGTAGGACAGCAACTGACAAGGAGACCAAATACACACGGGGTAACCAAGGGAACGAGACACACCTGACACACCTGGGAGACGCAGAGACTCACAGGCAGCAGCACCACAGAAACAAACACAGAAAGATCTCAAGAAGAAACACTAAACCACAGATCATGACATTAATTAGTTATTGTAGAGATTTTTCAGAGATATCTATAAGTAGCGAAGGCTAAATATTAATGAAATGGCAAAGTTCATTTGTTTAATGAAATTAACTAAATATACAAAATGTTATCAATCCGTCAACCAATCAAATTTTATTTGCACGGCAGCAAGAAATGGAATCAAAACATCACATTAAATCAAATACTGATGATGTTTCCAATAAAACCAACCAGGAGGTTTCAGTCTGGATCTACAGGCTCTCAGGGTTTCAGCTGGTTTACAGTTTCCTGCAACTTTGGTCCAGATCTGTGCTGCATAGAAGCTGAATGCTGCTTCTCCTCGCTTGGTTCTGGTGCAGAACCAGAACCAGAACCTGAACCTGAACCTGAACCAGACTGAACCTGAACCTGAACCTGAACCTGAACCTGAACCAGAACCTGAACCTGAACCTGAACCAGAACCTGAACCTGAACCAGAACCAGAACCTGAACCTGAACCAGAACCAGAACCAGAACCTGAACCTGAACCAGAACCAGAACCAGAACCTGAACCAGAACCAGAACCAGAACCTGAACCTGAACCAGAACCTGAACCTGAACCTGAACCTGAACCAGAACCTGAACCTGAACCAGAACCAGAACCAGAACCAGAACCTGAACCTGAACCAGAACCTGAACCTGAACCAGAACCTGAACCTGAACCTGAACCTGAACCAGAACCTGAACCTGAACCTGAACCAGAACCTGAACCAGAACCTGAACCTGAACCTGAACCTGAACCTGAACCAGAACCTGAACCTGAACCTGAACCAGAACCTGAACCTGAACCAGAACCAGAACCTGAACCTGAACCTGAACCAGAACCAGAACCAGAACCTGAACCTGAACCTGAACCTGAACCAGAACCTGAACCTGAACCAGAACCTGAACCAGAACCTGAACCTGAACCTGAGGGTCTGGCAGGTTGATAGAACAGCAGCAGATCTTTAATGTGTTGTGTGATAAACTGATCAGTGATTTATAATCTATCAGGATCTACAGTCTGAGCTGCAGGACTGTAGATCTGGGTGATGTAGATCTGGGTGATGTAGATCTGGGTGATGTAGATCTGGGTGATGCAGATCTGGGTGATGCAGATCTGAGTGATGTAGATCTGGGTGATGCAGATCTGAGTGATGCAGATCTGGTGTCGTGTCTCCACTCTCCTGGTTCTGGTCAGAACAGCAGCAGCAGCGTCTGGATCAGCTGTTGGTTGATAGTTGGACAGTGTTTGTATTTTGCAGTAAGGTTCAGTAAATGTGTGTGTGTGTGTGTGTGTGTGTGTGTGTGTGTGTGTGTGTGTGTGTGTGTCAGTGTCACAATGTTGTTGTTTTAACTAGATTGGATTGCAAGCTGACATTTCTTCAGGCTTTCATCAGGTCAAAGGTCAAAGGCAGGAGGTTGGGAGCAGCAGAGCCTCGGTTTCATCCTTTCATCAGACGGACGGATGTCAGACTTTCTCTGATCCTGTTCATGAAACGTTTTCCAGGTTTTTGAGCTAATTTAAACCAGTTAGTGTTTAAATCTGGAGATTAAAGCGGCTTCCTGTAATCCCGGCTAAGCTCCGCTTCTTTCTTCTTCTTCTCTGCTGACAGAAACAAACTTCCTCAGTCCGTTAGAAGAGCTGCTGAGGTTTAAATCTGTTTTCATCATCGGTTAACTCGGCTTTAATCGCCCGCAAAGAGCCGCACATCCGCCGCCGCAGCGCCGCAGCGCCGCAGCGCCGCAGCGCCGCAGCTCCAGCCTGATGAGTCGCCATGGTGACCTCAGGACCACATGAAGGGAAAACCACACAGGCCTTCAAACGCAGCGCCGCTACCTGCCCGGCTCCCCAGGTGTGTTTTAATCTCTCTGCGGTCTCTGTGGTGTCGGGTTTCAAACGGCCGCCTCACCTGAGGCCTTCCAGGAAGGAAGCGAAGGCGGCGCTGTCCCGCCGACTGATGCGGTCGAGCTTCAAACGCCGCGCCAGACTTCTGAGGCCCAGCCGGCTCAGCGGCGACGGATCAGAGGCAGCGCAGCGCTATAAAACCCCTCGGCTCCTGAAGGCAGCGCAGCTCACCTGGCTGGGAGACCGGAGGACGAGAAGGACAGAGGAAGAGGTCAGAGGTCAGAGGAAGAGGTCAGAGGAAGAGCAGCGCTTTCAGGGGCCTCTTGGGCTGATGCAGCACAGGATGTGGATCTATCGCAGCTTCCTGTGCGCGTCGCTGGTCTGCGGTTTGGCGCTGGACTCCAACACCATCCGGTCGTCCAAAGAGGCGGCGCCGCAAAGCGCCGAGCAGCAGGTGAGGCTCAAGTTTTCACACCCCGTCTGAAAACTTCCTCTGCTGTCGGTTGAGTTTCTGCTGCCCCATAATCAGTTTTCCTCACTGTTCTCTGTAAAAACTGATTACAAATTCATCTAATGATGCTAAAATACATCTGCAAGTAGACAAGAGAAAAGATCTTTTCCTTTTGAGGCTCTGCAGTCCAGACTCGTTTCTTTCCTCTGTTCGATCTGCTGTTGGGACCTTTTAAAACAGAGATGAATCAGTTGGGAAACCCTGAGAGATTCATGCAGCTTTCTGTCTGTCAAGCTTTTATCTTGTGTTTTCACAGCATGAAAAGCTGCTAAACTCAAGGGATGAACCAGTTTCTGTTTGATTCAGGATCAAAGATCCATTTTAGACTCAAAGTTTAGTCATGAAGCCTCATTTAAAGCAGCAGCTTCCAAACGTCTCGTCTCCAGGGCCAAAATCAACCACATACAGAAATTAAAAGGTGAAATTTAGTCAATGACGATGTGTTTCTAGTTACTATGGCAACCAAAGGCTGGAAAAGATGATCACCGTGTGTCTTTGTCAGTAGATTTTAATTTAAAAGTTGTGGGTTTGTCCTAATTTGTTTTAATTTGGATCAAATCTAATCCACGCTGAACGGCTGTGATCTGGACAAAATCCCAGATGAAACAGATTCAGAGTCGGAGGAGATTTTAGCTCCAACAACGTTAGACATCATTTTAAAAGTTTATTTTTAAAGCTCTCGTTTCCAGCCATTAAAAACTCATTTTAACTTTAGGCTCAGCTTTTGTTTGGGGTTTCTGTTTAGCTTTCCTAGCTTAGCATGTCTTAGCTCAGGGTTAGCTTAGCTGAATATATCTTAGCTTCATTTACTTTTTCCAGTTTTTTCCTTTTCCTAACTGAGCCTCATTTAGCTTAGCTTGTTAGCTCAGTGTTTGATAGTTTTCTAGCTTTTATTTAGTCTCATTAGTTAGCGACGTTGGTTCGCTAAGCTAAGCGAAGTTTATTTAAGTTTGGCTGGTCTTTGGTGTCCCTAGTTTACCTTTTCTAGTTAACATGCTTTAGTTTAGCCTTGTTAACTCAGCTTAGCCTGTTTGCTCTTTATGACTTGCTTTATTTGTCCGTATTTAGAATATCTTAGTTTTTCTAACTTAGATTTTTTAAATCGGTTAACATAATCTTACCTATTTTTCCAGGTTTAGCTAAATTCTGTTGTTTCAGTTAGCAACTTGTACTTAGCCCAGTGTTTATCCCACCTTTGCATTATAGATCTTTATTTATTTTGGTCTGTTTCAGCTTTACTTTCCCCCACTGCCGTTCTAGTTTAGCACATTTTGTAACTTAATTCAGGTTTTTGCTTCTATTAGCTCATGTTAGCCTAGCTTAGCTTAGTTGGTGCTACTTTTTCTCACGTAAACAGATTTTCTGTCCAGAAAACAAAAGGTTTGGATATTTTTAGCAGCTCTTGGGTTGATTTGGATCCAAACTGTTAATCTCAGTCGATATGCTGACGATGCGGTTCTGTTGTCCAGACCTGCAGTAACAGAGCCCAGAGGAGACACTCCGACACCGACCCACATCTGGACCGACAGCAGGTCAAAGACAGAACCACAGACAGCTTCAACAGAACCAGAGGTGAGTGGCTGGCCTCCAGCTCCCAGCATGCCCTGCGGCGCCCCTAACGCCTGGCGTGTTTCAGCTGCAGAGATGTGGAGCTGCGTCCGGTCCGCTGACTGCGCCGCCGGCCTCTGCTGCGTCCGGTACCTGACCGGGAGGCGCTGCCAGCGGATCCCGCAGGACGGCGAGGCCTGCGAGCTGCGGGGCGCCGCCAAGCGCCGCCGCAACCTGGGCCGCTGCGCCTGCGCCAACGGGCTGGTGTGCGCAGCGGCGGGCGGCGCAGACCGGGACCGGGGCCGGGGCCGGGACCGGGGCTGGGACCAGGACCGGGACCCGGACCGGGGCCGGGACCAGGACCGGGACCCGGACCGGGGCCCGGACCGGGGCCGGGCCAGCGGCAAGCGGCAGGGCGTCTGCGTGCTCCGGTCCGGACCGGCCCAGAGGGACACCAGACACTCCGGCCGAAGAAGAAGAGGACGGCGGAGCGGAGCTGCTGAAGGAACCGAGCCGCGGCTGGGGTCCAAGCTGAGGCCTGGGGACGTGAGCGGGCCTCCGTTCAACCTTATGGACACCAATAAACCCAACAAACCTTCATATGAGCGGCTCCAAACCTGGACCAGAACTCAGACTGGACCCAAACACCCGATCTGGTTCTGACTTCATCTGGTCCAACATGACAGAACCAGAGCTGAACCAGAACCTTTTGGTTCCAGGCTGGACCGAACCACGAAGCCTTTCTTCTGTTTCCAGTTAGCATGAAGCTAAGATGTTCTGATCCGGATTAAACGCAGCGGTTCTGTTCTGTTCAGCAGAACGGCTTCGCTCCAGCATCGGCCCGGTTCTGGTTTTACTGACCTGTGAATCTGCAGGTCGGACCCAGAAAGGAAACCGGAACCAGAACCTCGGGTCCAGGCTGAAACTGCGGAGGAAACGGTTCTAAAACCACCAACCAGAACTCAGCTGGGGGTCAAAGGTCACCATCTGAACATAAACTGTGGTTCTGGTGGTACCAGGGATACTGTCCTGTCATTCAGAGGTCAAAGGTCACCTGTAAATACAGAAATGACTCGCATCGTCCTGTTGATATTTTTCTGATTAAATCTCAATAAAAGTTAATTTGTTATAAATTTGAATATCTGACCTTTTGTAAATGCTGCCCCCTGGTGGTGGAGCAGAGTAACTGCTGCTGACCTTTCAACTCCTGTCAGAAACTCATCAGTAAAATTTGAACTTAGTTTTTCCATAACAGTAAATAATTAAAGTTTGATTTCAGAACCGGATTCTAATTTATTAAATTCTGATTTAATAAAATATTTGTGGATCCATTTTTGTTAAACTTTGATCTAATTCTGTTTCTAGTGATTAAACTCAGTGGCTGTAGAAAGTATTAAACTCATTCCATGTTTTACTCTGGTTTTTATGAATCAAGAGTAGAAATTTTAGATTTTGATTTTAAAAATTAATAAACTTTTTTTAGCCCTTTATGCATGAATTATGATCCTTTGTCAGGATTTTTAAAAACATTTTTTTTAATATTCTTAAGGCATTAAAAAAGTAGGAAAAAACATTTTTGTAGAAATAGATAATATATAGGCTACATACATATATATATAATTTATGATTTAAATTATTTATTATTATTATATATATCTATCAGTGGAAGCAGGTGCAGAGCCTCACCTGTCATCATGGAAAAATAATATATAATAATAAAATAATTTATAAAGATATTTTCACCCTGTACTATAAAGTACCTATTTTTAATTTAATTTAACCAAACCTGATGTTATTTTTCTTCAAAATCAATTAATTTTTGCATTTTCCCATTCAAATGCTCAAAGCGAAGCTGGTGAGGCAGCAGCAGCTGAGCCTCACCTGGGACTGTGCAACCTCTCGCTAACTGCACTGGCTGCCATTTGATGCTCCTCCTGTCTGAACGTCGCCAATAAAATGGTTAAAACATTTAATGTATGAACTGATTTTCCATAATTTAGCTCATGTGTTTAATGTACAGTGTTTTTATTGTCACCAGCTGTGTGTGAAACATGTTTCATGTGCTGAGGAGCATCAGAAACGCAGAGAACAGGCTGGAGGTGAGGCAGGCAGTTCTAGAGCCTCACCGCAGGGGGCGCTCATGAACCCAGACACTGTGACTCCACAGCTGCAGAGTAAGAGACAGTAACAGCATCTAACCATACAGTAGCTGCGCTGAAACAGAGAAAAACATGGTTTTGTGTTGAACTTAACAGTTTCTCCCTTTGCTGTTAAGCTCAGCTTGAAATAATAATATGTACATGTTTGACTGAGATAAAGGAATCATTCTGCGGCGGCGCGGCGAAGCATCACATGTTAAAGAATAATAGTCTTTTGCCCTCCAGCATCGTATGAATGCGCAACATTTCCTCATGTAAACAATAACATGCAGGGTCTCGATTTGTAAATCTGATTATAATTAAGTCTGAGCCTCACTGGTATATATATATATGGAAAATTATTATTTTTAGGTGATCAGTTGTAATTTTCTCCAAATGCAAAGTTATTTGAAAAATACATTAGTATTTTCTTTAGTACTTATCTGATGTCACAACATTTGACCTGTCTAGAAGGGAGGGGCTGGGTCGGTCGGCCATATTGGATTTATCAAAATAATTTCCTGGATTTGCAGCTGATGGAGTATTTTATGACCCATCAGTGTTTTGTGACCTCTTAGGGTTCACCCTGAGAGGTCACAGTCCACTGAGGACTGTGACCTCTTAGGGTTCACCCTGAGAGGTCACAGTCCACTGAGGACTGTGACCTCTTAGGGTTCACCCTGAGAGGTCACAGTCCACTGAGGACTGTGACCTCTTAGGGTTCACCCTGAGAGGTCACAGTCCACTGAGGACTGTGACCTCTTAGGGTTCACCCTAAGAGGTCACAGTCCTCAGTGGACTGTGTGCATTTATAACATAAAAATCCACAAGAAGCTCCAGAAAATGGCTTCATTTAGCTGTCCACTGCAGTGACCACTGTGCATGAAAGGGTTAATGTCGACATGAAAACGTGTCGGCGCAAAGCTCAGCCCACTACTGAGGCCCTAGTCCTCATGCCGGTGGTCGCAGGTTCAATTCCCATTGCGCCATGTCTCCCTGTTTCCTGTCAATGTCTCCATTTCCTGTCAATGTCTCTGTTTCCTGTCAAACTGCCTTCATAGGCCTCTAGAGCCACAGAACCTTTAAAAATCATTTTATAACAGGAGAAACTGCAGACGTTTCCCCTCCAGTCATTGGTTGGTGTTCAGCTGCCTACAGGTGACCTTTAACCCCGTGTTCACCGTAAACATGTCAGCTGAGTGACCTCTGCTGCGGTAGTTGTACCATATTGGAGTCGTTTTCCTATTAATTTATCCTGGAAATCGATCTGGCTGCTCCCAAATCACTTTCTTCTCACTAACAAGGTCAAAGAAACGTCATTTAAACTCCATCTGCAGAAGTTCAACTCTAACATGGATGTAAACTGGTCCTTCTGTGACATTTGCCCAGAATCAGTCACTCATTTGTTCTGGTTGTTTTCTTCCTTCAGTGTTTCGGCAACATTTTTGTAACTTTGTTGACTCAAAAATCTCAGCAGGTTTTAATTTATATTGGAAAAATGTCTTGTTTGGATTTCAACAAAATGAAAAAATGAATTTAAAGTTTATCAATTTATTAAAGCTAAATTTCACCTACATAAATGTAAATTGAGGGAAAAAAAAACACTTCAGTTTTTTTGATTGATGTTAAACATACATTTACAATTCAACCATCAACTAAAGAAGCAAAAAACAACAATATGGACTTGAAATCAATTTGGAATGATGGATTATCTCGTTAATTCACTGTAATTCTGACACATTTACCACAATTTGTACCATTTTCTTTATGCAAGATTATTTTGATTGTCATTTTTGTCACTATTGTACTTTATATTCCCCCTGGCAATTATATATTTGTCTTGTTTTTCTCGACACAGCAGGTTGTGTATTGTCATTTACAATAATTAAAATTTAAAAATAAAATCTTGAGTTAGCATCTAGCCATCCTGTTAGCATCTAGCCATCCTGTTAGCATCTAGCCATCCTGTTAGCATCCCGCCATCCTGTTAGCATCTAGCCATCCTGTTAGCATCCAGCCATCCTGTTAGCATCTAGCCATCTGTTAGCATCCGCCATCCCGTTAGCATCTAGCCATCCTGTTAGCATCCCCAGTCGGCTTCTTCCTCTGCTTGTCCTCTTCATCCTCACTTCAAGGCTCAGTCACAGTAAATTACATGGATGGAGCTACGCCTAGCGCTCTCCACTTACCCAGGATGCAGTGCGGCAGCAACATCCACGTGATTTATTTTACATCAGGTACCCAACAGTGAGTAAACTTTCATCTGAAAGCATCAAACCAGAAACCAAGACGCGACCCGACGTCATCAGCTCCTGCGGTGCAGTTCCAGGAACGTCCAGCAGGCGGCAGCAGCCAATCAACAGTAAAACCCGGAGCCTGGCGTCATTATCAAGGCATCTTTTTATTGGATCAACAAAAAAAACCGTCAGGACTTTGTGGAAAAACGTTGATGCAAAAGAAACTTCAGAACGGCAAAGTCACAGATGCAGCAACATCATCTGAACAAACGGGACGAATCTGCTGGATCTCCATGGGAATGTTGACGTATGGAGGGGGCGGAGCCTGACGGGGTCAGGCTGGGGTCAGCAGGGGGCGGTCGCCACGGCGCTCAGAGCTGGCCGCAGTCGGCGATGACCAGCTTGGCCCCCGGTTTCCCTGAGGAAGAGCCGTAGGACTCCATCTTCTTCACGACGTCCATCCCCTCCACCACGCTGCCGAACACCACGTGCTTCCCGTCCAGCCTGGGGACAGAGACAGGGGTCAGCCGGGGTCAGGCGGGGTCAGCGCGCGGCGCCGGCGCCTCCCACCATGTGGTCTTCACGGTGCAGATGAAGAACTGCGAGCCGTTGGTGTTGGGCCCGGCGTTGGCCATGGACAGGATCCCCGGCCCGGTGTGCGTCAGGGAGAAGTTCTCGTCGGCGAACTTGTTGCCGTAGATGGATTTCCCGCCGGTTCCGTTGTGGTTGGTAAGTCGCCGCCCTGCGGGCCACACAGAGGTGAGCGGCGCGGCGGGACCGGCCCGCGGGTCGGACCGGAGCCGCCGCCTCACCTGGCACATGAAGTCCGGGATGACGCGGTGGAAGGACGACCCCTTGTAGCCGAAGCCCTTCTCTCCGGTGCACAGCGACCGGAAGTTCTCCGCCGTCTTGGGGACCACGTCAGCGCGGAGCTGCAGTTAGCAACACGGTTAGCATCGGAGCTGCAGTTAGCAACACGGTTAGCATCGGAGCTGCAGTTAGCAACACGGTTAGCATCGGAGCTGCAGTTAGCAACACGGTTAGCATCGGAGCTGCAGTTAGCAACACGGTTAGCATCGGAGCTGCAGTTAGCAACACGGTTAGCATCGGAGCTGCAGTTAGCAACGTTGCATCGGAGCTGCAGAGTAGCAACACGGTTAGCATCGGAGTGCAGTTAGCAACACGGTTAGCATCGGAGCTGCAGAGTAGCAACACGGTTAGCATCGGAGCTGCAGTTAGCAACACGGTTAGCATCGGAGCTGCAGAGTTAGAACCGGTAGCATCGGAGCTGCAGTTAGCAACACGGTTGCATCGGAGCTGCAGTTAGCAACACGGTTAGCATCGGAGCTGCAGTTAGCAACACGGTTAGCATCGGAGCTGCAGTTAGCAACACGGTTAGCATCGGAGCTGCAGTTAGCAACACGGTTAGCATCGGAGCTGCAGTTAGCAACACGGTTAGCATCGGAGCTGCAGTTAGCAACACGGTTAGCATCGGAGCTGCAGTTAGCAACACGGTTAGCATCGGAGCTGCAGTTAGCAACACGGTTAGCATCGGAGCTGCAGTTAGCAACACGGTTAGCATCGGAGCTGCAGTTAGCAACACGGTTAGCATCGGAGCTGCAGTTAGCAACACGGTTAGCATCGGAGCTGCAGTTAGCAACACGGTTAGCATCGGAGCTGCAGTTAGCAACACGGTTAGCATCGGAGCTGCAGTTAGCAACACGGTTAGCATCGGAGCTGCAGTTAGCAACACGGTTAGCATCGGAGCTGCAGTTAGCAACACGGTTAGCATCGGAGCTGCAGTTAGCAACACGGTTAGCATCGGAGCTGCAGTTAGCAACACGGTTAGCATCGGAGCTGCAGTTAGCAACACGGTTATGGCCCACGGAGCTGCAGTTAGCAACACGGTTAGCATCGGAGCTGCAGATTAGCAACACGGTTAGCATCGGAGCTGCAGTTAGCAACACGGTTAGCATCGGAGCTGCAGTTAGCAACACGGTTAGCATCGGAGCTGCAGTTAGCAACACGGTTAGCATCGGAGCTGCAGTTAGCAACACGGTTAGCATCGGAGCTGCAGTTAGCAACACGGTTAGCATCCGCAGTAGCACGGTGCAGCTGTTAGCAACACTGTTAGCATCGGAACTGCAGAGTTAGCAACATGGATTAGCAACGACTCAATCAACCTCAGAAACCAATAAACCAATCGATTAATTTGATTCGGCGAGAAAATCTAGAGGTTAAATGTCATTCAACCACCAGGTGGCGCCGACAGGACAAAACACATTGACATAAATGCTAATCAGTTCCTCACAACTTTGAGCTAACTTAGCAAGAGCTGAACAGATTCATGGTCGTCCTGGAAACCAAAACCAGAACCATGACAGCATTTTGCTAATAAACTAATTTAGAGAAGAGAAACTGATGATGTTTAGACTCCAGGTCTGAAGGTCAGAGTCACGGAGGGCCAGATTCGGCCCACGGGCCTCAGGTTTCACATGGAGGAACCATCCAACCCTGAAGGATCAAGTCCACCAACCAGAACCAGAACCAGGTTCTCTGGTCCGAACCTGGATGATCGGCTTCATTAAAACCCAGAGAGGTTCTGGACGAAGTCGGCTTCTGATTGGGCGACTCACCTGCAGCATCTTCCACCTGCTTCAGGTTAAAAACCTGAACAGGATTAAAGATTAAAACATCCTGAAATGTCAAATATAAAGTTTCACCAACAGGTTTTCTGCTGAATAATCCCGTCCAGATTCTAGTCCAGCTGTTGTAAGTCTGGATTCTGTCTAATCTGGCAGAATAAAAACACACATTTAGGGTCTAATGACAAACTATCTGGATTATTCTGCAAACCCAGCAGGACAATCCAGACGGTTTGAGTTCAGGTGTTTTAACTTGGTATTTTATGAACATTTTAGATGTTTTAATCTGAAACTGTTGACAGTTGATCAGTTTATTCCAACATCAACAGTTTTTAAACTTCTTATTGTTCATATAAACCATTTTAATCATCTTGCAAAGTAAATGACAATAAATCTGCCAGAACTTTCTAATCTGGTGAAGCGCCAGAAACGGACAGCTGCCCATTATTGTCACTAATAAACTGTTGATAATCCAGATTATTAGTTTCTTGTTTGGAACCTGCAGCTGATCAGGATCGTCTCGCCGAATCGGAATCCAACTTCAGCTGCTGCGGCGCCGCATGGCTGCAGCAGGTCGGGAACCGGACCGGGACGGAACCGGAGCCTCAGCAGGATCCGCGCAGACCTGCCTGGCTCAACGGCAGCGGAGCTCGGAACGTTCCTAACCGCTCCGTATCCCCGAACCGAACCGGATCTTCTGCTTACATCCGCATTTCGCAGCGTTCAGACGGCGCCCCTCCCCCTCCCGCACCCGCGCCAGCTCAGTGGAACTTTCCAGAACCGGGCCGGACCCGCAGCGGCCCGCGGCCCGCCCACATACACGCGGGAAAAGCCCCGCAGCGGCGCAGCGGCGGGCCGCGGGCCTCAGCCCCGCCGCTGCGCCGCGGGAACAAGGCCGCTCGCGCGACCCTGCAACAAAGAGCCGCGCGCCTCGTGAGGCTGCGCGTGACGGCGGCGGGTCCCGTTATGGCCGCGGGTCTAACGGGACCGGAACCGGAACAGAGAACCGGCGTCCGCGGCTGGAGCCGAACGGGCTCCGGTTCAGGTTCAGCGGGAAGCTGCGGAGAAAGCGGCCCGGCGGAGGCGGCTGGAGGACGGCGTGAAGCCGAGCGGAGCCCCGGCGGAGCCGAGCGGAGCCCCGGCGGAGAGGCCCCGTCTCAGCCGCCGCCTGCCGGCCGCCTTACCTCCATGACGATGCGGCCCAGCGGGGAGCCGTTGGCGGTGATGTCGAAGAAAACTCTGGGCTTGGCCATGATGTCTGCGGGCTGAAAGGCTGGACCGAGGACGAGGCAGCGCCACAGGAAACCGAAAAAGATGGCCGAGCTCCGAGCTAATTTATATAAGACCCTGGTGGGCGGGACTTGCCGTCAGACAGCCAATCAGCGATGGGGACGTAGTGAGTGGCACGTCTCTGAGCCAATCAGCATCCGCAGCAGTAAACGCAAGCCTTTTAATAGCGACGCACATTCTTGAGTGTGTTGCATTATGATGACGGCGTACACCGGCTCGGAGACGCATTTAATGTTTTCAAGCGCGCCCGTCAAACCCCGCCCCGCGGAGACATCCCGGTGTCAGAGTTCAACTCACGGCAGAGCGGGCAAGGCGCGCCAAGCACCGCGTGCTCACGCAGAGTCCCGCAGTGAAGGCGCGCGCCCGGTGCCAGGGCGAAAATGTGGCTGCGCGGTCACGCGCTCAGGGTGCGGTCGGTCGGTCCGGTTCAATCAGAACCAAGTTAGTGCGCGTGTCCCGGTAGAACCGGAGAGAACACCGACAGCCAATCAGAGCGCACCGGGAAAGAGAAACACGCAGCATTCTGGGTGAGATACAGTCACCCAGAACCGGGTCGAACCGCCCAGAACCAGGACAGAACCGTCAAAAAGCCACATTTCATTAATCATTATTTAATTTATCGAAGCAATAAGAGGCTATAACATGACGTCATAACATGAAGTTTCCTGGATGTTGACGGTAATTTGAGCTGAACTGAATGTTTTTCATCCCATAAAAACTAAACGTTCCTAGTTGCAGCGATTTATCTGAACGTTTGAAGAAATTAAGGCTTTATTCAGGTGATGTTATGTTTGGCACCAATGGAACCCCCTAGTTCCTCTGGGAGGCCCTGAAGTTCAACCAAAGTCCATTAAACTGGTCACTTTGTGTTGATTCTACTTTCTGATCTCAGTCAGTGTCTCATGACTTTCATGTTATTCTGTTTCTTCTCCCACTTTAACCTCTGACTGACAGTTTCTCATCATACTTGTGTTTCTTTAAAAAACCCAAACAGTTCAGCGCTTCAGTTCATGGAGGTTTTTCTGCTGCATTGACTCGAACCTCAGGATGATCTGCGCATGCTCAGAGAACTGCAGTACTTCTACTTCGCCACCAGAGGACGCCACCGGACCAGCAGCCGCTGTAGCGGAGAGATGAGGTTCCGTTGGACCCAAAGATCTTCAGGTTGAGCTCAAGTTGACCCAGAAGATTTGGTGGAAGGAAGAACTTCCTGAAAAGAGGAAGAGCCATTTTTGATTCTCCTCCCAAAGATCAAACCTGCTCAGGTTCTGACATCCTGCAGCGAGATTCAGACGGTCCAAACGGTTCAGACGGTCCAAACGGTTCAGACGGTCCAACGGTTCAGACGGTCCAAACGGTTCAGACGGTTCAAACGGTTCAGACGGTCCAACGGTTCAGACGTCAAACGGTTCAGACGGTCCAACGTTCAGACGGTTCAACGGTTCAGACGGTCCAACGGTTCAGACGGTCAAACGGTTCAGACGGTTCAGACGGTCCAAACGGTTCAACGGTTCAAACGGTTCAAACGGTCAAACGGTTCAGACGGTTCAAACGGTTCAGACGGTCCAACGGTTCAGACGGTTCAAACGGTTCAGACGGTTCAACGGTCCAAACGGTTCAGACGGTCCAACGGTTCAGACGGTTCAAACGGTTCAGACGGTCCAACGGTTCAGACGGTTCAAACGGTTCAGACGGTTCAAACGGTCCAAACGGTTCAAACGGTCCAAACGGTTCAAACGGTCCAAACGGTTCAGACGGTCCAAACGGTTCAGACGGTCCAACGGTTCAGACGGTCCAAACGGTTCAAACGGTCCAAACGGTTCAGACGGTCCAAACGGTTCAGACGGTCCAAACGGTTCAGACGGTCCAAACGGTTCAGCAACGGTTCAACGGTTCAAACGGTTCAGACGGTCCAAACGGTTCAGACGGTCCAAACGGTTCAAACGGTTCAGACGGTCCAAACGGTTCAGACGGTTCAAACGTCACGGTCAACGGTTCAGTCACGGTCCAAAAACGCGGTTCAAGACGGTCCAAACGGTTCAGACGGTTCAACGGTCCAAACGGTTCAAACGGTCAAGAACGGTCCAATAACGGTTCAAACGGTCAGACGTTCAGACGGTCCAAACGGTTCAGACGGTCAACGGTTCAGACGGTCCAAACGGTTCAAACGGTCCAAACGGTTCAGACGGTCCAAACGGTTCAGACGGTCCAAACGGTTCAGACGGTCCAAACGGTTCAAACGGTCCAAACGGTTCAGACGGTCCAAACGGTTCAGACGGTCCAAACGGTTCAAGACGGTCCAAACGGTTCAAACGGTTCAAACGGTTCAGACGGTCCAACGGTTCAGACGGTCAAACGGTTCAACGGTCCAACGGTCAACGGTTCAAACGTTCAACGGTTCAGACGGTCCAAACGGTTCAAACGGTTCCAAACGGTTCAAACGGTTCAGACGGTCCAAACGGTTCAGACGGTTCAAACGGTTCCAAACGGTTCAAACGGTCCAAACGGTTCAGACGGTCCAAACGGTTCAGACGGTCCAAACGGTTTCAAACGGTCCAAACGGTTCAGACGGTCCAAACGGTTCAGACGGTCCAAACGGTTCAGACGGTCCAAACGGTTCAAACGGTTCAGACGGTCCAAACGGTTCAGACGTTCAGACGGTCCAAACGGTTCAAACGGTCCAAACGGTTCAGACGGTTCAAACGGTTCAAACGGTCCAAACGGTTCAAACGGTCCAAACGGTTCAAACGGTCCAAACGGTTCAAACGGTTCAGACGGTTCAAACGGTTCAGACGGTTCAGACGGTCCAAACGGTTCAGACGGTCCAAACGGTTCAGACGGTTCAAACGGTTCAGACGGTTCAGACGGTCCAAACGGTTCAGACGGTTCAAACGGTTCAAACGGTCCAAACGGTCCAAACGGTTCAAACGGTTCAGACGGTTCAGACGGTTCAAACGGTTCAGACGGTTCAAACGGTCCAAACGGTTCAAACGGTTCAGACGGTTCAAACGGTTCAGACGGTCCAAACGGTCCAAACGGTCCAGAACAGTTCAGACTGTCCAAACGGTTCAGACGGTCCAAACGGTTCAAACGGTTCAGACGGTCCAAACGGTTCAGACGGTCCAAACGGTCCAAACGGTCCAGAACAGTTCAGACTGTCCAAATGGTTCAGACGGTCCAAACGGTTCAAACGGTTCAGACGGTCCAAACGGTCCAAACGGTCCAGAACAGTTCAGACTGTCCAAACGGTTCAGACGGTCCAAACGGTTCAAACGGTTCAGACTGTCCAAACGGTTCAGACGGTCCAAACGGTTCAAACGGTTCAGACGGTCCAAACGGTTCAGACGGTCCAAACGGTCCAGAACAGTTCAGACGGTCCAAACGGTCCAAACGGTCCAAACGGTTCAAACGGTTCAGACTGTCCAAACGGTTCAGACGGTCCAAACGGTTCAAACGGTTCAGACTGTCCAAACGGTTCAGACGGTCCAGACGGTTCAGACGGTTCAGACGGTCCAAACGGTTCAGACGGTTCAAACGGTTCAAACGGTCCAGACGGTCCAAACGGTTCAGACGGTCCAAACGGTTCAGACGGTCCAAACGGTTCAGACGGTCCAAACGGTCCAAACGGTCCAGAACAGTTCAGACGGTCCAAACGGTCCAAACGGTCCAAACGGTTCAAACGGTTCAAACGGTCCAAACGGTCCAAACGGTTCAAACGGTTCAAACGGTCCAAACGGTTCAAACGGTTCAGACTGTCCAAACGGTTCAGACGGTCCAAACGGTTCAAACGGTTCAGACTGTCCAAACGGTTCAGACGGTCCAAACGGTTCAGACGGTTCAGACGGTCCAAACGGTTCAGACGGTTTCAAACGGTTCAAACGGTCCAAACGGTCCAAACGGTTCAGACGGTCCAAACGGTTCAGACGGTCCAAACGGTTCAGACGGTCCAAACGGTTCAAACGGTCCAAACGGTTCAAACGGTTCAGACGGTCCAAACGGTTCAGACGGTCCAAACGGTTCAGACGGTTCAGACGGTCCAAACGGTCCAGAACAGTTCAGACTGTCCAAACGGTTCAGACGGTCCAAACGGTTCAGACGGTCCAAACGGTTCAGACGGTCCAAACGGTTCAAACGGTCCAAACGGTTCAAACGGTTCAGACGGTCCAAACGGTTCAGACGGTCCAAACGGTTCAGACGGTTCAGACGGTCCAAATGGTCCCGTTAACAGTCCAAATCAGGGTTTTAATCCATAACATGATCCTGAAGCAGCTTTTGAACTAAAACATGGTTATATACGTCATGCTTCTCCTGTAGCCGTCTGTGTTACAGCACAGCTGAGACGCCTCTGACTGGAGTCACTTTAGGAAACATGACCTGAATTGTTTTGAAAAACTTCTGAGAACTTTACTGATAAAATCTGAGTGGACCCGAACCAGGACCGGACAGGACCGGACCTAGACCGGATCCAGACCAGACCGGACCAGGACCAGACCGGACCGGACCTGACCGGACCGGACCTAGACCGGATCCAGACCAGACCGGACCTGAACCCGAACCAGGACCAGACCGGACCAGGACCAGACCGGACCGGACCAGGACCGGATCCGGATCAGGATCAGATCAGACCGGACCTGAACCCGAACCAGGACCAGACCGGATCCGGATCAGGATCAGATCAGACCGGACCTGAACCCGAACCAGGACCAGACCGGACCGGATCCGGATCAGATCAGACCGGACCTGAACCCGAACCAGGACCAGACCGGATCCGGATCAGGATCAGATCAGACCGGACCTGAACCCGAACCAGGACCAGACCGGACCGGATCCGGATCAGATCAGACCGGACCTGAACCCGAGCCAGGACCAGACCGGACTTTAACCCAAACCTGGACCGGATCCAGATCCAGACCAGACCGGACCTGGACCTGAACCAGGACCAGACCGGACCGGATCCGGATCAGATCAGACCGGACCTGAACCCGAGCCAGGACCAGATCGGACTTTAACCCAAACCTGGACCGGATCCAGATCCAGATCAGACCGGACCTGAACCCGAGCCAGGACCAGATCGGACCAGGACCAGACCGGACCGGACCTGGACCGGATCCGGATCAGATCAGACCGGATCCAGATTCAGACCAGACTGGACTGGACCTGAACCGGAACCTGGACCAGACCGGACCGGGATCGATTCCAGACCGGATCTGGACCGGATCCAGACCAGGACTAGTTACCTTGTTCCTGCTGAAGCTGTTGGTTGTTCTGTGTTGCCATGGTTACACCCAAAGGGAAACTGGATAGTTCCCAGAACCCCAGACCTTCGGTGACCTTTGACCTTTGACTGAAACACTCGCGTCTTTCCAGCGTTTATTAAATTACAAAGGTTACGAATCGTCTCTTTATGTTGTTACTGGATCACAGCTGTTGCCCCGGCAACACACAGAGTTCATCCCCACCAATCAGCTCGCAGAGGGCGGGGCTTGTTCTGGAAGAGTCTCTGATTGGCTGAGAACAGACAGCAGCCGGTCCACGGTACCGGAACCAGTTAAACCACATCCCAGGTTCTGGAACCAGAACTGGACCTCATTTTGGTTCTGTAGCTCAGCGGGTCAGAACCAGCCTCAGGTCCAGAACCAGTCCAGGGCACTGCAGCCGGGCCGACGGGTCAGAACCAGAACCAGAACCAGGAGATAAAATGAGAACGACTTGAGTTACACACAGAACCAGGTCCAAACGATTTAAAGTTCTGCAGTCTGTGCGGTCCCGTCTGCCAGGGAGCAGTTCCTCCGGCCCGGTCCGGTCCGGTTCCGGACTCAGTTGTTCTCGAACAGACTCAGCAGGTCGTCGTTGCTGTTGGGCAGGTCCGGCGGGCCCAGGTAGGACAGCAGCTCGTCCGGGTTCGTCAGGTCCGGAAGCAGCTGCACACAAACGGGCCGGGCGGCGGGTCAGAACCAGAACCAGGGTTCTGGTCTACCAGCATTCACTGCCGACTCGGTTCTACTCACATCCAGGGAAGGTTCTGGAACATCCGTGGACCCGCCGAGCCCGAAAGGGCCGTCGCCGTGGAGACGAGGGTTCTGGTTGCCGCGCGGCATCATCTGACCGTTGCCATGGAGACCCTGTTGCTGCTGCTGCTGGGAGAGAGAGGCACCATGGGAGACGGAGTCCATACGGGCCTGAGGGAGGGACAGGAAGTCAGAACCAGAACCCCGGCTGGTTCTGATGGACCAGCAGAACCGGCAGCGGTACCTGCAGGCCCAGCTGGTGAGGCGGCGCCTTGTCGGCCGTCAGCAGGGCGGCGGACAGGTCCGGCTGGTAGGACAGCGGCGGCGGGCCGGGGGACGAGAAGGTCCGAACGCTGGGCGAACCGGGCCCGGCGCCGAAGGTCCGAACGCTGGGCGAACGGGCCCGGCGCCGAAGTCCGAACGTGGCGAACCGGGCCCGGCGCCGAAGGTCCGAACGCTGGGCGAACCGGGCCCGGCGCCGAAGGTCCGAACGCTGGGCGAACCGGGCCCGGCGCCGAAGGTCCGAACGCTGGGCGAACCGGGCCCGGCAAACTCCGAGTAGGCGGCAGACGAAGCGGGGAAGGATGGAGCTGAGGGACGAGAGACACGGATCAGAACCGGGTCAGAACCTGGATCAGACGGGTCCCGGGACCCACCTGCTGGCGGGAAGTCGGGCGTGTTGCTGCCTCCTGGGGGCAGGGAGGGGAACGGCGAGGAGGGGGCGGGGCCTAGCGATGCGATCATCTCCATGACGCTGGGCAGCACCATGTGACTCGGGCTCAGGGTCCGGCAGCGCTTCAGAACCGGGCCGTCGGACTCCTCCTTCACGTGGATGTCGGGCTTCACCGGAACCGGCTTCCAGCTGCAGACCGGGTCGATGGTGATCTCCTCGTAGTCGGAACTGAGGAGGGGGAGGAGAGTCAGGTTCTGCCGGTACCGAACCCGGCACCGGAACCAAACAGGACCCGGTACCGGACGCCGACCGGACAGAAGAAGAAGAAGACTTCTGGACTCACTTCTGGACGTAGATGAGGATTCCCAGCATGTACTGGTCCACTTCCAGTCCCTCCAGCAGAGCCGTTTTACTGAAACACAGAGAGTATCAGGTCGGGTCCAATCAGGTCGGGTCCGGTCCGGTCAGCAGAACTCTGGACGGTTCTGATGCTCCTTACTTGCACACCGGACACCTCCAGGTTCCTCTCTCACAGTTGAGCTGCAGGTACGACTCCAGGTCGAAGCACTGCGGAGACAAACGGCAGCAAGGTGGGACGCCATGACGTCACAGCCAGTCCGAGCTGTCATTGGCTGCCACGCCATGACGTCACAGCCAGCCCTGCTGCGATTGGCTGCCACGCCATGACGTCACAGCTAGTCCGAGCTGTGATTGGCTGCCACGCCATGACGTCACAGCTAGTCCGAGCTGTGATTGGCTGCCACGCCATGACGTCACAGCCAGTCCGAGCTGCGATTGGCTGCCACGCCATGACGTCACAGCCAGTCCGAGCTGTGATTGGCTGCCACACCATGACGTCACAGCCAGCCCTGCTGCGATTGGCTGCCCCTCACCTGTATGTGTCGGCAGTCGTGGCCCCTGGCCGGCAGCTGGATCCGCCTGAAGGTGATGGGACATTTCAGAGACACCTTGATGGCCGTCTGCTCCACGCCGTCCTCTCCGTTCAACCCGGGGGTCCCGGGAATCGAGCCGCTGCTGAAGTTCCTCTTAACTGAGAGAACGGGGTCAGAGGTCAGAGGTCAGAGCAGCTCCCAGCGATGGAGGAGGACAAGGACTCACTCTTGGTGACGCAGTGCTCAGCGGGAAGCAGCCGCTTCTTCATCAGGCCCTGCAGGACGGAGCGGACGGTGGGACGGTGGACCAGCTGGAGGACGAACAGGTGGGACTGGGGACAGAGACAGGGCCGTTAGATTGGGGACAGAGGGACACTAGACTGGGGCCACAGGGCCGTTGGACTGGGGGCCGTTAGACTGGGGACCACTAAGGACCACTGAGACCACTAAGGACCACTGGGGGCATCTATCAAAAAGTCTCTCCTCTCTTGCTGATTGATTTTTGTTCCCGTTTCTGTCGTTTCTAACTTGTCTGTCATAAACATGCTAACAAGAAGTAGCATCATGAACCAGCTGCAAAGGGAAATGAGGCATTTCCTGTGTACTGGAAAGGGTTATCGTTCCACCCACTGATTGGCTGTTATTGATGGGCTGTTATCAATGGGATGTTTTTGATCAGCTGTTATTGATGGGCTGTTACTGATCGGCTGTTATTGATGGGCTGTTACCAATCAGCTATTATTGATCAGCTATTATTGATCAGCTGTTATCGATCAGCTGTTTTTGATCAGCTGTTATTGATGGGCTGTTACCGATCGGATGTTATTGATGGGCTGTTATCGATCGGATGTTATTGATGGGCTGTTATCAATTGGATGTTATTGATGGGCTGTTACCGATCGGCTGTTATTGATGGGCTGTTCCCGATCGGATGTTATTGATGGGCTGTTATCGATCGGCTGTTTTTGATCGGCTGTTATCGATGGGCTGTTCCCGATCAGCTGTTATCGATGGGCTGTTCCCGATCGGCTGTTATTGATGGGCTGTTACCGATCGGATGTTATTGATGGGCTGTTACCGATGGGCTGTTATTGATGGGCTGTTACCGATGGGCTGTTATTGATGGGCTGTTACAGATTGGCTGTTATTGATGGGCTGTTATCGATGGGCTGTTACTGATGGGCTGTTACCTATGGGCTGTTATTGATGGGCTGTTCCCGATTGGATGTTATTGATGGGCTGTTCCCAATCGGATGTTATTGATGGGCTGTTCCCGATGGGCTGTTATTGATCAGCTGTTATTGATGGGCTGTTATCGATCAGCTGTTATTGATGGGCTGTTATCGATCGGATGTTATTGATGGGCTGTTACCGATCGGATGTTATTGATGGGCTGTTACCGATGGCTGTTATTGATGGGCTGTTACAGATTGGATGTTATTGATGGGCTGTTATTATCGATGGGCTGTTATCGATCAGCTGTTACTGATGGGCTGTTACGGATGGGCTGTTATTGATCAGCTGTTATCGATCGGCTGTTATTGATCAGCTGTTATTGATGGGCTGTTACCGATCGGCTGTTATTGATGGGCTGTTATCGATCTCTGATCTTACGCAGCAGCAGGCCGTCACGGTGATCTGGATGGTGTTGCGGCCCGGCTGGCAGACCTGCTTCAGGTACAGCGGCTTATGGGACGTCTTGTTGTCGCCTCGCTTGATGGTGAGCGGCGTGGCGTTGACGCTGACCTGAGGGACGGAGACACAACGTTAACCTTTGACCTGCGGCGCCGAGTCCAGAGGGACAGCAGCCGGGTCGGACCTGGACGGAGGCGGGCCAGTTGGTGTTCATCTGTCGGTCCTCGTGGTGGTAGCACTTGAACTGCAGCTCCAGGTCGGGCCTGGAGACAGAACCGGGTCAGAGCCGGGGCAGAACCGGGTCAGAGGCGGGGCAGAACCGGGCCAATACCTCATGATGAGCGTCTTGTAGACGGACTCGCGCAGCTGGAACACATGGTTGCTCACGGCCAGGTTGTGCTCCAGCCGGAACGGCTCCAGAACCACGCCGTCCCTCACCGGAAAGGTCAGCCGGAGGTCGTCGCTAGGGTTACCTAGACAGGAAGTCACACGTCTGAGCACTTCCTGTGACATCGCAGTCATTCAGGACGGCTGGAGTCTACCTGTAGGGGGCGCCAGGGCCGCCATGTTGGGCTTGATGTCCGGCAGGTAGGAAGACGCCATCGGCTTCACGTCGCTGTTGCCGGGCGACATGTAGGGGGGAGCCATGGAGCCGCCAGGGGTGATGGGCGGAGTCGGGTTACCGGGGGCGGGAGAGGACGGGTAACCGGGCAACCCTCGACCCGGCTGGGAAGAAAGAATAGTTCATTTATCAGTTCATCCAGATCGGACCAGTTCATTTAGACTGGATCAGTTCATCTAGATCAGTTAATCTAGACCGGATCGGTTTGTCCAGACCGGATTTCACCCGGACTGCGTTGAGAGCCGTTCCTCAGGACGGTTTGGCTCTACGGTTCTGTCTCAACCCAGATCCAATCTGTTGCTATGGAAACCAGTCTCTGATTATATGAATTCGTTAGAAATGCAGGGATCCCTTGCTTTGCTCGGTCCTCTGCGCTCATTCAATGTCTGGGTTTTGCTTCTCTCCACATGGATCACAGACTGTCAGAGGTGCTGCCCCCTGCAGGTGGGAGTCACTGGAGATATACATCTTAAACCAAATCTAAATAATTAGGATTTAACTGAAATGTATAAAATGTAAATTATTTTAGTGGTATTTTATTGTGTTTGTCATTTTTGTATGTTTGTGTCTCATCAATATTGTCTTCTCATCACACATATTTTCATATTTCCTGTCAACTTTTAATGTTTTTTTAAAAATCCAGGGTCTGTGTCCTTCGAAGGACAGGTCTATGTAGGACGGGTCCATCGAAGGCCGGGAATAAACAAACCGGAAGACAAATATCTGTGGATTCAGACAGGTCTGTCCCCCCGCCCCCCACGTCAGCGCAGCTCATGTTGCCTAGCGACCGTGACAGCGCCGCTCATGTTGCCTAGCGACCGTGACAGCGCCGCTCATGTTGCCTAGCGACCGTGACAGCGCCGCTCATGTTGCCTAGCGACCGTGACAGCGTGACGCATGTTGCCTAGCGACCGTGACGCGTGACGCATTTGCCTAGCGACCTGACAGCGTGACGCATGTTGCCTAGCGACTGTACGACTGTGACAGCGTGACGCATGTTGCCTAGCGACTGTGACGACTGTGACAGCGTGACGCATGTTGCCTAGCGACTGTGACAGCGTGACGCATGTTCCTACGACTGTGACAGCGTACCATTTGCTACGACTGTGACAGGTGACGCATGTTGCCAGCGACTGTGACAGCGTGAGCATGTTGCCTAGCGACTGTGACAGCGTGACGCATGTTGCCTAGCGACTGTGACAGCGTGACGCATGTTGCCTAGCGACTGTGCAGCGGACGCATTGCTAGCGACTGTGACAGCGTGACGCCGAAGGAGAAGAAAAACAGAGCTGAAGTTTGTTTTTCAGTCATTATTACTGGTTTCTATATTATTCTTCATGTTCCATAGTAAAATCTCTTAGTTTGATTCTAAGATGTTCAAATGTTTACTGCACTTTTCTACAACGAATACAAATCATTTACTAATATAACTCTCCAGGTCAGACATTACAGTTAAACTTTAATCAAATAGGAATAAATAAATACTTTATAACCAAACATTTCCACCCTGACCCGCCTGAATAACGGCGCCGTTTCCTCTCAGTGGTTAAATCTAGTTTTATAACAATGTGGCTAGGTAAACCGGCCGGCTGTTAACGCAGCGGGTCCAGAAGGTCCGGACGGGTCCAGACGGTTCGGATGAGTTCAGACGGTCCGGACCCGTCTGGACAGTCTTTAAATGACTCAACCAAATCACGTTGAGTCATTTAAAGAGCTGCAGCTAAATAATCGGTTGCCATTGATGCTCTGCCTGGTTTGGACCCGCAATGGTCCGGACGGGTCCAGGACCATTGGGACACGGTGGGCCGTGAAGAGACTCACCGTGTCCCAACGGTCCGGATGGGTCCAGACGGATCCAGACGGGTCCAGGACCATCGGGACACGGTGGGCCCTTCACGGCCCACCGTGTCCCGATGGTCCTGGACCCATTGGGACACGTGGGGGACACATTGGGACACATTGGGACAAGGACCCTCCATGTCCCAATACACAATAAAACTAATTATTAGGGACACAATAAAACTAATTATTAGGACTACAATTAACAGGACTACAATGAAACTAATTCATTGTAGTCCTGAGTTTCACTGATTCAGTTTCAGCGGTTTGACCAAAAACGTCCAGAACCAGAACGGTTTGGGTCCGTGTGAAGCGTCTCACCCCGGCCTGCTGGTTGAAGGCGTTGTAGCCGCCGGCGGCGCCCCCTGCTGGCAGAGCGTTCAGGTTCCCAGTCTGGCTGTTGAACTGGTCCTGCTGAACAGAACCCAGTATTAGCCATGCGGTCCGGTCCGGTCCCGAGGATCGAACCCGGAGCTCACCTTGTAGAACTGGGAGTTCGGACCTCCGGAGGGCGGGTACTGTGGGAGGGGCATCTTATAGGAGGGGGCGGAGCCAGAGCACTGGGGGGCGGAGCCTGGACCGCCGGGCCCTGAGGAGGAAGACCAGCCGGTTTAACTTCGGTCCAAAGCGACTCAAAACGGTTCTGATCGATCGGTACCTGGGTGGTACTGCATGCTGGGTCCAGAGTACGGACCGGGCCCCGCGGGTCCGGCTCCACCGGAGGCCCCGGTTCCTCCAGGGCCGCTCATCACGCCGGAGGGAACACCGTACTGCTGGGACATTCCTGGGAAGGACTGGGACAGAACCGGGTCAGTTAGAAAACAGGACCAACAGAACCGGGTCAGCTAGAAAACAGGACCAACAGAACCGGGTCAGTTAGAAAACAGGTCCAACAGAACCGGGTCAGTTAGAAAACAGGTCCAACAGAACCGGGTCAGTTAGAAAACAGGTCCAACAGAACCGGGTCAGTTAGAAAACAGGACCAACAGAACCGGGTCAGTTAGAAAACAGGACCAACAGAACCGGGTCAGCTAGAAAACAGGACCAACAGAACCGGGTCAGTTAGAAAACAGGTCCAACAGAACCGGGTCAGTTAGAAAACAGGTCCAACAGAACCGGGTCAGTTAGAAAACAGGACCAACAGAACCGGGTCAGTTAGAAAACAGGACCAACAGAACCGGGTCAGTTAGAAAACAGGTCCAACAGCACCGGGTCAGTTAGAAACAGGACCAACAGAACCGGGTCAGTTAGAAAACAGGTCCAACAGAACCGGGTCAGTTAGAAAACAGGACCAACAGAACCGGGTCAGTTAGAAAACAGGTCCAACAGAACCGGGTCAGTTAGAAAACAGGACCAACAGAACCGGGTCAGTTAGAAAACAGGACCAACAGAACCGGGTCAGTTAGAAACAGGACCAACAGAACCGGGTCAGTTAGAAAACAGAACCGGGTCAGTTAGCCAACAGAACCGGGTCAGTTAGCCAACAGAACCGGGTCAGTTAGCCAACAGAACCGGGTCAGTTAGCCAACAGAACCGGGTCAGTTAGAAACAGGACCAACAGAACCGGGTCAGTTAGAAAACAGGTCCAACAGAACCGGGTCAGTTAGAAAACAGGTCCAACAGAACCGGGTCAGTTAGAAAACAGAACCGGGTCAGTTAGAAACAGGTCCAACAGAACCGGGTCAGTTAGAAAACAGGTCCAACAGAACCGGGTCAGTTAGCCAACAGGTTCAACAGAACCGGGTAAGTTAGAAACAGGACCAACAGAACCGGGTCAGTTAGAAAACAGGACCAACAGAACCGGGTCAGTTAGCCAACAGAACCGGGTCAGTTAGAAACAGGTCCAACAGAACCGGGTCAGTTAGAAAACAGGTCCAACAGAACCGGGTCAGTTAGCCAACAGAACCGGGTAAGTTAGAAACAGGACCAACAGAACCGGGTCAGTTAGAAAACAGGTCCAACAGAACCGGGTCAGTTAGAAACAGGGACCAATAGAAACCGGGTCAGTTAGCCAACAGAACCGGGTCAGTTAGAAAACAGGACCAACAGAAACCGGGTCAGTTAGAAAACAGGTCCAACAGCAAACCGGGTCAGTTAGAAACAGGACCAACAGAACCGGGTCAGTTAGAAAACAGGACCAACAGAACCGGGTCAGTTAGAAAACAGGACCAACAGAACCGGGTCAGTTAGCCAACAGAACCGGGTCAGTTAGAAACAGGACCAACAGAACCGGGTCAGTTAGAAACAGGACCAACAGAACCGGGTCAGTTAGAAAACAGGTCCAACAGAACCGGTCAGTTCGCCAGCAGGACCAACAGAACCGGGTCAGTTAGCCAACAGAACCGGGTCAGTTAGAAAACAGGACCAACAGAACCGGGTCAGTTAGAAAACAGAACCGGGTCAGTTCGCCAGCAGGACCAACAGAACCGGGTCAGTTAGAAAACAGAACCGGGTCAGTTAGAAAACAGGACCAACAGAACCGGGTCAGTTAGAAAACAGGTCCAACAGAACCGGGTCAGTTCGCCAGCAGGACCAACAGAACCGGGTCAGTTAGCCAACAGAACCGGGTCAGTTAGAAAACAGGACCAACAGAACCGGGTCAGTTAGAAAACAGAACCGGGTCAGTTCGCCAGCAGGACCAACAGAACCGGGTCAGTTAGCCAAGAGAACCGGGTCAGTTAGAAACAGGACCAACAGAACCGGGTCAGTTAGAAAACAGGACCAACAGAACCGGGTCAGTTAGAAACAGGACCAACAGAACCGGGTCAGTTAGCCAACAGAACCGGGTCAGTTAGAAACAGGACCAACAGAACCGGGTCAGTTAGAAACAGGACCAACAGAACCGGGTCAGTTAGAAAACAGGTCCAACAGAACCGGGTCAGTTCGCCAGCAGGACCAACAGAACCGGGTCAGTTAGCCAACAGAACCGGGTCAGTTAGAAAACAGGACCAACAGAACCGGGTCAGTTAGAAAACAGGACCAACAGAACCGGGTCAGTTAGAAAACAGGTCCAACAGAACCGGGTCAGTTAGAAAACAGGACCAACAGAACCGGGTCAGTTAGAAAACAGAACCGGGTCAGTTAGAAACAGGACCAACAGAACCGGGTCAGTTAGAAAACAGAACCGGGTCAGTTAGAAACAGGACCGGGTCAGTTAGAAAACAGGACCAACAGAACCGGGTCAGTTAGAAACAGGACCAACAGAACCGGGTCAATTAGAAACAGGACCAACAGAACCGGGTCAGTTAGAAACAGGACCAACAGAACCGGGTCAGTTAGAAAACAGGACCAACAGAACCGGGTCAGTTAGAAACAGGACCAACAGAACCGGGTCAGTTAGCCAGCAGGACCAACAGAACCGAGTCAGTTAGCCAACAGAACCGGGTCAGTTAGAAAACAGGTCCAACAGAACCGGGTCAGTTCGCCAGCAGGACCAACAGAACCGGCCACCTGGCGGCTCGTCATGCAGTCTCACCTCGGCGCTGTAGGGCCGCTTCAGGCCCTGCGGGGGCCGCATGTGTCCCTGCTGGGGGCCGGCGCCGTAGCTTGGGTGCTGGGGAACCCTCTGCTGGCCCGGCCCAGGGCCGTACATGGAGCCCATGGAGGGCGGGCCCCTGGTGGGGCCGGGACCGCGGGGGCCCGGCAGGCCCATGAACTGGCTGCTGTAGCCGGGGGCCGCCATCTGAGACGGACAGGAAACGGGTTCAACAGGCAGAACCAGCGGAACCAACGGAACCAGCTCTGGTCCTGGAGCCGTAAGCAGCCGGCGGCGGCCGGAAACCTCGGCCTCAGACGCCAACATGGATTCATGAACACAAAGCGCTTCATGTCTGCAGTCCATGGTTTAGTTTTATAGACGTTAAAGTTCCAGTTAGTTAAAATGTTTTCTCTCTTCTAGCTTCAGTAACTGTGGTTCTGGTGACCCGAACCGTCCAGCAGGGGGCGCCTCGGCCTGCTCACCTGTCCGTAGTTCATCTCCTGGTTCTGCTTCTCCTGGATGGCGGCTACGGTTGCCGTGGCGGTGGCGGTTGCCGTGGCGGCGGCGGCGGCAGCCACGGCGGCGGCGGCGGCAGCCTGGGTGAACTCGGAGCCTCTGGAGCCTCCGGGGGCCTGGGGGTAGCTGGGGACAGAACGGCAGCAGGGGGGGGGGGGTGGTTAGTGCTGATCTGGAACCACAGGTCAATCACCGGTGGATCAGCGAGGGCCCCACCTGCCCGAGTAGCCCCCCGGGGCCCCGCCGTAGCCCCCGCCGGCCCGGCCGTACAGGTAGCCCTTCCCCGGCTCCCCGTAGCCCGGCTGGCCCAGGTAGGCGCCGGGGCCCCCCGACATGCCGGGGCCCCCGGAGCCCTGCATCATGGGGCCCCCGGCCGCGCTGGCCCCGGGGCCCATCCCGCCTCCGCCCAGGCCCTGGGGACACAAACACGGCTCAGACCGGGCTGGTGATGTCACACACGCCTGCTGGTGATGTCATACCTGGCTGGCGGGCGGGTTGGGGACGCCCCACACGGTGGTGACCACCGACAGCGACCCGGTGGGCTGGTTGGGGGGCTGCTGCCAGCCGGCCGGGTCGTAGGGGTACGACCCGTCGCTGTGGAGACGGAGAGCGTTGTCACGGCAACCAGAACGGGAGACCGGCCCTGGGCTCAGACCGGAACCAGAACCGGACCTACCTGTGGGGGTTGGCGCCCAGGCCGCTCTTCATCTGGTTCAGTGGGTTCATGGCAGACGGAACCGGCGGCCCGATCCAGCGAACAGAACCCTGGCACACAGAGACAGGCCACGTTAAACTACGTTTCCCATCAGCCACCTGGGGCCAGGGAGCGACTTTAGCTCGTTTTGACATGCCTGTATCCGTCCTGGAATATTTCTGACTGGTCAACTGGGAAACTAAATCTAAAGCCACCGACTAGCGTTGGTGGACGGAAGGAGACGGGGGACAGATTTTCTGACAGATTTGGTCAAACTAGCAAACACTCAGACTGTTGAGGGACAGAGATGAGTTGGATGCCAGTCTTGCAGCCCAGCTACTGAGACGCATCGGAGAGACTTTATATTTATAATCTTCCCAACCTAAGACCTTCTGTTTCTGAACTGTCTTCCCCCGTGTGGCCTTGGAAGGGCTGCATATTTCAATCTCCTTGAAGATATGTAAACACAACGCTCCTCCCTCCTCCCTGTTTCCATGGAGATGTGGAGCTGAGCGCTCCAAGGACATTCCTGGATAACAACACCTCTATCAGACTCTGCTGGGAGGCTGAGCAACGTTTCTTCATGGCCCTGTGACGTCACCCGCCTTCACTCGTGTCTTTGTTTTGCCCTTTGTTTTGTCTGAAGTTGCCATTTGCCCTAATGTGTCCTTTCCTCTTTTTTTGGTTTGTTATTTTATTTCCTTTTAAATCATGTCAAGAACTTTGAATTGCCTTGTTGCTGAAAATGTGCTATCTAAATAAAATTACCTTCCCAGAGGATTCCTCTGGTCATTGCCTTTCATTAGAGCCTCATTGATGACTGTGTGTTGAAGCACTGAGGAGTTACAGTCATTTGAAGTATGTAAATCAGAGGTTGTCCAAGTGGTGTGCCATTTGGAGACGCCAAATGGAGACTCCGAATGGCACATTTGGACCACACCTGTACATCCTCAGAAATAAATGTGCAAAATATCATTTCTTTTTGTGCTGTCTCAATCAATCTTGAATACTTTATTCTACAGATTTATTGTATTTTCCAGTCCATACATTCAACACTCAATGTGTATTTACAAGAAATAAGCAAAATGATTTCTGTTCGTAACAAATGTAATGCACAAAAAGTGAAAGTAGTTTGTGAGCACAAACTACTTACAGTATTTTTGGCAGCAAAAAAGGAAAATTTAGTTTGTCGTCTTCATAGAGACCAAGCTTTTGCATGTACTCCAAAAAAACAGCAGCTGATTTCATTTGGGTTTGTTTTTTCAGCCATGTTTGCTGATTTAGGGGGTGAACTTACTAAAATTAAATAATCTATAATAAAAACAACCATTAACGATAATCTAGTGGAGTGAATAAATCAAGTTACATTTTTAGGAATTATTTTGGCTCATAAACTGAGAACCTCATAAAATATTTAAAACACAAAATGTGTAAAATTATTGGCTTAATAAATAAAGTAGTAAATGTTTCATTATCAACAGCCAGACATTATTAATCTGTTGTTCCGTTATGATATAGTTTATAAAGGTTTGCAGCAACACATTGTTAGGACTTTATGTGAAGTGAGAGAACAAACCGACGAATCACAGTCATTACATCTCAGTGTTAGTTCAGTCTGAAACAAAACAGGAAGTAGGGCTGATCAATAATTCAATAACAATAGACATATGATTAATATCAATCAATACGTCTGATTTCACTGAACTCTGATCCAGAATCGCACAGCATTCTGGGAGATGTAGGCAGAGGAAAAGCTTTAGCTGCTCAAGCTGTCAGCGAGAGCTAAGCTAGCTGGTAGCATCAACTCAATCTGGAGAAACGGTTGGTTGATTTCTTCCTTGTTCCTGGAAGGTCACCTGATCTCCAGGTGAGCCTGTTCACCTGCAGGCTGAAGACAGGAAGTAAACAGCGGAGGCTCCGCCTCCAGGAAGTGCCTGATCCTCGAGTCTCCCTGTGATTCAGCTGGAAGCCGCCCTGCTGGATGTTTTCAGGTGGAGTCGGATCAGAACCAGTGGGAGGAGTGGGACCTCCTCAATCACAGCATCTTTGATGGTCTCTGTCTGCAGGCATCTGATTGGTTCTCCCATCGGTCCAGTCCAATCACCTCCATGTTCCTCAGGGAGGTTCTGACCAGAACAGCGACGTTCAAACCGGTCCGACAGCAGAACCGGCGCCGCCCGATCGCAGCTGCCTCACCCGAGTCACCCGACCGGACCGGAACCCGACCTGCTTCAGTTTCACCGCCAGTTCAACAGGTCAAAGTTCAGCTGGGTGGAACCGCAGGAAGCAAAAACAAGAGTCTTCCTGGTTCTCCTGAAACAAACCAACCCTGTGACCCGGTCCAGCTGTAGTTAAGACCCGGACTGGCCAGAACCGCTCCGGCAGATCAGAACCAGAACATTTCAGATGAAGGTTTGTTTAAACATATCAGCCCAACTTTATTTATAAAGCTCTTTAAAACAACCAGAGCTGATTACAAATGATGAACGTTAAAACACAACAACAACAAAAACAACAATAACAACAACAGTTTACAAACAAACAAACAATTTAAAACCAGGCTGGAGCTGAAAGCAAGTAAAATACCAGCAGAACCTCCGGACCCATGTTCACTGAAGCCTCAGCAGAACCAGAACCAGAACCAGGCCTGCAGCAGGTCCAACAGAACCGGATCCACTGTGACCAGAACCTGGCGGGTTCCAACACAAGAATGTTCCCATAGCAACGCTGGCAAAAGCTGGACTGCAGGAATATCTAACCATAGCTAAGGGTCCACAGCTGGTTTCCATGGCTACGGTCCACAGCTGGTTTCCATGGCTACGGGTTGATAACTAGTTTCCTGCTGGGTAACCTGGGCTGCCTCACCTGGAATCACTCAACATGTTTCACTGTAGAGGTCAGAGGTCAACATTATTATATATTGGCCTGAGTGTGAAACCACGTAATAACGGAGAATAAAAGCTGATTTCATTTGATTTCTGCTCTCTGGACGGGTTTTAAACTACCAACAGATCGAGACACATTAATGTCATTAGAAACAACCGTTTAGTTAATAATAAAAACAGAAAAGTGTCCAAAGGCGGACCGGTTCGGCCGCGAGCCGCTCCTCGGCCTCAGGCTCCCCAGGAACAATGACGGCCATCGGAGACATTTTGATGGCAGCTAACATTAGCACTAGCATGCTAACATTAGCATTAGCATGCTAACAGAAAGAACAACAACAACCGGAAGTTCACGACGGATAAATGCTACATGAAATTATGTGGTTTAAATATCCACAACTAACCTCTGTTCATACGTTCAACCTGACATATTTTACATACAATTACTGTATTTTTACAGTTAGCATGGCAGCCTAGCTAGCGGTGACAATGGAATGCTAACAGGTTAGCAGCAGCTTGTCCCGGTTGGTGTCCATCGATAGACCTCCGAGTCCACCGGACACACACCGGACACACACCCAGGACCCGGCGGCGGACATACCTGCTTTAATTCCCCGCTGTCCGAGCCCTGCTCCGGGGCTCCGCAGTCTGAGCTCTTCGGGGCCTCCGAGGCATCAAGAACCGAGAGCCCGATGAGGTTTCACGGTCGCACCGACTGAAGACGCCGGGCGTCGGGAAAGATCCAAAAATGTTCAGAGAATATATCCAGAAAAGATCCGGGTTCGAGGGATTCAGCTCCGGGCAGTTCCCACTGCTTGTAGCCGGTTTCTGCGGCTGATAATCCGGCCTCAGAAGGAGCAGCGATCCGCTGGAGCTCCGGCAGACAGAAACCCAGAGAACCGAACCGGAACATCGAGGGTTAAAAACAGACGGTAGGTTAGCAGCGGCTAGCGCGGTGTGGGGGTTCGCCCCCTAGCAGGCCGCCGGAGAACGACCCGGCTAAAGCCCACAGGGGCGGAGCTCCTCCGGTTCAACAAGAGGACGGTGAACCAGAGCGGCGACCTGCTGCTAACCGGATGTTCCTCAGCAGGTTCGGTCACTTTACGACATGATTCATCTTGGAGTTGAAACAGGGAGTTACAGCGGAGTGCAAACCCCGCCCACCAGGCGCACCGCCGGCCGCGCCAGTACGTAAATGGAGCAGAGTCACAGAATCACTAAACTGGTTTTCTGTGACGCAATACAAAAAGGAAAAACATCCAGCAGTTATTAATGCAAACCTTTATTGAAAACAGTTGATTTTTCTATTCCAGTCAAGCAGGAGTCTGAAAACATCCCAACCTGTTTGTGTCTGGAGGTTAAATGATCAGCACAGCGGTGAAGGTCCCGGGTTCGATTCCCAGCCCGGGATCTGTTGGTTGGTTGTCAGTTAAATGGAGAAGCTTCATGACGCTCCTCTCACTCCTCCTGCTGAAAGTTTCCCACACAGTTTGTGATTTTATGCTAAAAGTTGCTTATAGATTAAAATGATAATTTGATGCCCTGATGTTTCATTTATCCTCCAGGGACTGAGAGCAAAACATGAACCAGGTTTATGAATGAAACTCTGCGTGACGAGCTGCTCATTAAATCTATCAGTTCTGCTCATACGGACCCTCGGATGTGACGTCAGAGATCTCGGAGAATGGATTTACGTCAGGACGTAATAAACAGAACCGGAACCCGGAGGAACCAAGCCGGTTCCGGTTCTACCGGGTCGTTTCCGTTGGTGCTGCTGGTTCCTGTCTTGGCCACCAGGTGGCCTCGTCACCTTTCATCAGGTGTAAAAGCTTTTACACTCGGATCAAAGTCCCATCCGGGGTCAAAGGTTATGGAAACTCACGAGTAATTTACTGTAAATTATTATTAATAAATCCACAAAGTGACATTTTAATGCCTGATTTCTGTTTAAACTCATAATTTTAGGTCTGTTTACCGACAGGATGATGATGATTTACTGGTTAGGATGAAATTAACTGATAAAAACTCTCCTACATTTTACAGTTTGTTTCTATTGCCTTAAATCATTTCTAACCAAACAAGTTCAACAACTTTTACACAGAGAGATAAATGAACCCAAAGACGATGAACTATAACATTCAGTGATGATGTAACATTTTAATCTGAATCGTTTGATTTCACTGTTGAGTGAAGCTGAAGCTACAGAGACTTTGGATGAGACTCTGACCAAACCGCTGAGGTTCAGTGGAAACAGCTTCAACCTGAAACATGGATGAATTTATGGAGCAACGAAATGTACAGCAGAGAGTCTGATTGGTCTGATTACAGCAGAGAGTCTGATTGGTCTGATTACAGCAGAGAGTCTGATTACAGAGACTCCCCGTCTGATTGGTCTGATTACAGAGACTCCCCGTCTGATTGGTCTGATTACAGAGACTCCCCGTCTGATTGGTCTTTGAGGCCACAACACCTGGTGACCCGTCTGAGTTTGAATCGGATGAACTTTCCTCTTCACAAACGTAGAGATGATCGGTGGTGGATCAGCTGCTAGCAGCACTGAGGTAGAAAAGAGAAACGGCTTCAACCCCTCAGACATGGAGACTGATTCACTGCCAGTTTCTGACCTTCACCTCTGTGGCTGCTGTGGAATGGACCAGAGCTGCCGACTGCCCCCCATCCAACGAGTGACCCTGAGTGACCCCATCTGGAAGGTTTCCAAAAGAAAATTCATTGAAAATCAATTGACCTGACTCGGCCTTGAGTTTACACTCCGTTTGCTTCATCGCTGGCCAGTTGGAGACGAGACGCTAAGTCACTAGCATGACCCCAGGCCTGCTGTCCTGCCACACCCTGCAGCGGCTCCATCTGCGCCCTGAGCTGCTCCGTCTCCATTCGCTGAGGCTCCTGCTGCTGCTCGGTTGGACTCTTGGTGTTTTCCAACCTTCAGGAACAAGATCTGCTCACATAGGAAAAACTATGTGCTTCACGGCCGACGCCGAACTTTGACTGTGAGATGGAGCCACATGAAGCTGCGTTGTTGTCGTCATGCAGCCAGCAGGAAACTGCCGGTCAGCCTGAGACGGAGCTTTACAGATAAACTGTAGACCAGAGACTGTGTCTTCCCTCCGGTGGCCACTAGGGGTCTCTGTGTGACGGGAGGCGTGACGATGTGCAGATTAATGAGACAGAAGGAAAGAGGAACCAGTTTATGACCAGGAGCTGCAGAGGGAGACCTGAGGCCTCAGCTGCTCAGATCTCCATGGCAACATCTGAGTTAAAGGTGATCAAAGTTTGAAACGATCAAATGTTATGAAATGAGACCTGAGAGCAGGAAGTCTGTTCAGCACAGATTTATTTATTGAATGAAGCAAAACAGCAGCAGATTCAACCCTAATATGAAAATAAATAAATGTTTAAATCTGAGTCTCAGGAGCTCCGCCTCCTACAGCCACTTCCTCCTGCGTGACGATTCCTCCGGGCCAGAAAACTGACGGCGGCGCGATTTGGCACGAGACGAACGCAGAGCGGAGCGGGGAGGGCGGGGCTAAATCTGGAGCAAGGGGGCGGGGCTAAATCAGCCTGGAGCGGGGAGGGCGGGGCTAAATTTGGAGCAAGGGGGGCGGGGCCAAATCAGCCTGGGAGCGGGGAGGGCGGGGCTAAATCTGGAGCAAGGGGGGCGGGGCTAAATCAGCAGCCCGGCGCGGCTGGTTCATCCCAAACACCCTCAGGAAAATCTCAGTGATTGGCGTTACCATGGTGACTAATTACAAAGAAGAAAAGCAAAGTCTCTCTGACCTCTGCTAAGGACGCTAAAGAGCCTTAGAGCTAAAATAAAACCAGGAGGAGAAACAGGAGGCGTCACTCTGACGGTTATCTGCAGCTGGAGTGTGTGTGTGCGAGTGTGTGAGAGTGTGTGAGAGTGTGATGACGTTAAATCAGCCAATTTCAGAGGAAACTTCAACCCGAATGTTTCTGCTGCTTCGACTTCAACTCAATAATTACATTTATGGATAAATCTGATGGATTCTGACGAGGAAACGAAGAACCTGCTGCAGAGTGTGTGTGTTCCTGTGTGTGTGTTCCTGTGTGTGTGTTCCTGTGTGTGTGAGAGTCCAGTCGGCGCTCTACTGCTCGCTGAACGCCTCCAGGTCAAAGGCCGTGTCCAGGAAGCGCCGCAGCTCCACCAGGTGTGTGTTCTTGTTCCCGGTGGCCGGCGCCGCCGCCGGGTCTCTGCCGGCGTACCTGAGGCAGAGAGAGGGGCGGAGTCAGAGCCTGGGGGGCGGAGACGGAGCCTGTCGGGGTCTGACTGGGTCGGCGCCGCGGCCCTTACCCGACGTTCTTGGCCTTGTTGATGGTGGTCCGGATGCGCGGCTTGACGTAGTCGTAGTAACCCTGTTCTTGTGCTCCTCCTGGCACCAAACCAGGTCGGCGTTGGGGAAACGCTCAAACTCCGCCTTCACCTGGTCGAACGGGAACGGGGACAGCTGCAGGACAGAGGGACGCAGAGACGGCGGTCAGGACAGGAAGGGGCGGGGCATAAAGACGGCCGTCAGGACAGGAAGGGGCGGGGCATAAAGACGGCGGTCAGGACAGGAAGGGGCGGGGCATAAAGACCGCGGTCAGGACAGGAAGGGGCGGGGCATAAAGACGGCCGTCAGGACAGGAAGGGGCGGGGCATAAAGACGGCCGTCAGGACAGGAAGGGGCGGGGCATAAAGACGGCCGTCAGGACAGGAAGGGGCGGGGCATAAAGACGGCCGTCAGGACAGGAAGGGGCGGGGCATAAAGACGGCCGTCAGGACAGGAAGGGGCGGGGCATAAAGACGCCGTCAGGACAGGAAGGGGCGGGGCAATAAGACGGCCGTCAGGACAGGAAGGGGCGGGGCATAAAGACGGCCGTCAGGACAGGAAGGGGCGGGGCATAAAGACGGCCGTCAGGACAGGAAGGGGCGGGGCATAAAGACGGCCGTCAGGACAGGAAGGGGCGGGGCATAAAGACGGCCGTCAGGACAGGAAGGGGCGGGGCATAAAGTACGGCCGTCCAGGACAGGAAGGTGGCGTGGGCATAAAGACGGGCTCAGACAGAATCGGCTAACCTGGTCAGAAGGAACGGGGCCAAAAGAGCGTCAGGACAGAGGGCGGCATAAGACGGCGGTCAGGACAGGAAGGGGCGGGGCATAAAGACGGCCGTCAGGACAGGAAGGGGCGGGGCATAAAGACGGCCGTCAGGACAGGAAGGGGCGGGGCATAAAGACGCGTCAGGACAGGAAGGGGCGGGGCATAAAGACGCGTCAGGACAGGAAGGGGCGGGGCATAAAGACCGGCGTCAGGACAGGAAGGGGCGGGGCATAAAGACGCCGGTCAGGACAGGAAGGGGCGGGGCATAAAGACGGCGGTCAGGACAGGAAGGGGCGGGGCATAAAGACCGCGGTCAGGACAGGAAGGGGCGGGGCATAAAGACCGCGTCAGGACAGGAAGGGGCGGGCATAAAGACCGCGGTCAGGGTTTCCCCCAGTGTATTATAAGCCTGGCGGCCCGCCATGCTTTGCTAGCCCCGCCGCCAGGCTTAGTGTTGTGCCGTTTCAGCCGTTTGGGATTCCCTGGTAATTCGCCCTCAGAAAGCAGGCGGAGAATCCGCGCTTTCTGATTGGCTGCCTGTCACATTCAGCGTTAAGCTCCCAGTCGGGGGAAACCCCTGATATTTTTTGTTCATATGTTTGTTATGTTGAGGAAACTTGAAAAATCTAAATAATAAAGGAATTCATAATTTTCTGGTCGTTTTAAATGATAAACATCCTGCGCTGCCCCCTGCTGGTGCCTCCAGGAAGCAGCAGCCTCCGGACGGTCCCGGGGGCTCAGCTGGGGCGAGCGGGCCGGGCCTGGTACCTGCTCCATGCGGCTGATGGCCACCGTCTCCTCCAGGCCCCTCCTCTTCCTCTCCTTCATCAGCTCGTAGTAAACCTTCCCGGTGCAGAAGATCAGCCTCTTCACGGCGTCGGGCCGCTGCGCCGCCGGCCCGTCGTCCGGGATCAGCCTCTGGAAGTGGGTTCCTGCTCACAGGGAGGAGGAGGGTCAAAGGTCAGGCTGGCTGCTGGCACCAGAACCACGGCCGGCGGCGGCGTTACCGGGCAGCATGCCGTCGAAGCTGGAGCGGGCGTCAGGATGGCGCAGCAGAGACTTGGGAGTGAAAACGATCAGCTGGAGGAACAGGAAGTCCATCAGGTCAGCTTTCAAAATAAGAGCCCAGACAGGAAGTGGAGGCTGTGGGCGGTACCGGCTTCCTGAAGGGCAGCAGGATCTGCCTCCTCAGAACATGGAAGTAGTTCCCCGGACTGGAGCAGTTCACCACGATCCAGTTACAGTCGTACAGCTGCCGGACCGCCAGGTCCTCCGTCAGGTTCTGCAGGACGGAACCAGGCGCAGTTAGAACCTACAGACCCAACGCTACCGGTACCAGGTGGGTTCTGTTATCAGAACCATATAATGTTTATTTCCCGTTTGCCAGTTTGAACATCTTTGAACCTTTAATTTAAATTCCTTTGGATCAAAGTGTTTTTAACTGACTGAACAAACTGAACTGAACTGAACCAGACTGAACTGAACTGAACTGAACCAGACTGAATGAACTGAATTGAACGAACTGAACCAACCGAACCGAACCAACTGAACTGAACCTAACTGAACAGAACCGAACCAAACGAACTGAACCAAACAGAACCGAACCAAACTGAACCAAACGAACTGAACCAAACCGAACTGAACTGAACCAAATTTAACTGAACCAAACCGAACCGAACCGAACTGAACCAAACCTAACTGAACTGAACAAAACTGAACTGAACTGAACCAAACTGAACTGAACTGAACCAAATTTAACTGAACCAAACCGAACCGAACCGAACTGAACCAAACCTAACTGAACTGAACCAAACCGAACTGAACCAAACCAAACTGAACTGAACTAAATTGAACTGAACCAAACTGAACCAAACTGAACTGAACCAAACCAAACAGAACCAAACTGAACTGAACCTAACTGAACAGAACCGAACCAAACCGAACCAAAACAGAACCGAACCAAACCGAACTGAACTGAACCAAACTGAACTGAACTGAACCAAATTTAACCAAACCGAACCAAACCTAACTGAACTGAACCAAACTGAACTGAACTGAACCAAACTGAACTGAACTGAACCAAATTTAACTGAACTGAACCAAACCGAACCTAACTGAACAGAACCGAACCAAACTGAACCAAACCGAACTGAACCAAACCAAACTGAACTGAACTAAATTGAACTGAACCAAATTTAACTGAACTGAACCAAACTGAACCAAACTGAACTGAACCAAACCAAACTGAACCAAACCAAACAGAACCAAACTGAACTGAACTAAATTGAACTGAACCAAATTTAACTGAACTGAACCAAACCGAACCGAACCGCCTCGCGTTCTGTCGACCCACCGGCATGACGTCCGGGTCGTCGTTGCACATCTGGAGGAAGCGTTCGGGTCGGGCCGAGGAGTGTTCTGGGCCCTGCGGACGGGAGCAGAGCGGCGTGTGAGGAGAGGTTCCGAGGGCCCGGCCCGGTTCCGGTCCGGAGCCTCACCATGCCCTCCATGCCGTGCGGCAGCAGCAGGACGATGCCGTTCTGCCGGACCCACTTGGCCTGACCCGGGCAGATGAACTGGTCGATGATGCACTGCGCCGTGTTGTGGAAGTCCCCGAACTGGGCCTCCCACAGGATCAGCGCGTTGGGGCTGGCCATGGCGAAGCCCAGCTCGAAGCCTGCGGGGGAACCGGGTCAGAACCGGGGCACAACCTCCCGGGCCGGGCCCCAGAACCCAGGGACTCACCCAGCACTCCGTACTCGGACAGCGAGCTGTTGCAGACGGTGTAGGGGGCCTGGTCCGGCGCCAGGTGGTTCATGGGGATGCAGGTCCTCTTGTCCACGTTCTGGTCGTGGAGGACGTGGTGCCGGTGGCTGAGGCGGGACAAGAAGGTCACAGAACCCGCCCGACAGAACCGGGAGCTCCGCTCGGGTCAGGGGTTACCTGAAGGTTCCTCTCTCCACGTCCTGACCCGACAGCCGGATGTGGATGCCCTCCTTCAGCAGCGAGCCCAGCGCCATGTACTCGGCCAGAGCCCAGTCCACCGTCCGGTTCCGGACCATCTCGGCCCGGCCCTTCAGGATGCGGCTCAGACCTGGGCCAACAACAACAGAGTGCGTCAGGGTCCGGTTCCGCCCGGCAGGCTGCGGCGGAGCGGACCGGACCTCCGTGGATGGTGAAGTCCTCCACGGGGACGGAGGACGCCACCAGGCCGATCTGGGTCAGGTTCTCCTCCGAGATCCCGGTACTGGGGCAGCTCATGGACTTGGGCTGCCCGTCCAGCGTGAAGAAACCTGGGAACGACAGGCAGGACGTCAAGGTTCTGGTGTCTGGATGGAGCCGGAGCGGAGCCGGGACCGGGCCGGAGCGGGGGCCGGAGCGGAGCCGGAGCGGAGCCGGGACCGGGCCGGAACGGACCCGGGACCGGGCCGGAGCTCACCGGGCCACGGAGAGTCCAGCCAGTGCTTGATGTGCAGGATCTTCTCGTCCTTGGAGCGAGCGAACGCCTCTTCGCAGATCTTATCGTACTTGGCGATCTCCTCCTGCGATCAGATGCAAAACCGGTCAGAGGTTCTGCAGAACCTTTGACCCGTGGCGGCCCGGCCCGGTCCGGTACCTCGTACTCCTGCCGGCTCACGGCTCCCTCTGCGATCAGCTTCTCGGCGTACTTCAGCAGAACCGGCTTCTGCTTCTTGATCTGCTTGTACATCAGCGGCTGGGTGAACATCGGCTCGTCCATCTCGTTGTGGCCCATCCGGCGGTAGCAGACCTGGGGTCGGCAGGGCGACAGGTCAGAGGTCAGAGGTCAGCGCGCGGCGGCGCGGGGCGGGGCGCTCACCAGGTCGACCACCACGTCCTTGTGGAAGGTGGCCCTCCACTCCGCCGCCACCTTGCAGACGTAGGTCACGGCCTCGGGGTCGTCGGCGTTGACGTGGAAGATCGGCGCGTTGACGACCCGAGCCACGTCCGTCGGGTACGGAGAGGACCGGGCCATGCGCGGGTCGGTGGTGAAGCCGATCTGAGGACGGAGACGGGACGGTTAGGGACGGGGGGGTGGGCTCACCATGGAGACGGGACGGTTAGAGACAGGAGACCAGTCTAACGATGGAGACGGGATGGTTAGGGACGGGGGGGTGGGCTCACCATGGAGACGGGACGGTTAGAGACAGGAGACCAGTCTAACGATGGAGACGGGACGGTTAGGGACGGGGGGACAGTGTCACCATGGAGACGGGACGGTTAGGGACGGGGGGACAGTCTCTCGCCGGTCTCACCTGGTTGTTGACCACCACGTGGACGGTGCCATGCGTGGTGTAGGACGGCAGGTCCGACAGGTGGAAGGTCTCGTAGACGATGCCCTGGCCGGCGAAGGCGGCGTCTCCGTGGAGCAGGATGGACATCACCTGGACATGAGCGGACAGGTGTATCGGGTCAGATCGGTCGGGTCGGGTCGGTGCTGCAGGACGCCCCTGCTGTCAGACTCACCCGGTTCCCCTCGGTGTCTCCGCAGTAGAACTGCTCCGCCTTGGTCTTGCCCTGGACCACGGGGTCCACGGCCTCCAGGTGGGACGGGTTGGCCACCAGAGACAGGGTGATGTTCCGGTCCGTGACCCGGTTGATCCGACGGTGGTACATGCCCAGGTGGTACTTCACGTCTCCGGAGCCCTGAGGAACCGCAGCAGGTGGTAACACAGTGAAGCCATCACCAGAACCCCTGAAAGGTGATGAACAGCACCGGGTTTGGACCCGGACGGAGTCCCAGTACCTCATCGGCCGCCTCCAGCTTGGAGTCGAACTGGCAGAAGATCTGCTCCAGTTCTTTACGGATCACATTGGCCAAAACGTTGAGCCGACCCCTGGAGACACAGAGACCATCACATCAAGCTGGAGCAGAGACTCTGGACCAGGACGTCCTCAGAACCCAAAGGTTCTGACTCATCCAGACTCGGAACCCAAAAGTTCTGACCCATCCAGACAAACCAATACTCTGCTGAAGCTCCTGGACCGTTTTCCACAAGTCAGACGTGATAAAAGAGCAAATCTTTGTTTTTGGGATTTTACCAATAAGCAGCAAGTAGCTGTGATTCCTGAGGTTCTGGTGACCAGTAGGGCTGTATAATAACAATATTGATATATATATCGATATTTTCTTTCCTAGAAAAAAAATCGATATTCATCCTCAAGTATCGTAACGTCCAACTGTCACCTTGTTCACTCACTGCTGGCTTCACCAGGTCATCAGGCTTAGAGTGATTCCTTCAGATGTTCAGGTTAAAAAGGTATCAAACTATTCAGAGCAGGAACTTGGTTCACTTTATTTACTTTACTAATGCATGTCAGCTACAGTTTGGACTGTTTCAACTAAAAGAAACATGTTTTCTCTCCACTTCTTTGATTCATTTTGTCCAGCTGTCCACTTTAAGTCTGTGTCCAACCAGAACCAGGTATTGTGTAGTTGGTGCTTTTAATCAGTTTTCACTTAAATTAATTCAGTCCAACTTTATAACAGTCACAAAATCACTCTGTCCCTCTGAAACCTTTCAGAAAATCACAAAAGTGTATTGAATCGTATCGTTTGCTGAATATCGCAATATATATCGTATCGTGGGCAGAATATCGTGTATCGTATCGTATCACTACAGCCCTAGTGACCAGACAGACATTTGAACTTTTACTTTAGAGGAAACGTCTCCATCAGAGGACCAATTGGCACCGGGCCGCGCAATAAATAATTAAATATTCCCGTTTTATGTATTATTTGAGTCTGGAGGATCTTTTATTTTGAAAATCCTTTAATCAGATTCTCTCGGTTACTTGCGCACCAACATTGAGCCACAAGCAGCATGCGGCTGCTAATGAGGCAATGAAGCTACAAGCTGCTTCAGAGACCAAACAGGCTGTGGATATAAGCAACACTTCAGGTGTCACTGTCTCTCATCACTATGATGGAACCGACTGGTAGCAGAGAAACAAGCTCAGGGCTCCGTTAGTCATTATGGTGAGTAAAACGTTCACGAAAGTAAAATGTTCGTTTTTGTGGCGCATTTGTATCTTATTTTGAAGGGATATATAAACGTTACCATAGTGACCAGAGTCAGAGCGTTTGGGCAGAGGAGATGAGTAGAGCTTGTGGGTCTTAAGTCTGGTTTAGACGGAAAGATTTAAGGATGTCGGCCGATTCTCCAAACCTCTGTGACCACAGAGCTGATAAAAGTCCAACAGGTTCGATCTGTTCGTGTTCCAGAACACGAACCGCAGGAGCAACACGAACCGATTCCAGTCACGAACATCGCGATTCCAGACGATAATCCAGTTAAACCCGCAACATAGCGGGAATTTAGAATAACCAAACACGGATGACGATGTAGAAGCAATAGTGATAGTTTGTGGAGCCATTTTAAGAGATAAAAGACGTAACAAAAATAAAAGGCGGTGGATAAAAGAGACAGGAGCAGCTGCTCTATTTGCTGCACTATGATTTGGAGGTGAATAGGTTTCTTCATAGTTAAAATTTTTAACTGAATAAACATAATAATGACCTTTAGATTTAATAATAAACATTTCCACATATCATCTCCGATATCCACCGAACTCTCAGATGCGCGATATATCGGCTTTTTGGGATTCTCCTCTGTTCTGACGTCACCGCGCTCTGATTGGCTACCGTCACATTCAGCAGGTCGTATTCTGGCTCCCAGTCAGGAAAAACCCCACAGGTTGCGATAAAAGGAGAAGAAATTTGGTATATTCAGGATTTAGTGGGAACACCAAAATGCAGAAGCCCTATCTGACGGATCACGCTGGATCACGCAAAATAAAACCCCCTGTTTTAGGTAGTACATGGCTAAGAAACGTGATAATGTTACAAATTTCTTTAAAATTTCCTGCTCGGTCATGTTTTTGTCCGTTTTCTCGTCAATATGCGAGCTTAGAGCGATGCGCCTCCCGCGACAGGGACACAAATGTGGGCTGGTGTTCAGTCCGATAGCGACACGCTGTCAGGATAGGATACATGCAGCGCATGCGCACTAAGAAGTCCGACCATCGTCAAGTTAATGACGAAAATAAGACATTAAATTGTTTATAATATGATAACTATATAGATATACAGTGTAAAGTGCTTTTGGATTTGGGAGGAAGCCGGAGAACCCGGAGAGAACCCACACATGCATGGAGAGAACATGCCAACTTAATCTCAGAAGTCTGACTTTAATCTCAGAAGTCTGACTTTAATCTCAGAAGTCTGAAATTAAAGTCAGACTTCCCAGATTAAAGTCAGAAGTCTTTTTTTTTTTCGGTGGCCCTGATCCTCTTTCGTAATTTGCAGACAAGTAAAAAAAAAAGTCACTTGTACAGGTTGCTTACCTGTACAGGTGAAAAACACGTGATTAGTGATGAGATTAGTGGTCCCTTGGGTAGGAATCACTAATCTCTACCCAAGGGACCTAACAGTCAAGCTTTTGGATTTGGGAGGAAGCCGGAGAACCCGGAGAGAACCCACACATGGAGAACATGGAGACAACATGCAGTCACTGTGAAGCCCTGGAGGACCTGGAGAAGTGTATTTCTATATTGCAAGTTTAAAAGTGTAGTGGAGGAGAGTCTCTGACCACACGACTAAATACAAGTGGCTGCTTCTGTGGCTGGTCTGAAACAGCCGCAAAACACCTCATTTTGCGGCATCAGCCCATGGGTCGGCTCGTCAGGGACCTAACAGTCATGCTTTTGGATTTGGGAGGAAGCCGGAGAACCCGGAGAGAACCCACACATGGAGAACATGGAGACTCCATGCAGTCACTGTGAAGCCCTGGAGGTCAGACAGGAGACCGATGAGACTTGTTACGAGGCTCTGGAGGTCAAGCAGGAGACTGACAGGAAGCCCTGGAGAAGTGAACTGCCTGCATGTTGCAGTTTCAAAAGTCTATTGGAGGAGAGTCTCTGACCACACAACTAAATACTAATGTGTCAACAGTCAAGCTTTTGGATTTGGGAGGAAGCCGGAGAACCCGGAGAGAACCCACACATGGAGACTCCATGCAGTCACTGTGAAGCCCTGGAGGTCAGGCAGGAGACTGACAGGACTCTCTATGAAGCGCTGGAGAAGTGAACTGCCTGCATGTTGCAGTTACATAAAGTCTACTGGAGAGTCTCTGACCACATGACTAAATACTAGTGTGTCTAACAGTCAAGCTTTTGGATTTGGGAGGAAGCCGGAGAACCCGGAGAGAACCCACACATGGAGAACATGGAGACAACATGCAGCCACTGTGAAGCCCTGGAGAAGTGAACTGCAGTCTATTGGAGAGTCTCTGGTCAACTGTTCCAATTCCAGCTGCAGGTTTTGTAGATTCGATCGAAGATGGAGCCTTTCTTCTCCCGGTCAGCCTTTGCCTTCTCCAGGGCGGCGTTTTCCTGCTCCAGGTTACTGTTTATTTGAGCCAGGGAAGCATTAATGTCTTCCAAAATGGTGTTTTTCCACTTTAGAGTGGTATTTTCCTTCTCCAAGACAGCGTTTTCCTGCTCCAAGGCGGTGATCTTCTGACTCTGGGTGGTGATTTCCCTCTCCAAGGAAGTGTTTAATTTCTCCAAGACGGTGATTTTCTCCTGCAGATGTTTGCTTTTCACCCCCAGCGCCTTGTTTTTCACCCCCAGGGACTTGTTTTTCCACCTCCAGGGACTTGTTTTCCACCTCCAGGGACTTGTTTTCCACCTCCAGGGACTTGTTTATCTGCTCCAGGGTGGTGACCTTTTTGTCCAGGGCAGTGTTTGTTTCCTCCAAGACAGTGCCTTTCTGCTCCAGGTCGGTTTTTTCCTGCTCCAGGAAGGTGATTTTTTGTTTCAAGACCGAGTTCATTGTCTCTAGGACAGTAGTCTTCTCCTCCAAGATGGCGCTTTTCTCCTCCAGTGTGTTGCATCTTATCTTCAGGGCGGTCTTCTCCTGCTTCAGGGCCGTCTTCTCCTGCTCCAATCTGGCATTTTCTTCCATCAAATGTCTTATGACATCTGATAATTTATTTAGTTCCTCGTCTTTCTTGAGGAGAATCTCCTCTTTTTCATCTGTCATCGAGAAAATTCTGACTTTTCTCATTAGTCCATAAATGTATTGAGTCATTTTTAATGTCTTGTGGTTAGATATCCAAAAACTGATCTGTCTTCTTGCTCTTTCAGGTCTGCAATGATAAGGACTTTAGAACTCAAGCCTGCAGCCTTGTGACATCAGTGCATCAGTCTGTGTGACATCAGTTTGCATGATGTCACAGAGTGATGTCACTACCACACAGATCAACTAGAAAACTCCTGAAGTTTGAACAGAAACAGAAGCAGCTCGGCTGATGGCCACTGCAGACAGTTGAGCTGGTAAAATGTCACTGAGACACTTGGGAGTCGGCGGCTCTGGAGGACGATGTCCTGCACAGCAGGGGGTCAGGACCAAGTCTCTCAACAAAGATACAACGATTTACCTTTCATGCACGTTTGGTGTTCATGTTCACAGTGTGTTCAGATGTACATGACATTATAACTGTATGTTTTAAACATTTCAACACATTTTTGTGTAAATCTGTTGGTCAGACACAGATTATATAATTCCTCTCAATGACAGATTCAAGTAGTTTTCTTCTAAAATGTTTTCAATTTTGTTGTCTTTATAAAATGTTTTACTTCATCTAAAAATGCAATTACTATTACAGTAAGATTTAAAGAGACAGAGACCAATTTCAAGGCATCAGATACAATTATTTTATATTAAAACAAAATTCCCTTCTCACCTCCGCGGGTCTCTCTCTCCCTCTTTTTCTCTCTGTCTCTCTCCTCTTTTTCTCTGTCTCTCTTCTCTCTCTCTCTCCCTCTCTCCCTCTCCTTCCCTCTCTCTTCCCTCTTTCTCTCTCTGAGTGAATGGAGCTGCAGACGGGAGAGTCGGCGTTGGTGGATTTTTGAGTTTTCTTTCTACCTTTTTCTGCAAAGTGTTGATCACTTTTTTCTTCGTACAGTTTATTGATGTTTGAGTGAGTTTGGTTTCTCCAGCTTGTAGCTACCGGGTTGGTTTGGCGTTTGGCGTCCTGCCCGTTGTGGAGGCGGTGCAGAGATTGAAAAGTTGTCACGCCGTCATGCTGTCAAACTCATCCCGACAGTGAATTGTTCAGTGGAGGAAGCAGCTTTAGCTGGTGGAGGACTGGTAGGTTGCGATGGTGTGAAATCTGCTTCCCATATGAATGGCAGCAGCACTAAAGCTCTCAGAGCTAAGAGAGCCAACAAAGCAGGTGACAGCAGTTTGGAGTCTGATAGCAGCTTTTCTTTGAGCCAAGATCAGCAGAATCTGTGTCCTCCTGCTGAAATTAAGAAGTTTTTGCAATAAACTAAAGGATTCATGATGATTAAAGTAGAGGAATATTTTCCAGACCTGAAGTTGTTTGTTGAATCCTCTCGGGTTTTAACAAAGAAAACTGGACATGTTGGTGATGATGTGTTAACAGATCAGGAAATATTTTGCTTAAAGAAACTGGTCTTGAAAGTCAAAGCCAAAAAACTCACAGCTGATGAAGATGGAGACATTTAGAGGAATTTTTACACGTCTTTGTGTTTTTTGTTACTTCTTCATTTCAATGTGTGACTTTAAAATAGGCACATTAAATCTAAATGGTGCCAGAGATGCAGAAAAGAGGGCTGAGTTTTTTAAACTCATGGCTCTAAAGAACATTGATATAATGTTAATTCAAGAGTCACACAGCACTGCTGATATTGAGAGCGACTGGAAGAAGGAAGGTCTGTTTTAGCCACAGACCAGCTGTAGTCGTGGGGTTGGGATTATGTTTTCCAAGAATTCTTTGTGAAGCAGAGGAAATAATTGAAGGTCACTTATTAAAAGCCAAATATGAAAATGTGAATATTGTTTTTCTTAATGTTCCATCTAAAGACGTTGATATGGTTTTATTGAACACTTTAGGTGATATTGTAAATGACTGTAGTGATGATGACTTTTTGTTTTTGTGTGCAGATTTTAACTGATAATCCGTTATTTGATAGGAACCACTTAGAACCTCATGCTGGATCCTCTCAGAGGCTCAGGCAGCTGCTGCGACCTCTGACCTTTCAGATGTGTGGAGAGATTTCAACAGGAATCAGATACAATATACATGGAGTCATTCTAAAGATAACCTTTTATCCTTGGCAAGATTGGATCGTATATATACTTTAAACATCATTTGAATATTTTTAAAAACTGTCAGATAATTTCCGTTGGTTTTTCTGATCACTGTCTAGTTTGTTGCTCTGTGTTTATTAAAAATGTCCGTTCACAGAGAGTCTATTGGCATTTTAATACAGCTCTTCTAAATGATGTAACTTTTAGAAGAGCTTTTGAGTATTTCTGGATCAATCATAAACAATCTAAGACAGATTTTTCTTGTGTCCAACAGTGGTGGGATTATGGTAAATGTCAAATTACGCAGTTGTGTCAACAGTTCACTCGCAACGTCACTAGAGACATAACCAGATCTATGAGGGATTTGGAGACTCAGATAGTAGAGCTGCAGGGTTTGGCAGCGTCTACAGGAAATCGAGGGTTTTTAACTTCCCTCAAAGATAAAAAGGCCGTTCTGGCCAACCTGTTGGGCACAGCAGCCAAAGGAGCCTTGGTCAGATCACGTTTCCTGAGTGTCACGGAGATGGATGCCCCGTCTCACTTTTTCTTTGGACTAATGGACAAAGGAAGATTGTTCACTCTCTAAAGACTGACTGTGGTTCTACTATCTCAGATTCTTCTGAGATCAGGAAGTTTGCTGTCAGCTTCTATAAAGACCTTTTTAAGAGTGAACATGTGGAGAATCCGGATGTGAGCGATGGTTTCTACGAAGGACTTCCTCAGGTAGATGCTGAATCCAATCGTAAACTGGAGGCTCAGCTCACGCTGCAGGAACTGCATCCTGCTTTGATGAGCCTAAGTGTGGTGGAGCCCCTGGCATGGAAGGTCTTCCTGTCGATTTCTACAAGTCCTTCTGGTCTGTGATCGGGGAAGACTTGTTGGAGGTGATCACTGATAGCCTGCAGAGAGGTTGGCTGCCTCTGAGCTGCAGACGGCCGTCGTCACTCTGCTTCCAAAGAAAGGAGACCTACAGGATCTAAGGTCTCTTTGCTCTGCACGGATTACAAGACCTTTTCCAAAGTCCTGGCTATCAGACTCAGAGAAGTGATGTCTTCAGTCATTCACGGGGACCAGATGTATTGTGTGCCTGTCAGGCTGATAAGTGATAATGTCACTTTAGTCAGAGATGTTTTGGAAATCTCCAGCTCATTGGGTTTGGATATTGGTCTGATTTCTATAGACCAAGAAAAAGCTTTTGACCGGGTTGAACACCAATATTTGTGGCAAACGTTGACCGCTTTTGGTTTCAGCCCTGGTTTCATAGCTATGATCCGGGTTTTGTATGGTGACATTGCGAGTGAACTTAAGATAAATGGAGGATTAAATGCTCCATTCAATGTTTTAAGAGGAGTGAGGCGAGGTTGTCCATTGTCAGGAATGCTTTACTCTTTGGCATTTGAACCTTTGCTTCATAAGCTGAGGAGAGATTTGTGTGGTGTTTCTATTCCCGGGTGTAATGTCCCTTTAAAGTTGTCAGCTTATGTTATCTAATAGTGAATCAGCAGTTTTTCAACTGTTTTCTTTATTGCATTTCCAGCCTGAGACTTTCTCTCTCTCTCAGTACACCCCCCAGCCCACTGTGCGGCATGCCATATGACGTTCTCTCTCCCCAGTTCTCTCTCAGTCCCCCCCCCGCCCACCTGGCGGCATCCATGTGTTCTCTTCTTCTCTCTCCCTCTCGCCATCTCCCCCCCCCGTCTCCCTGCGATGCCCATGATGACGTTCTCTCTCTCTCTCTCCTCTCCCCCACCCCCCGTCTCTCCTTCCTGCCCCCCCCTCTCTCTCAGTCTCCCCCCCTCTCTCACCTGTCGCATGCCCTCTCCTCCCCCCCCCTCCAGTCTCCCCCCCCGTCTCCACCTGTGCGGCATGCCCATGATGACGTTCTCTCTCTCTCTCTCTCCTCTCATCCCCCCCCCGTCTCTCACTGTCGCATGCCATGATGACTTCTCTCTCCTCTCTCTCTCTCTCCTCGTCTCCCCCCCCGTCCTCACCTGTGCGGCCAATTGCCCATGATGAAACGTTCTCCACGCCGCTCTCGGATGATTTGTCGATGATGGTCTTCAGAGCCGGGATCAGCGACTCGCAGCCCTCCAGTCCGAAGCGTTTCTCTGCAGACCATTTCTTCTGGAGGAATTCCTCAAACCTGAGCAGACCAGAGGTCAGGTGGTCCCCCAGGCCCCCCAGCCCCCCACCCCCGGGCCCCCCCACCTGGTGGAGCGGACCATCCGGGCCAGCAGCGTCCTCTTCTCCTCCAGGGTGAACTGCATGACGCCTGGAGTCTCAAACTTCTGGCGGATCCACTGGCACTGATCCAGGTCGTTGATGAACATGAACTCCACCCCGATGTGCTGGCAGTAGGCCATCTGCTCAGGGTCAGGGGTCACAGGGGTCACAGGCTCACACTGCCAGGGCGGTCACATGCTTACATACCCCGGCCCCCCCGCCTACCTCCAGGCGCCGGATGATCTCCTTGAGCGGCAGCGCCGACTCGGAGCCGCCGATGAAGGTGGTGGTGGGCAGCCGGAACACCTTGTCCAGGTCCGACTCGTCCAGGCCGTAGAAGCCTACAAGTCCCACGATGCAACGCGGGACAGGAGGAAGGAGGTGAAGGAGCAGAAGATTGAAGATGAAGGAAATGAGGTTAGAGAGGATGAGAGCCAATCAGCATGAAGCAGATCTTCAAACAGGTTGGTTCCTCCGGATCAGAACCAAAACGACTCAGACTCTGTTTCACTCTGGAGTCCTGCACTACGTTCAGGACTGAGCTGCCATGGTCCAGACCCCCCCTGAACCGGTCCAGAACCGTGCAGGACTGAGCTGCCATGATCCAGATCCCCCAAGAACGGTCCAGAACCGGTCCTGCTGCTCAGGTGGAATTAAAGCTTCACACAGACGGATCCATGTGGATCTAAACCAGCAACCTGGTTCTAAATCCCTGGTAGCATTAGCTTCTGCTAAATACAGTGTTAGCCTGTTGCTTTAGCATTAGCTTCTGCTAAATATGGCGTTAGCTTCTGCTAAATACAGCATTATCTTGTTGCTGTAGCATTAGCTTCTGCTAAATACAGCGTTAGCCTGTTGCTTTAGCATTAGCTTCTGCTAAATACAGCGTTATCTTGTTGCTGTAGCATTAGCTTCTGCTAAATACAGCGTTAGCCTGTTGCTTTAGCATTAGCTTCTGCTAAATATGGCGTTAGCTTCTGCTAAATACAGCGTTTGCCTGTTGCTTTAGCATTAGCTTCTGCTAAATACAGCGTTAGCCTGTTGCTGTACCATTAGCTTCTGCTAAATACGGTAGCCTGCAGAGTGTGACGTCAGCCAATCAGGAAGCCAGGTGACGGAATCGTTGGAGACGTTTAACCGTCTCCCCGGCGGCCATGTTGGTTTGGAGACTTCCTGTCTGACTGGACGCTGATGAGCGAAGTCCTTGGTGTTGGTCCTGCCTTGACACAGACGGGTTGGACCTCAGGTTTAATGGAAGCCTGTTGGGTCTCTGGTTTTACTGGTTGGACCTCAGAGTTAATGAAGCTGTCGGGTCTCTGGTTTACTGTTGGACCTCAGAGGTTTAATGGAAGCCTGTTGGGTCTCTGGTTTTACTGGTTGGACCTCAGGTTTAATGGAAGCCTGTTGGGTCTCTGGTTTTACTGGTTGGACCTCAGGTTTAATGGAAGCCTGTTGGGTCTCTGGTTTTACTGGTTGGACCTCAGAGGTTTAATGGAAGCCTGTTGGGTCTCTGGTTTTACTGGTTGGACCTCAGAGGTTTAATGGAAGCCTGTTGGGTCTCTGGTTTTACTGGTTGGACCTCAGAGGTTTAATGGAAGCCTGTTGGGTCTCTGGTTTTACTGGTTGGACCTCAGGTTTAATGGAAGCCTGTTGGGTCTCTGGTTTTACTGTTGGACCTCAGGTTTAATGGAAGCCTGTTGGGTCTCTGGTTTTACTGGCTGGACCTCAGGTTTAATGGAAGCCTGTTGGGTCTCTGGTTTTACTGGTGGACCTCAGGTTTAATGGAAGCCTGTTGGGTCTCTGGTTTTACTGGTTGGACCTCAGGTTTAATGGAAGCCTGTTGGGTCTCTGGTTTTACTGGTTGGACCTCAGGTTTAATGGAAGCCTGTTGGGTCTCTGGTTTTACTGGTTGGACCTCAGGTTAATGGAAGCGTGTCGGGTCTCTGGTTTTGCCGTCTGAACCAGTAGGATGCTGGTCAGGCTCCTCCTCCTGGTTCTGGTCTCGGGTCGTCTCTGGAGTCCGTCTCTCTTCTGGATAACTTGTCCCGATAATTCCTTCTCTCCTGTTCGATGTTTAAAATGTTCTTCTAAAGAAACGTTTGACCCAGTTCCTCCCGTTTCCATGGGAACCGGCGGACGGGTTCTGGACGTTTTACCCCCAGATTGGAGCCGTAGACGTCCTGCAACCTTCAGTCGGATCCGTGTGTCATAAGCTGGATCCAGGAACCGGTTCCGTCAGGAAGAACTCGGGTCTGAGGTTCTCTAGAACTGGACAAGAAAATGGAAAAGCTCCTATGTCCAGAACAGAACCGTGTCCAGCCTGTTCTGGTTCTGACCCTGTTAAAACCCGGTTCTGGGGCCCACATATGGAGGCCTTGGTCCCTGGTCGCAGGTTCGATTCCCGGCCTGGTGGCACTCGCCGCATGTCTCCTGTCATCACCCCGTTTCCTGTCCAACTACTTTCAAATAAAGACTAGAACCAACAGAACCTTTAAAGGGAAACCCGGTTCTGGCCTCTCATACCTACCGGGCCTCTGAGACCAGAACGGGGCCAGATCCAGTCTGCAGAACAAATGTTCCCACGGTGTTTTACAGGCGCAGCTTTTGGCTAGCTGTTGCCATGGAAACTGCCAATAAAAACACCAGCCTGCGTCTGGAGCCGCATCGTTGCTAAGGCTAGTTAGCATAGCAACCGATGACAACAGATTAACCTTTTCCTGTAAGTCGTTTCAACACCGTTGGCACATTTAGCAGCGAGTACATGATGCTGATTGACAGCGCTAAGACCTGCCTCCAGGCTCTGATTGGCTGTTTTTGGTCAGTAGCAATGCTAGCTCAGGCTAGTTCCATAGCAACGCTAGCTCAGGCTAGCTCTGTAGCACTGCTAGCTCAGGCTAGCAGGCTAGCTCCATAGCAACACTAGCTCAGGCTAGCTCCGTAGCAACGCTAGCTCAGGCTAGCAGGCTAGCTCCATAGCAAAGCTAGCTCAGGCTAGCTCCATAGCAAAGCTAGCTCAGGCTAGCTCCATAGCAATGCTAGCTCAGGCTAGCTCCATAGCAAAGCTAGCTCAGGCTAGCTCCATAGCAACACTAGCTCAGGCTAGCTCCATAGCAATGCTAGCTCAGGCTAGCTCCGTAGCAATGCTAGCTCAGTCTAGCTTTTTCTACCGAACTGCAGCTAATTATCTAAAAACTGAGCAGAACCGGAGGATGTCCTGCTTTGTGGTGTCCATCAATCCGAGATGGAGAGGACAGCTGCAACGTGACGGACCGGGTCAGAACCGACCCGAGCGAAGCGGATCTACAGAGCAGCAGCAGCAGCAGCAGCAGCTGCAGCAGCGCCTCCTACCTCCTACCGCGAGGAACCTCAGCCTCTTCTTGACCACAGCCACGTCTGGAGGTCACCAGCAGGGGGCAGCGATGGGGAGAAACACCCAGACAACGTTAATGACCACCAGCACCGCCCGGTTCTACAGAACCTCCGGAGAGATGAAGGCCACACCATGCTGGGGTTAGTCAGAACTCGACCCAATCAGAACCACAGCACCAAGCCATTCATCTTGGATGAGACCTGGTTCTGAACCACAGCCAGTCCGGGTCAGGACTACTACCTGGTTCAGAACCACAGCCAGTCCGGGTCAGGACTACTACCTGGTTCAGAACCACAGCCAGTCCGGGTCAGGACTACTACCTGGTTCAGAACCACAGCCAGTCCGGGTCAGGACTACTACCTGGTTCAGAACCACAGCCAGTCCGGGTCAGGACTACTACCTGGTTCTGAACCACAGCCAGTCCGGGTCAGGACTACTACCTGGTTCAGAACCACAGCCAGTCCGGGTCAGGACTACTACCTGGTTCAGAACCACAGCCAGTCCGGGTCAGGACTACTACCTGGTTCAGAACCACAGCCAGTCCGGGTCAGGACTACTACCTGGTTCTGAACCACAGCCAGTCCGGGTCAGGACTACTACCTGGTTCAGAACCACAGCCAGTCCGGGTCAGGACTACTACCTGGTTCTGAACCACAGCCAGTCCGGGTCAGGACTACTACCTGGTTCTGAACCACAGCCAGTCCGGGTCAGGACTACTACCTGGTTCAGAACCACAGCCAGTCCGGGTCAGGACTACTACCTGGTTCAGAACCACAGCCAGTCCGGGTCAGGACTACTACCTGGTTCTGAACCACAGCCAGTCCGGGTCAGGACTACTACCTGGTTCTGAACCACAGCCAGTCCGGGTCAGGACTACTACCTGGTTCTGAACCACAGCCAGTCCGGGTCAGGACTACTACCTGGTTCTGAACCACAGCACCAAGCCATTCCACCGGGTCAGGGCTAATTCCTGGTTCAGCAGAGCAACAGTGTCTCTAACTTTGGCCCAACAGGATCGATTGTATCCGATTAGGGTCTGGTTGGTTCTGCTCGGCCCGTTGTGGACCAGGTTCTTGGTTCCATTATGTTTCTTCTTCTGTGGTTTATTAAAGCTGTTTTGAACATGTTCTCATCCATTCATCTGATCAGTTCAGCAGTGTGGACCAGAACCAGAACCTTCTGAGCAGGTGAGCCTCCAGTCCAGCAGCAGAACCGCTACCGGGTCCGATTCCTGGCACAGGGTACGATGTAACTCTGAGGTCAGACACTGATGTGGGGTCCTTCTAAACTATGGAACATCCCTGTGGATCAGAGGCACCAGGTCACAGTGGGCTGGTTCTGTTGGTATGTGGACCTGAGTTCTGATCGGGTTCTGATCCGTGTCACACAGCCCAGTCCATCTCAGGATTCTACGGCTTCACTGGTCAGTGGTGGGCACCGCTAACTAAATGCTAGCTATGCTACATCTGGACATTAGCACTGCTAACTAAATGCTAGCTATGCTACATCTGAACATTAGCAACAGTAGCTATGCTACATCTGAACATTAGCACCGCTAACTAAAACACTAGCTATGCTACATCTGGACATTAGCACTGCTAACTAAATGCTAGCTATGCTACATCTGAACATTAGCACCGCTAACTAAATGCTAGCTATGCTACATCTGAACATTAGCATTGCTTACTAAATGCTAGCTATGCTACATCTGGACATTGGCACCATTTACTAAATGCTAGCTATGCTACATTTAGGGAAGTGGAAGTTGGTCCACTTCCCGGGATTCTTAGTCCCAGTCTAGTTTCACACTAGAGTCTAAAGACAGACGGAGTGTTTGAAATCACACTCCACCACTAGGTGGCCTCAAAGTCCCACTGGGGTAACAGCTGGTTCCAGTCAGAAACAGATAATCTGATCATGTCTCCCAACAAGGACAACAGATGTTTGCTTTAGTGAGACGGAGGAGCAAAACCAGTTGGTTCTCTACTGGTTTCCATCAGATGACCAGTAGAGAAGCTCCAGTCGGCTGAGATCCGGGTTAAAGCTCCAGATGTTCTTCAGATGCCAGACGGGTCGGGACGCTTGATGCCGGAACCGTGTGGCATGTGAGAACGTTTCCTCTGGCACACACCCAGGGGGGGGCGCGTTCCCGCCTGGGGGGAGGCAGAGCGGGGGGGGGGGGCTCACCCAGCTTGTCGGAGGACGTGATGATGTCCGTGGGAACGCAGGAGTCCAGGTCGGCGTCCATGATGCCCAGCGGGTCCAACTGGGCCACGTGGTGCCCCCGGATCTACAGGGGGGGGGGGGGGGGGGAGGTGGACAGAGAGTCCAGGACAGGGGGGGAGGAAGACGAAGAGCAACATTAACACCACAGTTCTGGTTCCGTTCTGACGTCTCACCGACGTCCTGGACCAGAACCAGGACCTGGACCAGGACCAGGACCAGGACCTGGACCAGGACCAGGACCTGAACCAGGACCTGGACCAGGACCAGGACCTGGACCTGGACCAGGACCTGAACCAGGACCAGAACCAGGACCTGGACCAGAACCAGGACCTGGACCAGGACCAGGACCTGGACCTGGACCAGAACCAGGACCTGAACCAGGACCTGGACCAGGACCAGGACCTGAACCAGGACCAGAACCAGGACCCGGACCAGAACCAGGACCTGGACCAGGACCAGGACCTGGACCTGGACCAGAACCAGGACCTGGACCAGGACCACTGGACCTGGACCTGGACCAGAACCAGGACCAGGACCTGGACCAGGACCTGGACCAGAACCAGGACCAGGACCTGGACCAGGACCTGGACCAGGACCAGGACCTGGACCAGAACCAGGACCTGGACCAGGACCTGGACCTGGACCAGAACCAGGACCTGGACCAGGACCTGGACCTGGACCTGGACCAGAACCAGGACCAGGACCTGGACCAGGACCTGGACCAGGACCAGGACCTGGACCAGGACCAGAACCAGGACCCGGACCAGAACCAGGACCTGGACCAGGACCAGGACCTGGACCTGGACCAGAACCAGGACCTGGACCAGGACCTGGACCTGAACCAGGACCTGGACCAGGACCAGGACCTGGACCAGGACCTGGAACAGGACCTGGACCAGAATCTGGACCTGGACCTGGACCAGAACCAGGACCAGGACCTGGACCAGGACCAGGACCTGGACCTGGACCTGGACCAGAACCTGGACCAGGACCTGGACCAGGACCTGGACCTGAACCTGAACCAGGACCTGGACCAGGACCTGGACCTGGACCAGGACGTCCATCTGTAGACACCGGCAGCCATCTTTGTTCACAGAAGTCAACACGGAGGCGACTCGACCGGTTGGATGATGAAACCGGTTCAATATCCGGCGTTGTGATCCCAACAGAACTGCTTCACCTGAAGTTCCCGTCTCTGTGGTCCGGTCCGGTCCGCCCCCAGGGGAAGCCCCGCCCCCAGATGAAGCCCCGCCCCCCAGGGGGCAGCAGCAGCTCTGATCTGGACTATGAATCATCTGAAGTTGCTGCTCACATCCAGCTGGATCTACCGTCACCTGAAGCTCCGGCTGCTTCCTGCAACAGGCCTGCAGTCGGTTCAGACGCCGCCGCTGATCCGACGTTTAGCTCGATGCCGCTCAGCTTTCACTCTCCACATTAATCCTCCATAGTTAGTGCAGTGATCTGTTGCCATGGAAACAGTAGAGAAGAACCGCCCCCCTCTGTGACCTGGCTGCGCGGTCGACGGTTTGATTCCTCCTCTACACTGAAGCGGAAACACAGGCTCAGTATGTGGAAAACAATCAACATGCCAAGACGGAACGGTTTCCTTCAGCGCCTAGTGTCGCTAATTAGCATCACAGCTAGTTACACTAACGGCGGGCGCAATGTTAAATCTATAATCTGTTACGTTGGCCTGAGCGTAACCACAGGTAATGACTGGACATAAACGTCAAAGCGGATGAATCCGAGTTCTCTGTCGCAGACTGTGGGATTTTAAATCCGTTTCCCATAAACACACAAACAGACGCAGGTTTTTTTAAACCTTCACTTTGCTCAAGACTTTTTATAAATAATTGTTTTTAATATTAAACTGCGTTTTCATGTGGATGAAAGACCAAAAACCAATGAAGATGTCCTTCCAGGTATCGGCTACTTGGACTAGGCCCTTTTCTGTCAGAACCCAGACAGAAAAACGCGACATGTTCAGAGAAATCGGAGGAATCGTGTCTGACAGAAACGCACAGCTGAACATTCCAGCTCAGCCTCGCACCGACGTTCAGCCAAGTTCAAACAACTTCGCTAAATAACTTATCGTTTTATACATACGTAGATTTCAACCACTTAATGTTGAGTCTTTGCTGAGGCCCCGTTGTCATGACAACGACCCACAAAAGCTGATTTCCGCCCGTTTCTATCAACACATTTACACGAAGCCATTCATATGACGATCTGTCTCCAGATCGAACAGGTGCAGCGCCGTCGCCACGCCACTAGAGGCTGCTAGTTCTACCTGAACGCCGTCACGTCGATTCTGTTCCCCAGGTGAAAACGGTGAGACTTTGCTGAAACACGTGGCTGGACTTTCACGGTGTCTTTTCATTTTCTCCAGAACCTTTTATGGTGCAAACAGGACCTGAGTTGACAGAGCATAAACCCCCAGACTTGCTCCAGCGCCAGCAGTCAGGTTGAAGTGGCTCAGGCTCACCGGCTCCGTCTGATCTCCAGGTGAGACGTACCTGGTAGGCTCTGATGAGGGTCTGCACAGCCAGGTGATCCTCCACCAGCTTCTCCGCGTTGGGCTGGGCGCCGACCAGCGAGGACAGCTGAGGCGCCGCCAGGCCCAGAGGAGACTGGTAGGCGGCGCCGGGCGGCGCGCCGGCGTTGGCGTTACGGAAGAACACGTCCCACGACTGGGGGGAGGGAAGGAGAGGTCAGAGGTCAGAGCAACCCGAGTCACTGCACAGACGACTCCGGATCCCTGCCGTCTGGTCGAAACACATTTAGCGTCTAAAAACCAGTCTGGTTACCATGGAGACACCTCCAGGTCACAGAGCTACAAGGCTGCTAATGCTAGCAGCAACACGTCCGCCATGTTGGCTACCCAGAAACACCCAGTCAGTTCCTCCCAAAGCTTCTAGACGTGCTGTAAACACGCCAACGTCACTTATTAGCTTACCGTAGTTTCCGCACTATAAGGGCACCTAAAAACCTTCAATGTCCTCAAAAGCCGACAGCCTTATAACCCGGTGCGCCTAATATATGGACCAATATTGAGCCACAACAGGTCTAGAAACTATGGTAAGCAGCTGCCGACTCCATTTTCCCCGTAGAAGAAGCGTGCAGTGCATGCTGGGATGTTGTCAAAAAACTGGTTTGTTAATAAAGTTTGACTGACCGATCTACCCATAGACACGTCTATATATCTACCTACCGACCTAATGATCAGGTCGTCTGCAGGTCGTCTAGCATCACGTTCTCCACCAACGGAGACGGTGACCATCGTCCAGACGCCCCATTCCAGTCGCTCCAGGTTCTCCTGGCGACCGGAATCTGACCGTTTTATTCTTTATGTCATTAAGCAGCTTTAGACATTTATCCTTCGGCTGGAGTCACCAAGGGACCAGCAGCTGTACATTTAAAGAGACAGAGGCTGCGGCGGCAGCGTGTCGGTTGGTCTGTGCTGACCAGGAAGCAGTTGAGCACAATATGGCAGCACCAGAACCGTGAGTGAAACAATAACTGGTGCAGATGCTATATATAGAACTCAGGACCAATTATTATTATTACACATCCATATTTGTAGTGAACGGAACAAATCATGTCCTGTTCAATACCAGACGGGTGGCAACATAACGGTGGCGTCTATTCTATGCGCCTTATAATGCGGTGCGCCTTATAGTGCGGAAAATACGGTAATAATATTGATGTTAATGTTTTACAGTGAACATCCCATTTTTGATCAGTGACGTTTCCCCATTTAACCAGTTTACAGTTTGGTTTCTGTAACGTTATGAATAATAACAGAAACATTTCAGACATTTTCAACTGAAGCTGAACAACATGGCCGACCAATTGAGGTCACAGGTCAACACTGTGATCATGATGGAGGTCCTGTTTGGAAGGTGGGGGCTGGATGGTCCATCCTCCTGTGACCTTTAACCTTTATGGTGACGTCATTAATATCTGGATATCTCATGAACATGAACATGTTGGTGACACTCGGACTCCAGACTCTCCTGTGAGATGATGAAACGATGAATTCATAACATTTCATTCAGTCCTGGTGGTTACCGTAATGAAGAGAAAAAGTTGCATAAATATGTTACCCTGAGGTTTTCCTTTTAGCTAAACTTTTTATTTTCCCACCTTTATTAACAAAATAATGGAAAATAAATTAAACCTGGTGTTTTGCGTCAAACGTGTGTCTGAGTGAGGACACTAACACTTCCTAGTTAGTTTACCTGAGAGTTTGTGGTTAAAGATCAAAGCATTTGAAACTGTAGTCGCTCATAGTCTGAACATTATGGTAGAGATCAGTTTAGTCTAAACATTACGGTAGTGATCAGTATAATCTAAACATTGCGGTAGCGATCAGTATAGTAGTCTACACATTACGGTAAAGATCAGTTTAGTCTAAACATTACGGTAGTGATCAATACAGTCTACACATTACGGTAGAGATCAGTTTAGTCTAAACATTACGGTAGTGATCAGTTTAGTCTACACATTACGGTAGAGATCAGTTTAGTCTAAACATTACGGTAGTGATCAATACAGTCTACACATTACGGTAGAGATCAGTTTAGTCTAAACATTACGGTAGAGATCAGTTAGTCTAACATTACGGTAGAGATCAGTTTAGTCTAAACATTACGGTAGTGATCAATACAGTCTACACATTACGGTAGAGATCAGTTTAGTCTAAACATTACGGTAGTGATCAATACAGTCTACACATTACGGTAGAGATCAGTTTAGTCTACCTAAATTCATTACCGGTAGATTCAGTTTAGTCTAAACATTACGGTAGAGATCAGTTTAGTCTAAACATTACGGTAGAGATCAGTTTAGTCTAAACATTACGGTAGTGATCAATTACAGTCTACACATTATGGTAGAGGATCAGTTAGTCTAAACATTACGGTAGTGATCAGTTTAGTCTAAACATTACGGTAGTGATCAGTTTAGTCTAAACATTACGGTAGTGATCAGTATAATCTAAACATTACGGTAGTGATCAGTATAATCTAAACATTACGGTAGTGATCAGTAGTAATCTAAACATTACGGTAGAGATCAGTATAGTAATCCTAAACATTACGGTAGAGATCAGTATAGTAGTCTACACATTACGGTAAAGATCAGTTTAGTTCTAACATTACGGTAAGATCAGTTTATCTAACATTACGGTAGAGATCAGTATAGTAATCTAAACATTACGGTAGAGATCAGTATAGTAATCTAAACATTACGGTAGAGATCAGTATAGTAGTCTACACATTACGGTAAAGATCAGTTTAGTCTCAACATTACGGTAGAGATCAGTTTAGTCTAAACATTACGGTAAAGATCAGTTTAGTCTAAACATTACGGTAGTGATCAGTTTAGTCTAAACATTACGGTAGTGATCAGTTTAGTCTAAACATTACGGTAGTGATCAGTTTAGTCTAAACATTACGGTAGTGATCAGTTTAGTCTAAACATTACGGTAGTGATCAACACAGTCTAAACATTACGGTAGTGATCAATACAGTCTAAACATTACGGTAGATATCAGTTTAGTCTAAACATTACGGTAGATATCAGTTTAGTCTAAACATTACGGTAGAGATCAGTTTAATCTAAACATTACGGTAGTGATCAGTTTAGTCTAAACATTACGGTAGAGAAAAGTTTAGTCTCAACATTACGGTAGAGAAAAGTTTAGTCTCAACATTACGGTAGTGATCAGTTTAGTCTAAACATTACGGTAGTGATCAGTTTAGTCTAAACATTACGGTAGTGATCAGTTTAGTCTAAACATTACGGTAGTGATCAGTTTAGTCTAAACATTACGGTAAAGATCAGTTTAGTCTAAACATTACGGTAGTGATCAGTTTAGTCTAAACATTACGGTAAAGATCAGTTTAGTCTAAACATTACGGTAGTGATCAGTTTAGTCTAAACATTACGGTAGTGATCAGTTTAGTCTAAACATTACGGTAGTGATCAGTTTAGTCTAAACATTACGGTAAAGATCAGTTTAGTCTAAACATTACGGTAGTGATCAGTTTAGTCTAAACATTACGGTAGTGATCAGTTTAGTCTAAACATTACGGTAGTGATCAGTTTAGTCTAAACATTACGGTAAAGATCAGTTTAGTCTAAAATATTACGGTAGTGATCAGTTTAGTCTAAACATTACGGTAGTGATCAGTTTAGTCTAAACATTACGGTAGTGATCAGTTTAGTCTAAACATTACGGTAAAGATCAGTTTAGTCTAAACATTACGGTAGTGATCAGTTTAGTCTAAACATTACGGTAGTGATCAGTTTAGTCTAAACATTACGGTAGTGATCAATACAGTCCAGTCTGTATCCAGAGGTTGGTGATCATCTCTAATCTGTGATTATTGATTATTATTCATTCTAATTGATATTTTATTGATGTTCTGGAACATTTCAGTGTTTTAAACGTGTTCAGAGTTTATGGGATCAATAACTGCATAAAAGCGTCGCTGCTGTAGGTAAACAGATCTACACCCGGTTCCTGTTCTGACCGGGTCCGATCCGAGCTTCGCCAGGACATATGGCCCAGAACGGCAGAGGTTCTGGTTCTGGTTCTGGTCCAGTGCAGCAGCTGGGCCGTGTGTCGCAGCGTCAGGGAGCTAAAATTAGCCGATGTCCTTTAGCGGCGCTGGAACGACACCGGCTCGGTTCTGACGGCAGCTCCCGTCTGGACGTCGGATCGGAACCATAGAGGTCGTCAGGTCATGCCTCCAACCAGAACCTGGACCAGCCTGACCTCTGACCCCTCACCTTGTGGACGCTCTTGGGATCCTCCAGCCAGGCGTAGTACATCTCCTCCACGTAGTTGGAGCTCGTCCCGTTCAGGAACGGCTCCGACGCCACCGGCGCCGAGTAGCTCCTGATTGGCTGAAACGTCCTGGCGCCGGCGGCTGTGATTGGCCGCTGCGGGCCGACAGTCTGGGCCGCCTGCGAGGCGGTGAGCGGGCGCAACCGCGCCGCACAAGTCCTTAGGCGATGCATGAGCCGTCCTCACACACGGCGGCGCCGATCGGTCCGACGGGCCGCTGAGCTCCACCCGGGCCGCCGCACACAGGAAGCGTCGAATCAAACGTCCACTGAGGGAGAGACACAGAGAGAGATATGAGGAACCAATCAGACGCTGGTTCTGGTCGGAGGAACCAAACAGACGCTGGTTCTGGTCGGAGGAACCAAACAGACGCTGGTTCTGATGGGAGGAACCAATCAGACGCTGGTTCTGGTCGGAGGAACCAAACAGACGCTGGTTCTGATGGGAGGAACCAAACAGACGCTGGTTCTGGTCGGAGGAACCAATCGGACGCTGGTTCTGGTCGGAGGAACCAAACAGACGCTGGTTCTGGATGGAGGTGAGGAACCAATCGGACGCTGGTTCTGATGGGAGGAACCAATCAGACGCTGGTTCTGATGGGAGGAACCAATCAGACGCTGGTTCTGATGGGAGGAACCAAACAGACGCTGGTTCTGATGGGAGGAACCAACAGGACGCTGGTTCTGGATGTGGGAGGAACCAATCGGACGCTGGTTCTGGTCGGAGGAACCAAACAGACGCTGGTTCTGGTCGGAGGAACCAATCGGACGCTGGTTCTGGGCGGGAGGAACCAAACAGACGCTGGTTCTGATGGGAGGAACCAAACAGACGCTGGTTCTGGTCGGAGGAACCAAACAGACGCTGGTTCTGATGGGAGGAACCAACAGACGCTGGTTCTGATGGGAGGAACCAACAGACGCTGGTTCTGATGGGAGGAACCAATCGGACGCTGGTTCTGATGGGAGGAACCAATCAGACGCTGGTTTGGTCGGAGGAACCAATCAGACGCTGGTTCTGGTCGGAGGAACCAATCAGACGCTGGTTCTGGTCGGAGGAACCAATCAGACGCTGGTTCTGATGGGAGGAACCAATCAGACGCTGGTTCTGGTCGGAGGAACCAATCGGACGCTGGTTCTGGTCGGAGGAACCAAACAGACGCTGGTTCTGATGGGAGGAACCAATCAGACGCTGGTTCTGGTCGGAGGAACCAATCAGACGCTGGTTCTGGTCGGAGGAACCAATCAGACGCTGGTTCTGGTCGGAGGAACCAATCAGACGCTGGTTCTGATGGGAGGAACCAATCAGACGCTGGTTCTGGTCGGAGGAACCAATCGGACGCTGGTTCTGGTCGGAGGAACCAAACAGACGCTGGTTCTGATGGGAGGAACCAATCAGACGCTGGTTCTGGTCGGAGGAACCAATCGGACGCTGGTTCTGATGGGAGGAACCAATCAGACGCTGGTTCTGGTCGGAGGAACCAATCAGACGCTGGTTCTGGTCGGAGGAGCCAATCGGACCTTGAGCAGAACCTGAACAGCTTCCTCAGCAGGAGGTTCTGTTCCGGTTCTGCTGGCTGCAGCTGATCATTCATGTAAACATCATCAATGTGATCAATCCATTGATTATTGATCCTTTTTAAATAAGAAGATCCACATCGAATGTTTGAACAGGAGACAATTTGTTTTATTACCTGATCAATAATTGGATGTTAAAGGTGATTATTGGGAGATTCACAGACTAAACAGTTTTTATATTAACCGTTTGTATTGTTGTAGTTAATTTACCTATAAAATCCAGTTAATTGATCAATTATTGAAACAATCAATCGTTTGATCTAACTGGTTTAACTGGTCAAACTGGTCTAACTGGTTTAACTGGTCAAACTGGTCTAACTGGTTTAACTGGTTAAACTGGTCTAACTGGTTTAACTGGTTTAACTGGTCAAACTGGTCTAACTGGTTTAACTGGTTAAACTGGTCTAACTGGTCAAACTGGTCTAACTGGTTTAACTGGTCAAACTGGTTTAACTGGTCAAACTGGTCTAACTCGTTTAACTGGTTTAACTGGTCTAACTGGTCAAACTGGTTTAACTGGTCAAACTGGTTTAACTGGTCAAACTGGTCTAACTGGTTTAACTGGTCAAACTGGTCTAACTGGTTTAACTGGTTAAACTGGTCTAACTGGTCAAACTGGTCTAACTGGTTTAACTGGTCAAACTGGTTTAACTGGTCAAACTGGTCTAACTCGTTTAACTGGTTTAACTGGTCTAACTGGTCTAACTGGTCAAACTGGTTTAACTGGTCTAACTCGTTTAACTGGTTTAACTGGTCTAACTGGTCAAACTGGTCTAACTGGTCAAACTGGTCAAACTGGTTTAACTGGTCAAACTGGTCTAACTCGTTTAACTGGTTTAGCTGGTCTAACTGGTCTAACTGGTCTAACTGGTTTAACTGGTCTAACTGGTTTAACTGGTCTAACTGGTCTAACTGGTCTAACTGGTCTAACTGGTCTAATGTAGCCCCCCAGTCCTGGTCAAAGCTCTTATCAGGACGTATTGATCGGTTCAGATGCTGATCGATTGATTTTCAGGTCAAACACTTGGCGCCGCCTCACTGCTGAACCGATAATTGCTGCTGATTGATTATCGGTTCTGATCCGATATTCTTCTATGCTTCATGTTTATGAACTAAATACAACTACAGGAACTGAACCTTTCAAAGTAAAAGTTTCACCAGGATGTGGTTCTGAGCCGGTCGGGTTCCTGCTGGTTCTGGTTCTGGTCTCCTGTGAACCGGACCGACTGGAGACTGAAGCTTCAACGTCTCAATGACTTAATGGAGACATTGTAACTGCTAGCGCTAGGCTAACGCGTGATTTGGTTGCATTTACCCAGAATGCCCTGTTCCACAGTCCACTTCCTGTTCTGGGTCCGGTCTGGCGTTCACATCCGCACCAGAACCGAACCAGAGTTTGCTTAGTGTTCACTCCTCCAAACAGAACCGGCGGTTCGCCGGCTGGTCTTCAGGTTGTCATGGTAACCGGTTCGGTTATTCCGGTCCCGATCCGGGCCTGATCAGGACGGACCAGACCGGGAGACGTTCTGACCATCCGCATCGAGTCATTTAGAACGTTCATTAGAGAACGTTCGCCCGGCTGGTTCGGGTCCAGTCACCATGGCAACCAGCTGGGAGGTCTGGGACGTTCTGAAGAACTTCTCCACAGTTCGTCACCCGGTCGGTTCTGGTTCCGTCTGAAGCCCAGACCCAGCTGGAGGTTCTGTTTTGACCTTGTCGTCTGGACACGCCCACCGGCGGCGCATCCGGCCCTCTGATTGGCTGCTCCTCAGAAAGCCCGCCGGCTATTGGCTAGTGAAGCCGCCGGTCACTTTGTCCTTCCTCAGTCAGAAAGTTCCTCCAAATTCACCGACAGCCTATCAAAACAGCTGCGGGGAGGGATACAACCGCTACAAGTAGTGCGGGGTATCCCTCCGCACAGAGGCCGGCTGCCTTCACGGCTAACACATCGGGTTATGCAATTAGCCGGTTAGCTCCGCAGACAGCCTGGCGCTAACCAGAGGAACTCAGCCAGTGGGACCGGACCGGACCGAACCGGACCGGACCGGACAGAACCCCAGAGCGGCGCTTCTCCCAGCTGACCTCAGAGTTGAGCTGCGGCTGCTGTTAGCTCACACGCGGCTAGCGGCAGCATGCTAACACCGAACGGGGCTCAGAAAACGCTAAAACTCGGTCTGAGCTCCGCCTCCATCACGCGGACAGCAGCAGGCCGCGTCCACTCGCTCTACAGCCGAGCACGGCGCGCTCTGAGCCGGGTACTGACCTCCAGAAGAGTCCGGCGGCTCCGCTCTCGGCCAGTTCCCCCGGACGCCCTTCTCTCCCGGTGAAGTGACGACAGTGGGCACGTCGCTGACGTCAGCACGCACCACAGGAGGACCGGAAACGTAAACTTTATCATTTCTACAAGCTATTTTTATTTTATGCTGGTTCAAAAACATTTTTTCCACAAATACTGTATTTGAAATAAAAGACGTTGTGGAAGTCAGCAGAAAAAGATTTGCGTCTTATTTAATTCCAAAAAAATCAACCGTTGGTGACGTCACACCTGACCTTCTCTCCTTCAAAATAAAAGCACACATTCTGGTGTGAAATACATACATTGTATTGTATATATACATACTTTTTTATAGAGTAACTAAACCCCGAGTATATTTTTCTTGCAGATGAACTGTATTAAATTTAAATAAAAACATAAAAATCCCAGTTCTGGGTCCAACGGGAAGGCAGAGGTGGGAATTTTAAGTTTCCTGTTTTTGTTTGGGTGCATGAGGGAACGACTGAGGTCACAGTGGAGGGTGAAAAGCACGGTGGTGGCAGCATCATGCTAGAACCCGGAGCTCTGACCTCCGGCCTCATTAATTGAAGGTTTATGAGGGTGTATGTAAATATTTGAGTCAGACAATAAGAACCTGAGCTTAAATAACTCAAACTGACGCTTAGTCGTTTTAACAGAAACGTTTCAACACGACAAAAATGATTAAAGATGAAAAGTATTCAGATTTAATCAAGTTTATTAAATTACGGCTTGAAGCTGAAACACATCACTGTTGCCGTAGCAACCGCAGTGGGTCCATGAGCGTCCTGTTTGAAAACAGTCAGACTTCCTGTCAGGACGAATGAACGTGTGACTTTCTGACCTCCAGACGGGGCAGAAAGAGTTTCATAGAAACATGAACTGTTGATGACCAGAAACAGAATCAAACCAAACAAACACAAATCCTGTAAAATCATTTTGTAACAGAAAACGTGTCCAACTCAGGTTCAGCATCAGCGAAACATCTATTAGCCCGACTTCACATTCCTCAAGACTCAATTATATCCATATATATTATTGATTTATAAATGAAATGAAAGGATCTCTCTCATGCTCACGATCCCAACCTGAAGCTCCGAACTGGGAACCGACGCCGTCAACAAACCGAGCAGAACAAATCTCATGTCTGGACTCAAACCGTCACATTTAAAATATGGCTTTAATCTCTGGCCTGCCGCTAATAACTGCCTTCATTTATTATATTATTTATAATACATTTGCAGATTGTTTCTACTCTTCTGAATGTACTTGGACATGAAACAGTATAAAGTTTAAATGCAACCAGAATTTCTGGTGAAAATTCGTCAGTTTCAGTGAATTTTCAGTTGAAAGGTTTTAATATTTTCTCAGTTTTATTAATAAAAATATTCTTGACCTTCATGTTTATGATCCTTTATTGTATTGTATAGTGACGGCTGTGTGCACCAGCGCCCCCTGCTGACAGCCTTCAGGTTCAGTGGTGGGCCGGCTAACTACAAAGCTAGCTGCGCTAACCCCAAAGCCCTAATAAATTAGCTCTGCTAACGCTAAACAGCTACACCAACATGGTATTTAGCATAAGCTAATGCCAAAGTGCTACACCAACATGGTATTTAGCATAAGCTAATGCTAAAGCGCTACACCAACATGGTATTTAGCATAAGCTAATGCTAAAGCGCTACACCAACATGGTATTTAGCATAAGCTAATGCTAAAGTGCTACACCAACATGGTATTTAGCATAAGCTAATGCTAAAGTGCTACACCAACATGGTATTTAGCATAAGCTAATGCTAAAGGTTTACACCAACATGGTGTTTAACATAAGCTAATGCTAAAGCGCTACACCTGTTTGGTGCATGTTGCCAGTTGCTCAAAGTTTCTTGATTACAAAAAAATGTGAGGAAACAGAATTACTGCATCTTCACCCCCTTCAAAATAAAAGCATGACTATAAACGTCCAAATCACAGGCATTAAATTTTATTAAATTGAAACTTTACAAAACAGTGAAGTAAATAATTTGTAATTTATATGGACACATTAATTTCGGGGAAGCTAAGCATGTTAAATATTTTCAAAGCTAGCAAAAAAGGATGAAGAATTAGCTCTGCTGTAACTAATGTGCTAATGTTAGCACATTAGCTGCTAACTGCTAATGTTAGCACATTAGCAGAGATGTGTCCACCACTGGAAATGACCAAAAAAGAAACGCGTATTAGCAGCTGATGCTTGGATAATGTCTGAGTAATATTTCATATTTAATTCTTGACATGGATCCGATTAGATATCTGGTCCAGAGCTACAGACGGACCAACCGTCCAGCAGAAGCTACTCTGTGAAACGCAGAGACATCTGGACAGTAACGGCGTCTAAAGCACCGAATCGCGGAATCAGCATCAAACCAGAGGTAAAAAATAAACTAGAGGTCAAAATCATCTGTAAAAATCTGATTAAGAGCCCAAGGTAGATTTGTCCCTTCTTGGCTGCTCTACTGAAATGACAGAGGAGAAATACTGATTAAAAAAACCCAAATCAGATTCAGCTTTTGAAGAGGAAATCTGGTCCTAGTGGTTGGAGGTCAGGAGGAGCCGGAGTGTTTGAACACGGCGGCCATGATGTCTGAGCGTCCAGCCGGTTTGAGCCTCAGCATGAGATCCGAGTCGTTTCCTCGTCACCGACCGGACGGCGCCGACCGGACGGCGTCGACCGGTCGGACGCTTCTGCCCGCCTCACGTCTCGGTTTGGCATCCAGTCAGTTGGCACAAAGTTAGTTAGCCCTACGCAGAGTCCTCAGGGTTCTGTGCAAAGAAGAGCAGGGAGAGTCCTCCAGGTCCAGGTCCTGGTCCAGGTCCAGGTCCAGGTCCAGGTCCAGACCCAGACCCAGACCACCAGGTCCAGTCAGTGCAGCGCTGCAGACACGTTTTCTTGGCTGCTGCATAAATCGTGCAGACGCTGCGTACCACACATGAAACCAAAAGTCTGAGCCGCCCTGAGCTCCTTGTGTTGCATTCTGGGAGAAAACTGAGTGAGCCGGGTGGAGCGGGGTGCAGAAACTAAACGCACCTCCACACGGCGCCTGTAGGGTGCGCTACATTCCTATGACAGTGCTGAGAGGAGCTGCAGTTCAAGGTGACACCGGCTCTTCAACTACAACAGATTACAGAAACCAGGTGAAGGCTCCGCCCCCTCAACACAAACCAGCCAATCGGAGCGAGGCTACCTTCTTTTTAATGGCAAGATGTCATGCTCCTTTTTATTAAACGTCTCCTTTACTGTGTGATGTGGACAAATACTCCAGTAAAGGCCAGTAATGCAGCTGCAGTAATGCTAATGTTAGCATGCTAACACTTAAAATTCACACCCTCAGCCACAAAACATGGCAAAAATGTACAAAAATCGCACATGCCATTAAGTCTGGATGCACTGAAGCGCTAATGTTAGCATGCTAACAATAAGTCCTCAGATTATTGTGGTTTTCACATAAATAAATCCACAGTAATTGAAGATTATTGGTTGGATTAATTCATTATCGTTAAAAACATTGGCTTATGGAAGCACTGAAACCTTTTCATCAAGTCTAACTCACCGCTGCTGTAACAGAAGATGCTAATGTTAGCATGCTAACATGATTGTAGTTTTCTCATATTTTAAAGATTACTGATTGAATTAATAGATAATACAGAATTGTTGCTAATAAATATCACTGAAGCTCTGAAACAGCTTTGAAACTTTTGTCATCAAGTCTAATTCACCGCTGCTGTAACAGAAGATGCTAATGTTAGCATGCTAACAGACAAATACGGTGGTTTTCTGACAGGGTTGTAAAGATTACTGATTAGTAGGTTTTTAATATTCATTAGTAATATAATAACTCCAAACATTATATAAAACGTTTTAAACGGTTTGATTAAAAATACTGCTGCTCAGTCTGGAGAATGATAATGTAGCATGCTAATGTAGTTAGCATCAGCTGCTAACACCCAAACTGGATATTTTAATAATTTTAGAGAATGATGGGAAAGTTAAAGTATCTTCTGTCCATATTTAACTATATAAATATCAAGGCTATAAGTTGCTATATTAGCAGTCAGTTTATGAATTGTTAGCTTACAGGCTAACAGCTCAGCAGCTGATAGGAATGACATTTTAGCATTTTATGGCTTCTTTGCTATGTAAAACTTATGAAGGAACATGATCATTTTATTGCATATTGTAAATGTATATATGTATTATGAAGATGTCTTGGTAGGTTCTGATTGGCTGGTTTGGCTACAGCATAGATCACCTGACCAAAGAAGGAGCCGCTTCGGTTCAGTCCTGCTGCGACCCGTCCGGCCTGTTGGTCCGGTCCGAGTCGGTCCAGGTCCGGCCTGTTGGCCCAGTCCAGGTCCGGCTCGTCCGGTCCCAGTTGGTCCGAGTGCTGCGAGTCTGTGTTCCGTAGGTCCGGCCTGTCGGTCCATGTCCAGGTCCGTGGCCGTCCTGGTTGGCAGTTCCAGTCGGCCGGGTCCAGGTCCGGCCTGGGCCTCCAGGTCGGCTGACTTCCGCCTCATTGGGTGTTGCTAAGGAACCAGCGAGAGCAGACTGAAGGTCAGGAGGAAGAGGAGGAGGCGGAGTCGAGAGGAAGCTCCTGATTGGCTAAACTGGCGGAGCGGGGGCGGGTCTTTGAGGCACCAGAGGCTGAGATGCAGCAGAAGGTTTCGGTTTCCTACAGAAAGAGAGAAGAAGTCAGGTTTCTGCTCCTCAGCAAGGTGTGTAAGGTGTGTACAGGTGTGTGTAAGGTGTGTACAAGTGTGTAAGGTGTGTATAACGTGTGTGTAAGGTGTGTGTAAGGTGTATAACGTGTGTGTAAGGTGTGTGTAAGGTGTGTACAGGTGTGTAAGGTGTGTATAACGTGTGTGTAAGGTGTGTGTAAGGTGTGTAAGGTGTGTGTAAGGTGTGTGTAAAGGTGTGTAAGGTGTGTGTAAGGTGTGTGTAAAGGTGTGTAAGGTGTGTGTAAAGGTGTGTAAGGTGTGTACAGGTGTGGAAAGTGTGTGTAAGGTGTGTGTAAAGGTGTGTAAGGTGTGTACAGGTGTGTGTAAGGTGTGTGTAAGGTGTGTGTAAAGGTGTGTAAGGTGTGTGTAAAGGTGTGTAAGGTGTGTAAGGTGTGTGTAAGGTGTGTACAGGTGTGTACAGGTGTGTGTAAGGTGTGTAAGGTGTGTACAGGTGTGTAAGTGTGTAAGGTGTGTGAGGTGTGTGTAAGGTGTGTGTAAGGTGTGTGTAAGGTGTGTTTAAGGTGTGTAAGGTGTGTGTAAGGTGTGTAAGGTGTGTGTAAGGTGTGTGTAAGTGTGTGTAAGGTGTGTAAGGTGTGTATAACGTGTGTGTAAGGTGTGTGTAAGGTGCGTGCAGGTGTGTAATGTGTGTGTAAGGTGTATGTAAGGTGTGTACAAGGTGTGTGTAAGGTCTGTAAGGTGTGTGTTAAGGTGTGTACAGGTGTGTGTAAAGGTGTGTAAGGTGTGTACAAGTGTGTGTAAGGTGTGTGTAAAGGTGTGTAAGGTATGTACAGGTGTGTGTAAGGTATGTGTAAGGTGTGTGTAAAGGTGTGTGTAATGTGTGTACAGGTGTGTAAGGTGTGTATAACGTGTGTGTAAGGTGTGTGTAAGGTGTGTAAGGTGTATGTAAGCCTGTGTAAGGTGTGTGTAAGGGTGTTTGTAAGGTGTGTTTACAGGTGTGTATAAGGTGTGTGTAAGGTGTGTAAGATGTATGTAAAGGTGTGTGTAACGTGTGTAAGGTGTGTACAGGTGTGTGTAAAGGTGTGTAAGGTGTGTACAAGTGTGTGTAAGGTGTGTGTAAAGGTGTGTAAGGTGTGTGTAAGGTGTGTACAGGTGTGTGTAAGGTGTGTGTAAGGTATGTGTAAAGGTGTGTAAGGTGTGTAAGGTGTGTAAGGTGTGTACAGGTGTGTGTAAGGTGTATAAGGTGTATGTAAGGTGTGTGTAAGGTGTGTGTAAAGGTGTGTATAAGGTGTGTAAGCTGTGCGCAGGTGTGTATAAGGTGTGTAAGGTGCGTAAGGTGTGTGCAGGTGTGTATAAGGTGTGTAAGCTGTGTGCAGGTGTGTATAAGGTGTGTAAGGTGCGTAAGGTGTGTGCAGGTGTGTATAAGGTGTGTAAGGTGTGTGCAGGTGTGTGTAAAGTGTGTGTAAGGTATGTGTAAAGGTGTGTAAGGTGTGTACAGGTGTGTAAGGTGTGTATAACGTGTGTGTAAGGTCTGTGTAAAGGTGTGTACAGGTGTGTGTAAGGTGTGTGTAAGGTGTGTACAGGTGTGTGAGGTGTGTACAGGTGTGTACAAGTGTGTGTAAGGTGTGTGTAAAGGTGTGTAAGGTGTGTCTAAAGGTGTGTAAGGTGTGTACAGGTGTGTGTAAGGTGTGTAAGGTGTGTGAGGTGTGTGTAAAGGTGTGTAAGGTGTGTGTAAGGTGTATGTAAGGTGTGTGTAAAGGTGTGTTTACAGGTGTGTATAAGGTGTGTGTAAGGTGTGTGTAAGGTGTGTGTAAGGTGTATGTAAGGTGTGTGTAAGGTGTGTTTACAGGTGTGTATAAGGTGTGTAAGGTGTGTGCAGCTATGTAAAGGTGTGTAAGGTGTGTACAGGTGTGTATAAGGTGTGTAAAGTGTGTGCAGGTGTGTATAAGGTGTGTAAGGTGCGTGAGGTGTGTAAAGGTGTGTAAGGTGTGTACAGGTGTGTATAAGGTGTGTAAAGTGTGTGCAGGTGTGTATAAGGTGTGTAAGGTGCGTAAGGTGTGTGCAGGTGTGTATAAGGTGTGTAAGGTGTGTGCAGGTGTGTATAAGGTGTGTAAGGTGTGTGAGGTGTGTATGAGGTGTGTAAGATGTGTACAGGTGTGTATAAGGTGTGTAAGCTGTGTGCAGGTGTGTATAAGGTGTGTAAGGTGTGTGCAGGTGTGTATAAGGTGTGTAAGGTGTGTTCAGGTGTGTATAAGGTGTGTAAGCTGTGTGCAGGTGTGTATAAGGTGTGTAAGGTGTGTGCAGGTGTGTATAAGGTGTGTAAGGTGTGTTCAGGTGTGTATAAGGTGTGTAAGGTGGTAGGTGTATAAGGTGTGTAAGGTGTGTCAGGTGTGTATAAGGTGTGTAAGGTGGTATAAGGTGTGTAAGGTGCGTAAGGTGCGTAAGGTGTGTAAGGTGTCTAAGGTGTGTAGGCCAGGTAAGCGTCCCTACAGAGGAGGCGGCGGCGGCCTTCCAGCAAAGGGCGGAGCTCTGTTACTGGTCTCTCTGGTCTCTCTGGTCTCCATCACCTGAAGACACAACAGGAAGTTAAATGTCCATCGATCCGTTTGAATCTCCTCCAAACTGAGAGCAGAAACAAAACGTTTGAAATGTGTTTTATTTTCTAAGTCAAAGCTAAAATCAGTAATTATGAACTGAAGAAGCTGCTGAGAAAAAACAACTTTAAATAAAATCATGACTCAGTTTTTCTGTTGGTTCTGGTTCTGTTCAGTCCTGAATTCATTTCATTACTTCTAATTTGGGTCTTTTGTAAAGTAATGATATAAAAACTATGTAAAAACAAAAAGGAGAATTTTTATTCAATTTTATGTCTCTGTTTGCAGGACATCAGGGACATCAGGGACGTCTGTCCAACAGACAGACGTCCAACTATAAGGAGCTTCGCCTTCAGTCCAGCTCAATTTATTTTTATTCAGCAGTGAAGTCAAAATGTCAGAAGGTTGAGACAGAATAGACATTAGAGCTGTGACTGCATTATTATTATTATTATTATCATTATTATCATCATTATTATTATCATTATTATTATCATCATCATCATTATTATCATTATTATTATTATTTACCTGCAGCGGCGGCAGCAGCTGAGCCTGATGCTGAGAGAAAACACCAGATGTTAGTTTATTAAATTAACACACACACACCTACACACACACACACACACCTACACACACATCTCTCCCGTCAATCAGGTTGAATTTCAAATCCAAGGTTTAGTGTCATGACTGCAGATGGATTATTGGTGGTGATTGATTACTGATCAGCTGCTGAGTTCATCAGAACCAAATCAACATCTATGAAGAGACGCTGCATCATCGCTGCATCATCGCTGCATCATCGCTGCAGCCGACTCACCCCGTCCCTGATGATGTCGCTCGCTGCGCCGCGGCCAGCAGGGGGCGGCTGCGCTCTGGGAGGCGGGGCTCGGCCGGGATTGGTCGGTTTGGGCGAAGTCGCTCCGTCGGCCCTGAAGACGAATCGGAGAAAAGTTTACTGCATAGAAACACACACTGCAAACTGCAGGGGGCGCTAGGACCCGGCATTCATCTCATTAAACTGGCACAGGCGGGATTTCCTGTCTGGAGGCGTCCTGGGCAGGACTTCCTGTCTCCAAGCGGGACTTCCTGTCTCCAGGCAGGACTTCCTGTCTCCAGGCGGGATTTCCTGTCTGGAGGTGGGACTTCCTGTCTCCAAGCGGGACTTCCTGTCTGGAGGTGGGACTTCCTGTCTGGAGGCAGGACTTCCTGTCTCCAAGCGGGACTTCCTGTCTGCAAGCAGGACTTCCTGTCTGGAGGCGGGACTTCCTGTCTAGAGGAAGGCCTTCCTGTCTCCAAGCGGGAGTTCCTGTGTGGAGGAGGGACTTTCTGTCTGGAGGCAGGACTTCCTGTCTCCAAACAGGACTTCCTGTCTGGAGGAAGGACTTCCTGTCTCCAAACGGGAGTTCCTGTCTGGAGGCAGGACTTCCTGTTTCCAAGCGGGACTTCCTGTCTGGAGGCGGGACTTCCTGTCCTGAGACAGGACTTCCTGTTTGGGACAGGAAGCCTGTCTTTAGGACTTCCTGTCTCCAGGACTCCCTGTCTTGGGACGTCCTGTCCCTGGTACTCACTGCTGTCCCTGCGTCCGCTTCCTGCGGCTCAGTCCGATGCGCCGCAGCATCTGGTGGCGGCGCAGGAAGACAAACACTCCCACAGCCAGCAGAGGAAGGACGAGGAAGAAGAAGACGAGGAGGCCGTCCCTGAGAGACGTGTCCTTATCTGTGGAGACACACGGCGTCAGCCTGGCGCGGGACGGGGTGGGACGGGGACGGCGTCAACCCGCCGCGGGACGGTACCGTTCCAGGTGGGTCCGCTGTCCAGGCTGCCGCCGTAGCCGGACAGCCTGCAGGACGGCGGCGCCCGGCCGTAGTCGCAGTGGCAGTTCCTGTTGCTGTTACACACCTGGGAGGGGCACAGGTACGGGGTGAGACCGGGTCACGACCCCGTCTGACCCCGTCTGACCCCGTCTCACCCCGTGTCCGTGGCACTTTGTCTCCACGTCACAGTCGTAGCTCAGGACGTCCAAACCGCGGCACTCAAAGTTCATACACACCTGAACAGGAAGAGAAACGGCTTCATCAGCGTCTTGCAGTCCTAGTTGTCCCCCCTGTCCCCCCTGGTCCTCCGTGTCTCCCCAGTCCCCCTCACCTTGTTGTCTTCACACCCGGTCCCCTCGTTCACCATTCCCGGGTCGGGAACGTCGGACCCCAGCCGGAAGTCGACGCCGTAGCAGGCGGCTCCGTCGATCGGCGTGGTGATGATGGACGGCAGGATGCCGAACACCGTCCCTCCCTCCACGTTCAGGCACTGCAGCTTCCCGCACCGGGCGTTTCTATGGAGACGGGTCCTGTGACCGGGCCGCGCCCACCTCAGTGTGTGTGTGTGTGTGTGTGTGTGTGTGTGTGAGGTGTGTGTGTGTGTGTGTTACCTGCTCTCACACTTCTTGTAGCCGTAATGCTGGTAGCCACAGTTTCCAAATCGATCTCCTTTGCTGTTCACTTCTTTGAAGCAGATGTCCGGAGCCGCCGCTGCCTCTGCGGACCAGGAAGAGTCAGAAGAGTCCAGAACATCCCGACCGGACCAGAGCCTACTGGGTCCGAACAGAACCTACTGGGTCCGAACAGAACCTACTGGGTCCGAACAGGGCCTGGCACTGTGCGTCCAGGTGCTGGCACCTCCCGTTGTAGCAGTAAGCCTGCTGGTTCCGGCAGGGATGTCCGTTCTGGAAGGCACAACCAGTTAGAGGTGGACGGAGGACGCGGCGCACCATCGGACCGCACCACATCGGACGCGGCGCCACAGACGCGCCCACCAGGACGCGCTCACCATCGGGGCGCGGCGCCACCATCAGGACGCGGCGCCACCATCGGGGGCGGCGCCACCATCAGGACGCGGCGCCACCATCAGGACGCGGCGCCACCTCAGACAGCCACATCAGGACGCGGCGCCACTACAGGACGCGGGGCCACCATCAGGACGCGGCGCCCCGAGGACGCAGCCAGACACGGCCCACCATCAGGACGCGGCGCCACCATCAGGACGCGGCGCCACCATCAGACCGGGCCACCTGCAGGACGCAGCTCAGGACACGCCCACCATCAGGACGCGGCGCCACCCTGAGGACACAGCTCAGGACACGGCGCCACCATCAGGACGCGGCGCCACCATCAGGACGCGGCGCCACCATCAGGACGCGGCGCCACCCTGAGGACGCAGCTCAGGACACGCGCCCATCAGGACGCGGCGCCACCACAGGACGCGGGCACCCTGAGACGCCCAGAGACTCACCTGGACGAAGACGTCGCTCTGACAGAAGGAGGTGGAGCCGTTGCAGAACTCGGGCAGATCACACTCCTGGTCCTTCCTGGAGCGGCACACCGTCCCTCCAGGGAGGAACTGCAGGCGGACAGATCCGGACCCGGTTTGGTTCTGAGGTCCGACCCGGAGAGCGGCTCTCCGGCGGCCGGCGGCGGCGGTTACCTGACAGGCGGAGCAACACTCTCCTGACGCACACTGAGCCCCGGGCTTCAGCTTACAGGTCCCATACGCACAGCAGGGGTCGTCCTCACACTCCTGCACACAGACCATCCGGGTCAGAGCTGTCAGAACGGACGCTGGTTCAGAACCCGGCCGACTGAACTCTCAGTTTCTGACAGTAGAAACATCAAACTGACGACTGAATCAGGGAAACATTTCCTTACAACACTAGGGGGCGATGTCCACAAACTGAGCTAATGGTGTTAGCTGTAGCTAACGGGGTTAGAACTAGCTAACGGTGTTAGTTATATCTAATGGTGGTGTTAGCCCTAGCTAATGGTGTTAGCCCTAGCTAATGGTGTTAGCCATAGCTACTGGTATGAGCCCTGGCTAATGCTGTTAGCCCTAATGGTGTTAGCCCTGGCTAATGGGGTTAGCTCTAGCTAATGGGGTTAGCCCTACCTAATGGTGTTAGCCCTGGCTAATGGTGTTAGCCCTAACTAATGGGGTTAGCCCTGGCTAATGGGGTTAGCCCTAGCTAATGGTGTTAGCCCTGGCTAATGGGGTTAGCCCTGGCTAATGGGGTTAGCCCTAGCTAATGGTGTTAGCGCTAGCAAACAGCAGATCTGCTGCTGATCATGTTAGCTGGTTTTCAGCGCATCTGAAGCAGCTCATGAAACCAAAGGACCTGGATGAGCTGAAAGCTTCAGACCTTCTCGGATCCACAGTCGCAGTCCTCGCCGACGTCCACCAGCCGGTTTCCACAGTAGGGGGCGCTGTAGGCCTCGTCGGGCCGGGGGACGTTCAGGAGACACGTCCCTCCCGTCGACAGGATCATCTTCTCAAAGTCGTCGGCGCTGCAGCTGCTGAAGTTTTTGGATCCTCTGCAGAAACAAAAGAGAGCGATGAGGAACGAGGTCCGTCCGGGCCCCGGTTCTGTCCCGGCCCCGGTTCTGTCCCGGCCCCGGTTCTGTCCCGGCCCCGGTTCTGTCCCGGCCCCGGTTCTGTCCTGGCCCCGGTTCTGTCCCGGCCCCGGTTCTGTCCTACGTGGCTCCGGAGTGCATGATGCAGGCGGCGGCGGGGCAGCTGCAGGTCCGCCCGTCGTCGTGGTTCATTCCCAGGTTGTGTCCGAGTTCGTGAGCCACGATGGAGGCGAAGGCCGCGACGTTGTCGTTCAGGAACTGGGAGGACAGAGACACGATGAGGCGGCGGCGGCCAACCCGGGTCGGGGTCAGAGGTCATGTACAAAGCAGCGTTACCGCGTTGATTCCCCCTCCGTGACTCCTGGAGCAGACGGTGGAGACGTACGCCATTCCTGCTGTGACGCCAAAGCTCTTCATCCTGCAGCACCAAGAAGAGCTTCGTCGTCATCCTCCTCACCACCTTCGTCCTCCTCCTCCTCCTCCTCGGACTCACAGGATGAGCTGGGCCGAGTCGTGGCGCCGCCGCGGAACCAGCTCCTTCTCCCTCCACTGGGTGAAGCGGCTCAGCACCTCGCCGGCTCCGCCCTCCGTGTTGATTGGGTTCTGCTTGGTCCAGATGTCCAGACCGACCAGAACCACCCGGACGTTCAGCTGCAGGTAGATCTGCACCGGGTCAGACGCAGAACCTTAGCGACCAATCGGAGCGCGGCACCGAGAGCCGATCCGGAAACCGTTTGGTACCGAGTTCAGACTGACAGCAGAACCTCAGAGACGATTTTTAATAAGGTTTCACTGGAAATAAAACGTTACTGTGTGTGTGTGTGTCTGTCTATATCAGTGTGTGTGTGTGAGTGTGTGTGTGTTCTTACGCCGTCGATGAGGTTCGCCAGGTGGATCATCTGCTCTCTGACCGCCGTCTCGTTTCCATTCATGTGTTTAAACTGCAGAATAAGATACGACCAATCAGCAGAGAGCTGAGGGAGGCGGGGCTTAAAGACAGTACAGGTGCTGTGTGTGTGTGTGTGTGTGTGTGTGTGTGTGTGTCTCACCCTGTCGTTGTCCACCACCAGCAGCAGCTCCACATAGTGAGTCTTGTGGAGAACGGCTCTCTTTACCTGGAAGCAGCCATGTTTCTCATCAACACGACATTTAAGTTTCTAGTTTCTCTCTGTCTTTATAGACGACTCTGGTGGTCAATCTGTCTCTGCTGTGTCTCTGTCTCTATCTCTGTCGTTTCTCTATCTCTATCTCTTTCTCTATCTCTGTCGTTTCTCTGTCGTTTCTCTGTCTCTATCTCTGTCTCTTTCTCTGTCGTTTCTCTGTCTCTATCTCTGTCTCTTTCTCTGTCGTTTCTCTGTCTCTATCTCTGTCTCTATCTCTGTCTCTATCTCTGTCTCTATCTCTGTCGTTTCTCTGTCTCTATCTCTGTCTCTTTCTCTGTCGTTTCTCTGTCTCTATCTCTGTCTCTATCTCTATCTCTGTCTCTTTCTCTGTCGTTTCTCTGTCTCTATCTCTGTCGTTTCTCTGTCTCTATCTCTGTCTCTATCTCTGTCTCTATCTCTGTCGTTTCTCTGTCTCTATCTCTGTCTCTATCTCTATCTCTGTCTCTGTCGTTTCTGTCTCTCTATCTCTATCTCTGTCTCTGTCTCTTTCTCTGTCTCTGTCGTTTCTCTGTCTCTATCTCTGTCGTTTCTCTGTCTCTCTGTCTCTATCTCTATCTCTGTCTCTATCTCTGTCTCTGTCGTGTCTCTGTCGTGTCTCTGTCGTTTCTCTGTCTCTATCTCTATCTCTGTCTCTATCTCTGTCTCTTTCTCTGTCTCTATCTCTGTCTCTATCTCTGTCTCTATCTCTGTCTCTATCTCTGTCTCTTTCTCTGTCTCTTTCTCTGTCTCTGTCGTGTCTCTGTCGTTTCTCTGTCTCTATCTCTATCTCTGTCGTTTCTCTGTCTCTATCTCTGTCGTTTCTCTGTCTCTATCTCTGTCGTTTCTCTGTCTCTATCTCTGTCTCTTGCTCTGTCTCTGTCGTGTCTCTGTCGTTTCTCTGTCTCTATCTCTGTCGTTTCTCTGTCTCTATCTCTGTCTCTATCTCTGTCTCTATCTCTATCTCTGTCTCTATCTCTGTCTCTATCTCTGTCTTTTTCTCTGTCTCTGTCGTTTCTCTCGTCTCTATCTCTATCTCTGTCGTTTCTCTGTCTCTATCTCTGTCTGTCTCTTTCTTTGTCTCTGTCGTGTCTCTGTCGTTTCTCTGTCTCTATCTCTTTCTCTTTCTCTGTCTCTGTCGTGTCTCTGTCGTTTCTCTGTCTCTATCTCTATCTCTGTCTCTGTCTCTATCTCTGTCTCTGTCGTTTCTCTGTCTCTGTCGTGTCACTGTCGTTCCTCTGTCTCTATCTCTGTCGTTTCTCTGTCTATCTCTGTCTCTTTCTCTATCTCTGTCGTTTCTCTGTCTCTGTCGTGTCACTGTCGTTCCTCTGTCTCTATCTCTGTCGTTTCTCTGTCTATCTCTGTCTTTCTCTGTCTCTGTCGTGTCTCTGTCGTTTCTCTGTCTCTATCTCTGTCGTTTCTCTGTCTCTATCTCTGTCTCTATCTCTGTCTTTTTCTCTGTCTCTTTCTCTGTCTCTGTCTCTATCTCTGTCTCTATCTCTGTCTCTATCTCTGTCTCCATCTCTATCTCTTTCTCTGTCGTTTCTCTGTCTCTTTCTCTGTCTCTATCTCTGTGTCTATCTCTATCTCTATCTCTGTCTCTATCTCTGTCTCTATCTCTGTCTCTGTCTCTATCTCTGTCTCTATCTCTGTCTATCTCTGTCTCTTTCTCTGTCTCTGTCGTGTCTCTGTCGTTTCTCTGTCTCTATCTCTGTCGTTTCTCTGTCTCTATCTCTGTCTCTGTCTCTATCTCTATCTCTGTCTCTATCTCTATCTCTGTCTCTGTCTCTATCTCTGTCTTTTTCTCTGTCTCTTTCTCTGTCTCTGTCTCTGTCTCTATCTCTGTCTCTATCTCTGTCTCCATCTCTATCTCTGTCTCTTTCTCTGTCGTTTCTCTGTCTCTTTCTCTGTCTCTATCTCTGTGTCTATCTCTATCTCTGTCTCTATCTCTGTCTCTTTCTCTGTCTCTGTGGTTTCTCTGTGTCTATCTCTATCTCTGTCTCTGTCTCTATCTCTGTCTCTGTCTCTGTCTCTATCTCTGTCTCTGTCTCTATCTCTGTCTCTGTCTCTGCCGTCTCCTGCCCGCCCTCGGGCCTGAACTCACCCTGCTGCGCCGGTGGTGCTGGATGTCCTCTGGGTCGTACTGAGCGTGCTCCGCAGCGTCGCCGTGCCCGTAGTGAGGCGTTCCACATCCTCGGGGCTGTGATGTCACATCCTGCAGGCGGTAGAGCAGGTGCTGCTCGGGGGTGGAGCCTAGCGGCTCGATGCCGTAGCTGTCGTTGGTGAGATGCATCACTCCTCTGAGGAACCAGGAGACGGACCGGTTACTGAAACGCCTGGCAGACAGAACTCAGGGCAAGCTGAGCCCGTCTGTTCTGGCCCGGACTCTGGTTCTGTCGGGTCGGTACCTGAGGCCGCCGCAGACGCTCATGGCCACAGCAGAGCCCTCCATGCCCTGAACGAAGCCCTGGTACTGGCAGTGGTTCTGCAACAGACAGGATACCGGGTCAGGCCAGCAGGGGGAGCCGAGTCCAGCTTCCTGTCCCACAGGAGGCCACTTCCTGTATCAGTGTCTCTGACTTCCTGTCCATCAGTTTCTCTGCTGCAGCTCCTCACCCCGCGGTGCTCAAAGCCTGGTTCGGGGGCCAGCAGTCGCCCTGCAGCCTGAGGCCTTGGGTCCCTGACTGTCAGGTTTTCATCATTAATGTGTTCATCTGCGCCGACCAGCTGACCCAGAACAGCAGAGGAAGCTTTTATCCTCTCTGCTTCCTGCTGGTTGTTGGTCAAACTGGATCAGAACCGTTGCTTAGCAACAGATGAGTCAGCAGATCACGCCTCAGCCTCCAGGAAGTGACACACAGATGATCTGCTTCCTGTTTCTGTCTCCACAATAAAACCTCCTCCAGCTTCTCAGCCGGTTCTGAACCCACCGAGGCTTCAGAACCAGCTGGTTCTGGTCCCTGTGGTTCTGAACCTGCAGCGCTAAAAGCTAGCTGCACTAAAGCACCAACCAAAATCACTCGTTAATAATCAACACAGAATGACGTCCCACAATGCAAAGCGCTCACCTGGACAGGTGGTCTGGATGTGATCAGGGATCCGTTTGGGCCGTAGGTGAAGACGGTGAAATCTGGAGGCAGCAGGACCCTGGAGGCGACAGCAGTTCGTTAAACGGGTCGGAACCAGCAGAACCGATCGACAGGAAGATCAAAATTAAAACATTTAGCAGCAAAAAGAGGTTTGGATGGACACACACAGAGACACACAGAGACCACACAGAGACACACAGAGACACAGAGACACACAGAGACAACAGAGACACAGAGACACACAGAGACAACACAGAGACACACAGAGACACAGAGACACACAGAGACACACAGAGACACACAGAGACACACAGAGACACACAGAGACACACAGAGACACAGAACACAGAGACACACAGAGACACACAGAGACCACACACAGAGACAGCACAGAGACACAGAGACACACAGAGACACAGAGACACACAGAGACACACAGAGAACACAGAGACACAGAGACACACAGAGACACAGAGACACAGAGACACAGAGACACACAGAGACACAGAACACGAGACACACAGAGACAGCACACGAGACACAAGAGACACACAGAGACACACAGCACACAGAGACACAGAGACACACAGAGACACAGAGACACACAGAGAACAGAGACACACAGAGACACACAGAGACACACAGAGACACACAGAGACACAGAGACACACAGAGACACAGAGACACAGAGACACACAGAGACACAGAGACACAGAGACACACAGAGACAACAGAGACACACAGAGACACAGAGACACCAGAGACACACAGAGACCAGACACAGAGACACACAGAGACACAGAGACACACAGAGACACAGAGACACAGAGACACACAGAGACACAGACAGAGACACAGAGACACACAGAGACACACAGAGACACACAGACACCACAGAGACACACAGAGACACAGAGACACACGAGACACACAGAGACACAGACAGAGACACAGAGACACACAGAGACACCAGAGCACAGAACACAGAGACACACAGAGACACAAGAGACACAGAGCACACAGAGACACACAGAGACACAGACAAGAGACACACAGAGACACAGAGACACACAGAGACACAGAGACACAGAGACACACACAGAGACAACAGAGACACACAAGAGACACAGAGAACAGAGACACACAGAGACACAGAGACACAGAGACACACAGACACAGAGACACACAGAGACACAGAGACACAGAGACACAGAGACACAGAGACACACAGAGACACACAGAGACACAGAGACACACAGAGACACAGAGACACAACAGAGAACACGAGACAACCAGAGACACACAGAGACACAGAGACACACAGAGACACAACACAGAGACACACGAGCAACACAGAGACACACGAGACACAGGACACACAGAGACGAACACAGAGACACACAGAGACCACACAGAGACACACAGAGACACACACAGAGACACAGACACAGAGACACAGAGACACAGAACACAGAGACACAGAGACACACAGAGACACAGAAAAACACAGAGACACACAGAGACACAGAGAACACAGAGACACGAGACACAGAGACACACAGAGACACAGAGACACACAGAGACACAGAGACAGGAACACGAACAGAGACACACAGAGACACACAGAGACACACAGAGACACGAGACACAGAGACACACAGAGATACACAGAGACACAGAGACACACAGAGACACAGAGAACACACAGAGACACAGAGACACAGAGACACACAGAGACACACAGAGACACAGAGACACACAGAGACACAACAGAGACACACAGAACACAGAGACACACAGAGACACAGAGAACAACAGAGACACACAACAGAGACACAGAGAGACACAGAAGGACACACAGAGACACACAGAGACACACAGAGACACAGAGACACAAGAGACACACAGAGACACAGAGACACACAGAGACACACAGAGACACACAGGAAAGACACAGAGACACACAGAGACACAGAGCAGACACAGAGACACACAGAGACACACAGAGACACACAGAGACACAGAGAACAAGACACACAGAGACACACAGAGATACACAGACGACACAGAGACACACAGAGACACAGAGACACACAGAGACACAGAGCCCAACACAGAGACAGAGACACACAGAGACCACAGAGACAGAGACACAGAGACACACAGAGACAGAGACACAGAGACACACAGAGACACACAGAGACACAGACACACAGAGACACACAGAGACACAGAGACACACAGACACAGAGGACACACAGAGACACAGAGACACACAGAGACAGAGACACACAGAGACACAGAGACACACAGAGACACAGAGACACACAGAGACACAGAGACACACAGAGACACAGAGACACACAGAGACACAGAGACACACAGAGACAGAGACACACAGAGACACAGAGACACACAGAGACACAGACACACAGAGATACACAGAGACAGAGACACAGAGACACACAGAGAACAGAGACACACAGAGACAACAGAGACACACAGAGACACAGAGACACACAGAGACACAGACACACAGAGACACACAGAGACACACAGAGACACAGAGACACACACGAGACACACAGAGACACAGACACACACACACACAGAGACACACAGAGACACACAGAGACACAGAGAGACAAGAGACACAGAGAGACACAGAGACACACAGAGACACAGAGACACACAGAGACACACAGAGACACAGAGACACACAGAGACACAGAGACACACAGAGACACACAGAGACACACAGAGACACAGACACACACACACACAGAGACACACAGAGACACAGAGAGACAGAGACACAGAGAGACACAGAGACACACAGAGACAGAGACACACAGAGACACAGAGACAGAGACACAGAGACACACAGAGACAGAGACACACAGAGACACAGAGACACACAGAGACACACTATCAGAAGTGCTGAGTGAGTCGGACATCAGGAAGTTGCTCCTGTTGCATTTCTTCCTCTAGATGTTTGGCCTTCAGGCTCAGACTGTCTGGACACCAACAGGTGAATTTCTGCTCACGGTGCCGCGATGGTGTCATGATGACACGATGGTGTCACGGTGCCGCAATGTCACGATGCCGCGGTCACGATGTGTCACGATGCACGATGGTGTCACGATGTCACGATGGTGTCACGATGACGCAATGTCATGATGGTGTCACGATGACGCGATGGTGTCACGATGACGCAATGTCATGATGGTGTCACGATGACGCGATGGTGTCACGATGACGCGATGTCACGATGGTGTCACGATGACGTGATGGTGTCACGTGCGCAATGTCATGATGGTGTCACGTGCCGAATGTCACGATGATGCATGTCACGATGGTGTCACTATGCACGATGGTGTCACTATGCACGATGGTGTCATGATGCCGCGATGTGTCACGATGACGAATGGTGTCACGATGACGCAATGTCACGATGGTGTCACTATGCACGTGATGGTGTGGTGCACATGTCACGATGGTGTCACTATGTCACGATGATGCATATTGCACCGATGGTGTCACTATGTCACGATGGTGTCATGATGCCGCGATGGTGTCACTATGTCACGATGGTGTCATGATGCCGCGATGGTGTCACTATGTCACGATGGTGTCATGATGCCGCGATGGTGTCACTATGTCACGATGGTGTCATGATGCCGCGATGGTGTCACTATGTCACGATGGTGTCACGATGACGCGATGGTGTCACGATGATGCGATGTCACAATGACGCGATGCCGCAATCCCGGCTGACTGTTGGGGGTTCGGCTGAATGAGGAAATGCTCGGCTGGACTTCTTATGTATTGATTTATATTTTCTTTATTGTTTTAATTATTTAACTGATACTTTGTCTTTCAGTTCTTCTACTTGCTGTAACATCAGCTGCACATTTGGGACACAAATAAATCTGAATCTGGTGGTAAAACGTCACAGGAGGTTCTGGTTCTGGTTCTGGAAGACCAGAACCGCATCACTAAACTCAACCGATCAGACGCCGTCACCATCAGGATCCACAGGAGATCATCCTGAAGGATCCAGATCTCCTGTGGATCACCAAGCAGGTCATGGAGGTCAGTTCCTCCTCCATCCAAACTCACTCGTTTCTCTGCAGATGGACGACGAGATCGACGCCCTTCACTGGGATGATGAAGGACACCTGCAGACACACACACACACACACACACACACGCGCACACGCACACACACACACACACACACACGCACGCACGCACGCACACACACACACACACGCACACACACACACCGCACGCACACACGCACGCACGCACACGCACACCACACCACACACACGCACGCAAGCACGCACACACACACACACACACACACACACGCACACACACACACACACACACACACGCACGCACGCACCCACACACACACACACACACACACACACACACGCACATACACACACACACACACACACAGACACACACACGGTTAACAACGTGAGATCCACCGATTGCTGTTTTCTTTCTGATCTTTAAGAATCAGTTTCTGTCTGAAACTGGGGTCCCGGTTCTGGTCCCGGTTCTGGTCCCGGTTCTGGTCCCGGTTCTGGTCCCGGTTCTGTCGGTAACAGTGGAGTGACTGGAAACGGGAGGCTGCGCTTTGTGGCAGGTGGTTACCATGGAGACTGCGGGATTTCTGAGGGAACAACACGATGAAGTCAGTTTTACTGCAGCTCCAGGGTCAAGAGGTCACGAGGTCACGTGACTCACCTGGCAAACGCTGCTGCTGATCTCTGCAGGTGTGTCATCACACACACACTGAGGCTGCCAGGTGTGTGTGTGTTAGAGGTGAGTCAGGACAGGAAGTCAGCATGGCCTCCGCCCACCATCAGGTCCCTCTGTCCTCTAACTCAGCGAGGCCCAGTATCACAGACCGACCCGCTGGGCCCGGTTCTGGTCCAGTCCTGAACAGTTTAGTTTTGAATCCCTCTAACTTTATTTAAACGAATCTGAGAGACGATCAGCTCCTCTGAAACCATGGCAACCGGGTTTCAGCTGGAAGCGAGTCGAACCATATCTGAGAGTCGGTGTCGATTTCAGAACCAGAGTGTGTGTGTGTGTGTGTGTGGGTGTGTGTGTGTGTGTGTGTGTGTGACGTGCCGTGGAAAACGCCGGTACCTGATTGGGCGGCCTGCCCTCAGCGTCCCGCCTCAACCGGCCTCCTATTGGCCGAGGAGCTGTCAGCTGGTACGAGGCCAGATGCTCCGTCTGAGAGTCTGAGGAAGGAAACGTTCAGATCAGCTTATTAACGGATTATTATCATCATCAACCTGCCGCTAACGCCGTTAGCCAGCGCTAGCTAAACTCAGCTAACATCAGAATCTCACCAAAAACATTTATTTTACGTTAGCCAAACTCCCTGATGATTGGACTAAACCAAAGACACAGAAAGAAACTGAATTTGAGACGCTAAAACTGTTTATCAGTTTTTAAATCCACCAGTGGGAAAACGGGTCACATTCAGGAATCGGTTCAGTCAGGAATCGTTCAGTCAGGAATCGGTTCAGTCAGGAATTGGTTCAGTCAGGAATCGGTTCAGTCAGGAATTGGTTCAGTCAGGAATAGGTTCAGTCAGGAATCGGTTCAGTCAGGAATTGGTTCAGTCAGAATCGGTTCAGTCAGGAATCGGTTCAGTCAGGAATCGGTTCAGTCAGGAATAGGTTCAGTCAGGAATCGGTTCAGTCAGGAATTGGTTCAGTCAGAATCGGTTCAGTCAGGAATCGGTTCAGTCAGGAATAGGTTCAGTCAGGAATCGGTTCAGTCAGGAATTGGTTCAGTCAGGAATCGGTTCAGTCAGGAATCGGTTCAGTCAGGAATTGGTTCAGTCAGGAATCGGTTCAGTCAGGAATCGGTTCAGTCAGGAATTGGTTCAGTCAGGAATCGGTTCAGTCAGGAATCGGTTCAGTCAGGAATCGGTTCAGTCAGGAATAGGTTCAGTCAGGAATAGGTTCAGTCAGGAATCGGTTCAGTGATTCTTGTGCCAGATGGAAGAAATAAAACTGAACAAAGTTTCTGATCATTATAAAAGTGACCAAATGATTTTATTTAAATTGTTTTCATGTGATATTTTCGGTTCAGTCCAACTCTAAATTGTTTTTAAAAATAACATTTTTCTTTTATGTTAAAAATAAGGTTGTTAGTTTTGTTCATAATGTTTGAGCTTTTTAAACCAACATCTCAGAAAACCATTAATATTCTGTTTTGTCCTTTATTTCAATTTTGTGAAATTGAATAACAGGAAGCGTTGACCTCCAGCTGTTAATTTAGCAAATTTAAACCATAATTACATTATTTTAGACTTATAAATGTGATTAAAATGGAATGTGGGAAATAAAATAGATTTAAACTCAGATCTGTTGGTTCAGAACCAGAACTTGGAGTTATTAGCTGCTGCTAGCCGCTCTTAGCCATTGTTAGCTGCTGCTAGCTACCGTTAGCCATGTTTAGCCATGGTTAGCCATTGTTAGCTGCTGCTAGCTACCATCAGCCATGTTTAGCCATGGTTAGCCATTGTTAGCTGCTGCTAGCTACCATCAGCCATGTTTAGCCATGGTTAGCCATTGTTAGCTGCTGCTAGCTACCGTTAGCCATGTTTAGCCATTGTTAGCCATTGTTAGCTGCTGCTAGCTGCTGTTAGCCATTGTTAGCTGCTGCTAACTGAACCAGTGGCTCATGAATTCTGTTTGTTTCACGTAGAAAAAGCTGAAAAGTTGCTACAGCTAATCAGCTTCCAGAACCCGTCTGATTGGCTCTTAAAGGAGAAGCTCAGAGAGGGAGGTTTTGGTCGGGTCGGTTCTGATCCGCTGAGTCCAACATTTAAAACACGACGAGTCCAAACAGAACCGAGGAGGAAAAAACCCAGGAAGTGAGTCATGAGTCTGGGAAAGAGAAGACAGGTGTGTGTGTGTGTGTGTCTGTGTGTGTTCAGTGTGTGTCTGTGTGGTGTGTTCAGTGTGTGTGTTGTGTTCAGTGTGTGTGTGTGTGTGTTTAGTGGGTGTGTGTTCAGTGTGTGTGTCTGTTCAGTGTGTGTGTGTGTTCAGTGTGTGTGTGTGTGGTTCAGTGTGTGTGTGTGTGTTCAGTGTGTGTGTGTTCAGTGGTGTGTGTGTGTGTTCAGTGTGTGTGTGTGTTCAGTGTGTGTGTGTGTTCAGTGTGTGTGTGTGTGTTCAGTGTGTGTGTGTGTTCAGTGTGTGTGTGTGTGTTCAGTGTGTGTTGTGTGTTCAGTGTGGTGTGTGGTCGTGTGGTTTTAGGGTGTTCCTGGAAATGTCGTCTTGGACTCAGATTCATGTTTGTGTTTCTCTATGAACAAAAAAGGTCAAATCCAGATTCATTCAGGATTTAACTAAAATGATCACCACACACACACACACACACACACACACACACACACACACACACACACACACACACACACACACTCTGGGTTTACTTCCTGTCAGCACTGCAGTGTTAAGCAGCTTATCACAGCATTCTGGAACAACACACACACACACACACACACACACACACACACACACACACACACACACTACGGCCTTAAAGAGACAGTACATGTTTTCCCTCTGAAGGTTCATGGAGAACTCCTGAGCAGTCAATATTCTCCTTGCAGGAGAGATTCTTGACCTATGACCTCTGGAGGCAGCAGGTCACATGGTTGCTGAGCAACATGGACTCAGTTTAATCTCCATGGTTGGTGGAAACATTGTGATAAGAAACGTGATGGAGCCTCAGTGATTGGCCACAAACACTGATGACGAAAAACAACTTCAAATACATATTCAACCGTCTTCACATTCATTTTTAATGGAGGAAACTTTGTTGGTTGTCACAGCGGATAAAACGGACAGTTTGAGGTCTTTACGGTAATTAATTGGGTGACATCGATAAATTTACGTCTTTATATCGATACATGATGGTCGATACGATAGACGCCTACTGAGCATGCTCAGTTCAGACTTTACAGCCAACATGGTGGATAAACCAGAACTTCACGTCACGTGACCATAACCCGACTCTCTGAAACCATGGCAACCGGAGGAGGCGTCATAAAGCGCCTTTGGACCCGGTTCGGTTCGACCCGTCCTCACCTCGACAGTGACAGCTTCCGGTCAGCAGCAGAACCCCGCAGAGCTCCAGCAGCGCCGCTGCTCCTCCTCCCATCCTCATCCTGCTGGTCGGAACCGAACCTTCCTCCGGGTCGGGTTCACGCCGAACACCCACAGGACGGTTTCTTCCGGGGCCGACCCATTCCTCTGGGTTCCGGCTGAGGATAACAGCAGCTCCGGCCCAAAGTCCCAAACGGAACCGGCTCTCGGTTCGGTTCGGTTCGGTCCAGCTCTCGGATGGTTCTGGGGCTGGTTCCGGTCCTGTTGGGCTGAACTCCGTCCTCTCCGTCAGCAGCGGGTCTTTCTCTCCTTGGAGCCTCCGGGACTCCAAAGTAACGGGAAGTACTGCTTCCGGCCGGAGCCTTCAGAATAAGAGCCTCTTCTGCATCATCATGTCAGTCCAGGTTATAAACGTTAATCCACAACAAATGACAACAGGATCCAGTTTGTTTTTATAAATAAATGATCAGAACAAAGATGTTTACATGAAGTTTGATCCATAAATCAAACAATTCAGTCAAATCAAGTTGTAAAGTTTCTCTGGGTTCATGAATGAGGGAGGAAGGAGACGGACGGACATCGTTCACAGCCTCATCTATGGTCTTTGGCTCATGACCAGATAAAACCAAAGTCATGATATTTGGAAACAATAAAAAACAGGAAAATAATCCAATTAAAATATCAATTGAAAGTGTTGATTTACAACAAGTCAATGAAATAAAATTCTTGGGTGTCATATTAGACGATAAATTCAGCTGGAAACCACAGATCAGGAAAATCTAAAACAAAGTGTTGCTGTTCTCAGAGGAATTAGTTTCGTCCTGGACTATAAATCTTTGTTTATTCTATATAACACACTCATTGTACCACATTTAACATGTCGTGTGGAAAATTGGGGGGAAAACATTCAAAACAAATTTACAGCCGTTATACGTCTCACAGAATAAATCAGTCCGGATACATAAAGTGGGATGTTGGGAAAACAAATCAGTTATTTATCAAATCAAATAAACTGAAATTCTGGGACCTGATAATATTTAAAACTTCACAATTCATGTTTAAGGTCAGAAATCAAAAACTTTCACACAACAAACAGGAAATGTTTGGTGACAGAGAGAAAGTTATAGGATATTTAAAAAACAACATATTAGAACAGGAAGAGTTTCTGTGTCTAAATGTCTGGAATGGATTAAATGATGAGTTTAAAAAAGTACAAAGTAAACCAATTTAAAAAACTGATTAAAACAGCTTATTCAAATGTTTAATGGTCTATAATATGATATAAACAGTATTTAAATAATTGTACACAGTTAAACATGATGTAAAACAGTTTGTCTCTTTTTGATGTTCTGAAAGTTAATTGATAATAAATCAACTAGTATGAAAGAATCAGGACATTATAAGATATTTTATCTTCTACAGGCTCCTGTTCAAACAGAAAATATAACATTTACAAAACATGGGCAGAATCATTTTTACATTTTATTTCTTAAGTTTGTTTCATTGTATTTGATTTTTTGTCTTTTTTGATTGTTTTTACTGTCTGTTCGAAATAAATAAATAAAAAAGAACCAGATCCTGGATCCAAGCAGCCAAATGTGTTTCCTCCTCAGGGCAGCTGGACCCTTAGAGAGAGAAGCTCAGTCATCAGGAGGGACTCAGAGTCCAGCTGCTGCTCCTCCACGTCCAGAGGAGCCAGATGGACATCTGGACAGGATGGAGCCTCACTGGAGAGGAGACCAGGACGCCTGGAGGGACGATGTCTCTGATGGACGCCTGGAGGGACGATGTCTCTGATGGACGCCTGGAGGGACGATGTCTCTGATGGACGCCTGGAGGGACGATGTCTCTGATGGACGCCTGGAGGGACGATGTCTCTTATAGACACCTGGAAGGACGATGTCTCTGATGGACGCCTGGAGGGACGATGTCTCTGATGGACGCCTGGAGGGACGATGTCTCTGATGGACGCCTATAGGGACGATGTCTCTGATAGACGCCTGGAGGGACGATGTCTCTGATGGACGCCTGGAGGGACGATGTCTCTGATGGACGCCTGGAGGGACGATGTCTCTGATGGACGCCTGGAGGGACGATGTCTCTGATGGACGCCTGGAGGGACGATGTCTCTGATGGACACCTGGAGGGACGATGTCTCTGATGGACGCCTGGAGGGACGATGTCTCTGATGGACGCCTGGAGGGACGATGTCTCTGATGGACGCCTATAGGGACGATGTCTCTTATGGACACCTGGAGGGACGATGTCTCTGATAGACGCCTGGAGGGACGATGTCTCTTATGGACACCTGGAGGGACGATGTCTCTTATGGACACCTGGAGGGACGATGTCTCTGATGGACGCCTGGAGGGACGATGTCTCTTATGGACACCTGGAGGGACGATGTCTCTGATGGACGCCTGGAGGGACGATGTCTCTGATAGACGCCTGGAGGGACGATGTCTCTGATGGACGCCTGGAGGGACGATGTCTCTGATGGACGCCTGGAGGGACGATGTCTCTGATGGACGCCTGGAGGGACGATGTCTCTGATGGACGCCTGGAGGGACGATGTCTCTGATGGACGCCTGGAGGGACGATGTCTCTGCTGGTGACGCCTTGGGGTTCCTGGAGGAGCTGGAAGAGGCTGGAGAGGGAAGTCTGGGCCTCCTGAGGCTGCTGACCCTGAGACTCAACCCGGATAAGATGGATGGATGGATGGATAGACCGATCGATCGAAACTGACTAATGCGGAGCTTTTATTTTGAAGGGACTCGCTTTGCGCTGTAAAACAAAACGAGCGCTTCCTCCAGCGGAGCTCCGCCCCTTTGAGACGCGCTGAGAAGAAATTCAAACAAACCCGCGGAAGAGAAGAGATGCTGGGCTCTGATTGGCTGGAGTGTGACGTAACGTCAACTGGGCTTTCAGGTTTAACCAACCCCAACATGGTGGTGGCAGCATCATGCTGTGGGAGCCTTTAGTCAGCAGCAACAGGGAAGCTGGAAGTTTTTAACCTTCATTTCCATTTAAGATCCAGGATCTCGTTTCATAATCATGTCTCAACGAAGCAACAAACATCACAATGATTAAACCATTAAATTAGTTCATACCACCTAAAAACGGGAGGTCAGAGGTCAGATGGACGGAGCTAAGACTCTGGAGGAAACCCAGTCAGAAATATTATGGGATGGTTTAAATCAGAACGGCCTAGTCAAAGCCCGTCAGAATAGAAGCCAGTAAATCAGTAAACTGAGAGTTAATGTTTAAATATGTTTTAATTATGACAGTTTGATAGTTATTATTATAACCTGAAGAGCAAAAAGCTTCATGACGAAGTTCAAACTTCAACATGTTAAATCTCCATCTGCCAATATTTCCAATATCTGTAATCAATGTCTGATCATTTCTGTTTCCTCAGCGACTGATGGTTCGATTTCTCTCCGTCTTGTACAGTAAGTTTTGATGGTGATGATGATGATCACCATGTCTAGGTCCAGCAGGTCCAGCCGGTCCAGCAGGTCCAGTTCCAGCAGGTCCAGCAGGTCCAGCAGGTCCAGTTCCAGCAGGTCCAGCCGGTCCAGCAGGTTGTTGAGTTAGTTCTGTAATGACTCAGGCGAGGTGATTCTTCAGACCCGTCAGCTTGTGATCTGCATAGACCCTCTTTTGCACTTGGATGCTGGGCGGCATTTGCCTCAGCCTGAACACTGTGTGAACTTGTGGGTCTCTGGCGAGGAGCCGACCCCAAACGTCTGTCTTTGATTTTCATCACTCATTATTGTCCTCATCGGTCGTTGCATTGCTTCGTCAGTTACTCACGGGTTTCAGTTCTCTGCGAACTGCATCATGCTTGTGCCCAAGGCCTTGGTACACAGTTTGAATGAAAATGTCTTGGACTGTGCTTGGGCTGCTCTTAACATCTGTGTCAGCGTGTTTTGAAGCCGATAAGATCTTTTGCTTAAGCCCAATGGCTCTGTACAGAAATTGTTGGGGTGTTTCATTGTCCCTTTGTTTGGTACACATGAGCTCCTGGAAAAACTCTGTGTTGCTTTGCTCACCAGTATGGGAGTGTAGAAAGGCTTTAAGTTCTTCTACTGTCAAATTGTCCTTATTCACTAACATCTCCTTAAAATTTCCAGGTTTGATAACTCTGAGGACCGTCTTCACAATTTCTGTCACTGAACTGATACCTTAATCCTTCATCAATCTGATGACAAATGTTGTTGTCCTTCCAATCAGCATCATGACCTTGTGGATTGACAAAAGGAACCTGTGTGATCCTGGCATCCGGACGCTGCACTTGTAGTTGAGATGCATGACCCTGAATGGCTGCATCCACAAGGTCCCTGAGCTCTAACAAATGAGCCCAGCCAGTTTCCTCAGACTCCAGCAAAGTCTTGCTGCTCGAAAACTGGTGATGTACTCGTAACAATCCTCTTCATTTGCAGAACTGACTTTAGTTCTGTGTTCAGTTTCCACTGCAGCATTAAAGTTTCCAAGTCTGAAGGTGTGAAAATGTCCAGAAAGGAAATCAGAGTCTGAGGTTCTCCCGGCCCTGACCTGTAAATCCAAAATGGCCGCCTCGTTACGTCTGATCACCTGTTTCTGATGATTCTGTGTAAAATCATCCATCCATCCATCCATTTTCCTACACCCTTGTCCCTTAATGGGGTCGGGAGGTGCTGGTGCCTATCTCCAGCTAGCGTTCCGGGCGAGAGGCGGGGTACGCCCTGGACAGGTCGCCAGTCTGTTGTGTAAAATCATCTTGGTTAAAAACAGTTTGAAAATACAAAACAGTGTCATGAGACCTCAAACATTGTGGCGTCACAGCTAAATGCTAGCGGTTGATGAGGAACACAGCAGATTCTCAGCATTAATATAGACAAGATCACTGAGCCTATTGTTCTTCAGGCTGGTTAGTCGGACATTCATGGTTTAGAGGTGATTTCTGATGGCAAATGTTCCAATGTGCCTCGGCCTGATACACGGTGGCTAACACGGTTAGCATGGCTAACACGATTAGCGTGGCTCAGTGGCGGAACAAGTCGGCGTCGGGCCGGGGGGCGGGGCAAATTTCCGGGCCCCCTGACCAATCACCGGGCCCCTTGCGTGCAGCAGCTGGAAACCGTTGGGGGGTGTGGACGGACAATTACTGACATTGATACACCTTTCTCAACAGGCGGGGGCGCACTTTCTCGGTCTATAGTCCAACATTCGAGCGACTTGAATCCATTCCTCCCTCCCTGGCTCCTCCAGACCCGGGCCCCCACCGGCAACCGCCCCCCCTATAGCTCCGCCCCTGGTGTGGCTAACAGGATTAGTTTAGTAAAAAGCCTTTTCAGGTAAATAAAATCTTTAATGTCTGTCAGATACGGGACACATTGCATATTGATCTGTTCAGCTAACATAAGGCTGTAACAGACAGGATTCAAGGTGTAGAAGTTGTATCGGTGCTACCATTATGCTGCTAAAAGGTTTTCATAATGGATGTGTTTATTATTGACTTTCATTCACTAAACACAAAGAAAGCAAAGCACGGTTGAGCTGCTAATGCGTCGTGAACAAGCTTTGATCCAAGCAAGACTTTCTGTTTCAGATTTTGGAAAGCTGTGAATTTTAGTTCCACAGACATGATCAGGATACCTGACATCACCTGTACAGATTCCCCACTGACGGAGGAGAACCATTGTTTTAGGGTCCTGACGTAAAAACTTTCTGTCGGTCTGCTAGTCCACAATGTAGCATTAGCTTGAGTTTGTGAGACGGTGACCCACTGGTAGCTGCGGTGTGAGGTCAAATGGGCATTAGCCAATGAAATGCGGCCGCTGTGGTAAGGCCCATGAATACCAGACTCTGAATTTGACTTCAAGCTGAATAAACTGGGCTGACTATAAATGTCCTCCAGATGGCGCCAAACGGCCCAATAACTGTGAATACAGTGAAAAAGTCCCGGAGCTGTTTGACTCAACTTCAGGTGATTTGGACCGGTACCGGTAGCTGCTGCTGGACTGGGGATGGGCCATCCTGGTCCTGGAGGGCCGGTGTCCTGCAGCTCTTAATGTCTCCCTGGTCCAACACGCTTGAATCCAACAGCTGAATCTCCTGAGTGCAGGCAGGTTCTCCAGAGTCCAGCTAACGACCTGATCATTTGACTCAGGTGTTGAAGTAGAGACACACCTAAAGGTTGCAGGAGTCCGGCCCTGGAGGCCTGGAGTTGCCCACCCTGTGCTACACCAACAGAACTAGCAGTTCCTGGTGTTATGACCAGAGTCCTGAATGATTGAAATGTTTCATTTATTTTAACTGAATATCAATATTGTGGTGAATATTTGATGTATTTCTGATGGTTGCAGTGAGAAACGGACGGTGGTTCCAATCCAGGAGTTCATTTACATTTCTTTCACTTTAGTTTTTGGATCAGAACCAGGTTTGGATCCACATGGAGAAATTCAACCTGTAACAAAACGGACCCGATCCGGTTAGGTTCTGTACAAACTTTATTTCTATGGCCCATTTCAGCATCAAGGCCTTTCAGTGTTTCACATCATTAAACCAGAGTAATAAATAAAAATCAGTGAAACAACTTTTCTGACCTTCAGGACTTTAGTTGAAACCGTCAAACCGGGTTCTGACCGTCTGGTGTCAGGAGTGACATCCGCTGACATCTGGTGTCAGGAGTGACACCTGGTGTCAGGAGTGACATTCCGTGACACCCTGGTGTCAGGAGTGACATTCCGTGACACCCTGGTGTCAGGAGTGACATTCCGTGACAACCTGGTGTCAGGAGTGACATTCCGTGACAACCTGGTGTCAGGAGTGACACCTGGTGTCAGGAGTGACATTCCGTGACACCTGGTGTCAGGAGTGACATTCCGTGACAACCTGGTGTCAGGAGTGACATTCCGTGACAACCTGGTGTCAGGAGTGACATTCCGTGACACCTGGTGTCAGGAGTGACATTCCGTGACACCTGGTGTCAGGAGTGACACCTGGTGTCAGGAGTGACATCCGCTGACATCTGGTGTCAGGAGTGACACCTGGTGTCAGAAGTGACATTCCGTGACACCCTGGTGTCAGGAGTGACATTCCGTGACACCCTGGTGTCAGGAGTGACATTCCGTGACACCCTGGTGTCAGGAGTGACATTCCGTGACACCTGGTGTCACGGAATGTCAGCAACTGTCACTCCTGAGTTGGGCTGTGTTGTGGCCTGTGGCTGAGCTGCCGGTACAGCTGGATGGTGATGAGCTGGACCTCGGGGTCACCGGGTCGGAGGTCGATGGCCCTGAGGAAGAAGTCCAGCGCGTCGTCGGGTCGGTTCTGGCTGATCCTCTCCTTCCCGCTGCGGACCAGAGACTCGTAGCTGTCCGGGTCAGCGCCGAATGCGGCGCGGCAGTCCATCGGCTCCGCCTCGCCGCTCGACTCCTCCGGGCTCAGGCCCTCGGGCGATGCTCCGTTGCCGTGGCAACCCGCCTCCTCCTCCTCCTCGGGCCGAGGCTCATCTAGACCAGAACCCGCCAGGCTGTCGCCGCCTGCTGCAGAGAGCTGCTCCGACGCCTCTTCATCCTCCTCATCCTCTGTATGCAGAGTCTCTCCAGCCGCCACTTCCTGCTCAGAGTTCATCCCCAGGACCTCCATCTCCTCCTCTTCTTCTTCTTCCTCCTCCTTCTCCTCTTTCTGCTCCTCCTCAGGCCGAGGCTCATCTGGACCAGAACCCGCCAGGCTGTCGCCGCCTGCTGCAGAGAGCTGCTCCGACGCCTCTTCATCCTCCTCATCCTCTGTATGCAGAGTCTCTCCAGCCGCCACTTCCTGCTCAGAGTTCATCCTCAGGACCTCCATCTCCTCCTCTTCTACTTCTTCCTCCTCCTTCTCCTCTTCCTCCTCTTCCTGCTCCTCCTCGCTCTCCTCCGAGTCCTGGATGACGAGCTGGAGCCGGGAGCGATTGGACGGGTTTCCTGCGACGCTCCGTCTGGACCTGGGCGGAGACATTTTGGGTGTGGAGGATCCGAGCGCCTGGAAGGAGCCGATGAGCTGCTGCTCCTCTTCATCACTGTCATAAATCACTGCTGCCCTCTTCCTCCTGGGGCCCAACACGGACTCGTCGGCGGTCCGGTACAGACCCGAGGCGCCGGTCTGGTCCAGACCCGAGGCGCCGGTCTGGTCCAGACCCGAGGCGCCGGTCTGGTCCAGACCCGAGGCGCCGGTCCGGTACAGACCCGAGGCGCCGGCCCGTCTGACCAGACTCTCCGTCAGCGACTTGTGGACGCTGAAGCTGCCGTTGAGCTGAAGCCCGGTCAGGAGGTTCTGCTCCTCTTCCTCGGTGTCGGCGGCGTCCAGAACCTCGTCTTCGTCGCTGTCCTCCAGCTCCAGGTTGAAGTTTCCGTGAGAAGACTCCAGCCCGGCGTCGTCCTGCTGCAGGTCCGAGTCGCTGTGGTTCTGCTGGTCGGTCTCGGAGGTTCTGCTCGGCCAGTCGGGCTTCTCGTCTGCTGGGATCTCGATCAGACTGGCGTCCGGTCCAGAAGAGACGCCTGTTGGTTCTGGAGAAGCCTCTCCGGACAGATCAATGACTTCACTGCTGGACTCCTGACGGCGCTGCTGTCCTCCAGAACCGGACCGGTCCGTATCCTCCCCCTCCAGAGACGCGTTGGGATCGGGAAGTGGAGGAGGAAGTCCAGGCGTCCTGGGTTTCCTCTCGTTGAACCGGCGCCTGGTGTTGTCCGGCGTCTGTCTCAGCCAGGCTGGTTCGGTGCTGGACGCCAGGCTCGCCGCCAGCTGCCTCTGCAGGAACAGAACCAGAGGAGAACAGCAGCATCAGCCCAGGGTCAGAGGTCACAACATGAAGACATGAAACCCCAGACAGCTGAGCTCTCATTAGCCAGCAGGAGGGTTTTGTTTTGGCGCTACAGAACCCGGTCAGTAGGTTTTTAACGTGTTTCTGCATTTCGGGCCTCCAGGCACCAACAGCAGCAAAGATCTGGTGGAACCGACTTCAGGAGGATGAAGCTGCTTCCCGGCCAAAGACCCACAGATAGAGGACGACCCTCCATGCAGGTAAAGCCGTGGACCCAGAGTCCCTACAGCCAGGGAGACCCCCGATTAGCCCCCAAGATGGCTGCCGGGGCACATTACTCTCTACTAGAGGTGACCCCTAGGGGTCAAGAGGCACGGATCCCACCTGCTCAGCCCCGATGGGGATCCGTCTGGATCCCACACGGCCCAACAGATCTCCAGGCTCAGTGGTGCCACTCTGGGCACAGCTTCAGCATCCGCACTAACAAGCCCTGGCGTTGTTAGTGCGGATATATATCGCGATATATATCGATATTTTCTTTCCTATAACAAATCGATATTCATCCTCAAGTATCGTAACGTCCAACTGTCCCCTTGTTCACTCACTGCTGGCTTCACCAGGTCATCAGGCTTAGAGTGATTCCTTCAGATGTTCAGGTTAAAAAGGTATCAAACTATTCAGAGCAGGAACTTGGTTCACTTTATTTACTTTACTAATGCATGTCAGCTACAGTTTGGACTGTTTCAACTAAAAGAAACATGTTTTCTCTCCACTTCTTTGATTCATTTTGTCCAGCTGTCCACTTTAAGTCTGTGTCCAACCAGAACCAGGTATTGTGTAGTTGGAGATTTTAATCAGTTTTCAGTTAAATTAATTCAGTCCAACTTTATAATAGTCACAAAATGTCACCAAAATCACTCTGTCCCTCTGAAACCTTTCAGAAAATCACTAACTGTATTGAATTGCATCGTTTGCTGAATATCTCGATATATATCGTATCGTAGGCAGAATATCGTGTATCGTATCGTGAGATTATTGCATCACTACAGCCCTACCAACGCCTCAACTAAAGGTTAGGCTGCCCCGTACCAGGCCATCAGATATACAGCCACAGTCCGTAAACCAGTACAGGAGCTTGAGGACCAAACCAGCATCTCGGTGTTTCCCACTGGGCTATAAGGTGGGATGGGGGGGGAGACACTGCTGAGCTCTGGGCTCATCGTCCGACACCAGAGACCCCACTGAACTGTGGTGTTGCACCAAGGCCAGGTGTCTCTCTGAGGTCCCTAAAGACTCAGTGGATCAGAGATTCTTCTGTCCAAACTGGGTCAACCCCGTAGGAAGTAGGACAACAGAACGATGATCCCAAATACAGCAGCTAATCCACAACACAACGGCTGGGAGAAAGAAGAATGAATTGGTCAATGTCCTGACGTTACGGAAAGCCTTGATGGGACCTTCAGAGGGCTGAGCAGATCGTCTCTAATGGATCTGACTAGACCACCTGCAGCTCACATCACTGTTGATCTGGGCTGTCAGACTCCTAAGCTGTGATTCCATGTAGACGTGATTTAATCCTGACCCACCTGCAGCTCAGACTCCGCCTTCATCAGCTCCTGAGCCTTCTGGACCCGCCCTTCGATGTAGTGACACGCCTCCTGGTCCTCAGGGTCCTCATCATGGTTCACATCCAGGGAGAACATGAGGTCATGGTCTGAAATCCCAAACATGTGCATGGCATGCAGCTGAGCGATGTGCTGATCCAGAGCCGGGTCCGTCCGCCGCTGTCTGGAGTGCAGGTCCTGCAGCTGGAGTTGGGTGCTTGAAGACGTCGGGTCCTCCAGGGTGAAGAGCTCCTTCAGTTCCTGCCTGCTGAAGTACCTGAACGGGTTCTTGGTGTCTCCGGTGTTCTGCCGGATCAGCGAGTCTTTGAAAACCTGCCGCCTGTAGATCTTCTCCTCCACGGTTCCACAGGTGATCAGTCTGTAGATCACCACGTTCTCCGTCTGGCCAATGCGGTAGGCTCTGTCCACAGCCTGGGCGTCGGTGGCCGGGTTCCAGCTGGGATCGTAGATGACGACTCTGTCTGCTGCCGTCAGGGTGATGCCCACTCCTCCAACCTGAGTGGTGAGGAGAAACACGGAGTAACGTTTGTCTTTTTGAAACCGACAGATGAGTTTTTCTCGTTCTGTGATCTGCGTGATGGATCCATCCAGCCTCAGCAGTTTGAACCCTCTGTTGCCCAGGATCCGTTGGAGGATGTCGAGGACGGTCCTGTAGTGAGCGAAGACCAGCGTTCGGTGGCCTTCCTCTCTCAGACGCTCCAGAAGAGCCAACAGAAAGACCAGCTTCCCAGATTCTGATATCAGAGTTTCATCTGAAACGTTTGCGATGCTCTTAACATCAGTCCCATCATTTTCCCCCTCAGGATTTTGGTCCAGCCCTAACTGTGTGATAGCGTTGGCAGACAACAGCCTCGGATGGTCACACAACTTCTTCAGTATGTTTAATTCAGCCAGAGGCGACTTGGTGGTCATCAGCAGCTCCTTGATGTGGTCCAAACTGATGAACTGTCTGTAAATGTCCTCCTGAACGGGACTCAGGTAGGTCCAGACGATCAGGTCGTTCTTTCGGGTGAGCTTGGGCATGACGGCCCCATAGGCTGGCTGGGGGTTTTGGTGGTCATCAGCTTCTGAGTTTGCCTCTTTTCCACCAGTCTTCTTCTTCTGCACTTCTGATTTTGTTCTCCGAAGGAAGTAGGGCTTGATCAGAGTCATGAGGTTCTCGGACATCCTGGAGCCGAGAGCTTTTTCCCCAGGAGTAGCGTCCTTCTCCCTGGCGCGGGTGATGGGGTTCTCATACTCCGATTTGAACGTCTTGGCTGTTCCCAGCAGGGCTCCCTGACAGGCAAAGTCAAAGAGGGTCCACATCTCCCTCAGGTTGTTCTGGACCGGCGTTCCCGTCAGGAGAATCCTGTTCTTGGAGGGAACGGCATAGGCGCTTTTGGCTGTTTTGGTGGAAGAGTTTTTGATCTTGTGGGCTTCATCCAGGATCATGTAGTCCCAGCAGAACTCCTTCCCCCGAAACGAGGCCAGCTGCTGCCAGTTGTTCATCAGCATGGTGTAGGTGGTGATGACGACTCCTCCTCGCCTCTGAACCTTCTCCAAATTCCTGGTCCTCTCGGCTTTACTGGCACCGTGGAAGTCCTTCACCCTCATTCCTGGAGTCCATTTGCTGAACTCCTTGACCCAGTTTGTGATGAGAGAGGTTGGCATGACCAGCAGAGTGTGTTTTATCAGGTCGTTGTCGTACATGCCGGAGAGGAAGGAGATGATCTGGATGGTCTTCCCGAGCCCCATGTCATCTGCCAGAACTCCTCCCCTCCGGCCGTCCCTGTGGAGGCTGAACAGGAAGGAAACCCCGTCTCTCTGGTAGTCGTACAGCCGGTCATGCAGATCTTTATACAGCATCAAGCCGCTGTTGTTCACGTTGACGAACTCGTCGTCTTCGTCCTCCGAGTCATTCTGGGCCAGGAGTTCTTCGATCTTCTTTATTCTGCTCTCCAGTTTGGGCGTTGGGTGAATGCTGAACGCCTGTCTGAACAGCTGCAGAGCTTCCTGGATGTCTCCTTGTTTGGCAACAGCTTTGCCCTCTGAAATCAACCTGAAACACAGAGAACTGGGGCTGTCATCAGTCCTGGAATGATTTGAATGCGAGTTCAGAGTTTTGTATAATCTTGGTCCATGTTAACTAAAATAAATTGAGCTATTTCTGTTTAGTGCAGCACAGAAAGCTTACCAGCTTCCTGTGCTGCACTAAACAAAAGGTTTTAATTAACTTAAGGCCTTTCAGTCACAACTTATTTCAAGCTGGATGGAAATATAAAGGTTTTTTATTTTAAAGTGAATTTACTGCCTCACCAACAGGTGGTAGAATAAATATTTTATTTAGGGTAATTCTCCGTTTAGGTTTCATTTATTGCAACATAATCTTTTATCCATCAGTGTTTTGATTTACAAAAATCCTAAAGTTCCTCATTCATCCGTTTTATCTGTTAAATTCAGGTAGAACTGGACCGGTGCTCTTTAAACTGGTTCTGGTTACATTTCCATGAAAGTGCTTCTACTGGGAATGTTAACAAATAGATTAAAATATTAAAAATGTGCAGATTGTGATTGAATAGAAGATGTAAAATAAAACCAGTGAAATATTCAGACATGAGTCTGAGCTGCTTATTTCAGAATATCAGAAAAATAGCTGAAACAAATTGAAGAAGTTGGAGAATGTTATAAACTTATGTTTACAGCAAAGACAAAAATAAAATAAATAAAAGTTAAATGTAAAACGTTGACATGTCATTACCTGCCGTATGTTTCCATCTGGTCCTCCAGAACCAAAGATCTGCAGAAACAGGGTCTGGGTCAGAACCAGAACCGAACCAGAGGACACATCCAGACCAAACAGTTCAAACATTTATCAAACATTTCTCTTGTTTTGATTTCACATAAAATTGTTACTCATTTTATGTATTTATGGTCAGTTTTGTGTCCAACCTCATCGATTCAGACTCACTGTTTATTTAAAGTCACATTTAATGTCTGCAGGACAGAAATGATGTTTATTTAAATTAATAATTAAGAAATTTTTAAAAACAACAATAAGGATGTAACTAGAAAATTCCTGCAGAAATTTTGAAGGGCCATGCCAAAGTGTGCCCGTCGGATTAATAAAGCATTCTGATAGTAAAAATTAGCAAAAATGCTAAAGAAAGCTGCAATGTAGTCAATAACCTGCAAGGAGTCAGAAGCATGTTGACTAAGCTCTTCTCGTACCATTTAGTATGTTTCATAAGCTGAAATTAGCCAAAATGGTAATGTTAGCATGAATGCTCTCAGTAGCATGTAGAGCATCACTAGCATGTTGTCCGTCATTACTTACACCATTCATTATACAAAATGTTGCTAATAACTAAGAAAAATATTCTGATGCTTAATATTAGCATCAATGCTAACCTGAGCTAAATTGTAGTCAAAAATCTGTGGAGAGTCAGAAACATGTTGATGTTTGAAAAAACATGTTGATGTTTGAAAAAAGCCAGTCAGGTGAGGCCAGAATTCTGTTGCCATGGTGATGAATCCTAACTGCAAACTGACAGCTGCCTCAGGGGAGAGACGGATTACACAGAGAATCAGCGTCAGTTAGCCCTTCCCAAAACTTTACTCTGAAGCACCTGGACAGAAAACCGTAAGACCCAGAGAAATTTCGAAAACATTTTACCGGAGCAGACATATTTATCTATGTCATGACCGACTTTCATACCAATAGAGCAATTTTTGAAGGCATGAGAGCGATTTCAAAATTATCTTTGGGTCAAAATTCCACTCTGTTTCTCACTCTGTTTCTCAGTTAATTTCCGTTTCGGCAGTTGGAAATTTCGCTCGTTTTTCGCTTTTTACGTCGCCATCGTAACTCCGATCCCCAATAAAAGTAATAGCTCCTTCTCGGCGCCGAGCCGCTCGATTTGATGCCACTTTTGTGGGTGAGCAGCAGCGGTACGAGCCGCATTAACGGTGATGGAAGAAAAATAAAGAAATAAATAAAGAGACATTCTATTAGGTGTAGAACAATAAGTGCCATTGCATTGCCATTGCAATGGCAGGCCCTAATAAAAATAAATGTTTAAGTATTCTATTAGGTGTAGAATAATAAGTGCCTGCCATGCAGATGCATTGCAATGGCAGGCACTAATAATTTACATCAGTTTCCAAAGCGCAGACCAACTTCAATCCAAGCATAATTCTGCCCAGCAGCACAGGATGTTGAAATATTACACATTAATTCATTATTACAAATTAAAATATTACAGCACAAAGTATGTACTTTAATAATCAGGCTTCTTCTCACGTTGTCTTCGGTCTGCTGCTAGCATCGGTTAGCCGCTAACTAGCTCCTCCATTATAAACCATGTGAACATCGACTAGCTGCGATGCTAACCGTTCAAATAAACAGCGGTTAGAATCGCTTCACTTACTTCTCCAGCCTGTCGGAAACCTCCGCGTCATCCTTCCAGCCCTCCATGTTCCTGTTTTACATAAATTAAAATCTACTTTGTTTCTTTAACGTCTAAACGTCAAACCAGCAGTTGCTCCTCAAAGAAACTTCCTGAATGAGCTGTGATGTTTTCATGTTTGAAGCAGATTCTTCCCCCCGCCAATTCAACACAGCCAATCAGAGAGCACGCTGTCGTGACGCAGACTCACGTTGTCCAATCCGAAAGGACATATGGGTAAAAAAAATCTAATACAGGTAAGAGTCGTATGAAAACTGGTTATAGGTAACTGGGAAGCCTCACACTAAATTATGGACGTGTATATATATATTTTAATAACTTTATTGACAAAAAAGTACCTGGATTATGGATATATTATATATGCAGGAGATAAATCAATGACACAGAAAGCAAACAGATTCCAGAACAAAAAACAAAAATCAGTATTAATAAAAATGTTAGTAAGAGACACGGAAGATAATTAAAGAATGATGAGACTGAGGGGAGGACAGACCAATCTGACCTTTTCATCAATTTCATCAACCTGGATGAAATCAAATGACTTCACCCTTTTATTGAAGTTGTAGCTCGTCGCTGCCGAAGGCGGCGCTGCTGAGCCTCTGTGTGTCAATCAAAGCGAAGAAGAAGACAAAGTAAACAGGAAGTCGTCTTTTACAGGTTTTCTCCGTGTTTTTGTGGTTTTTCTGTCAAACTGTGACTTTTAGCCGCAGTCAGCAACTTCACATGATATTATCGGGTTTTATTTTATTATAAATCATCACATTTATCGGGCCGCCATGTTCGGTTCTGGAGGAGAGATGAGCAACGCGCAGCTTTTCCAGCAGGTCAGTATTAGTAATTTTTTAAACTTAATATGTTTATTTCATTACTTTATTCAGAAGCTAAGGTCTATATCGAATGATATTCTATTTTAATTATGAGACACTGTATTAAACTATAAAATGGAAACCAAACCGTTTCATTCCCATCAGGTTCAACTATTGTGGTTCGATTCATTTGCGGTTTTATAGATTACAGACATAAACTAATATTTCACATAAAACTTTAATACTTCATTATTTTATCAAGACTTTATATTTCTTCCCATTTCCATCTGTGTTTTGTCAATTAGCCTTTTCTAAAAATCTGTGACCTTTGACCCATTAGAGTGCAGAGTGGTTCCAGGTTCCGGGTCGGTTCGGGTTTGAAAGGTTTCCCAGGTGTAATGTTGGTCTGCGGGCTGCAGGTGGCGCTGCTGCGCTGGCTCTCGTCGCAGTCGGAGGCCGACCGGAAGCTGCTGGCCGCGGTGACGGGGGTCCAGGTGGGCCGCGAGCTGCTGAACCGGATCACCGGCCGGGACCAGGTGGACGGATACAAGGTGGGTCAGGCTGCTCAGGTGAGATGTTTCCATGACAACCAGCGGTCCTGGTTCTGGTCCTGGTCCTGATCCTGATGCTGGTTCTGGTCCTGGTCCTGATGCTGGTTCTGGTCCTGGTCCTGATGCTGGTTCTTATCCTGATGCTGGTCCTGATCCTGATGCTGGTTCTGGTCCTGATCCTGGTTCTGGTTCTGGTCCTGATGCTGGTTCTGGTCCTGATGCTGGTTCTTATCCTGATGCTGGTTCTTATCCTGATGCTGGTTCTGGTCCTGATGCTGGTCCTGGTCCTGGTCCTGATGCTGGTTCTGGTCCTGATCCTGATCCTGGTTCTGGTTCTGGTTCTGTTCAGAGGGACTGCATCCTGAGCATCGCGGGTTTCCTCCAGAACAACCCTCGGGCCTCGCAGGCCCAGATCAACGCCGAGGTGGAGAAGAACGTTGTTCTGTTCGCAGCGCGGGTCAAGGCCCTGGAGTCCAGTCCGTTACTCTGACCAACAGGAAGTGTTCACACCCAGAGCGGAACCTCAAGGCATTTCACAATAAAAGCTTCTCTGTCTGTCGCCTTTTGTCCATCTTTAAACCTTCAAACATTTTTTATCTTTGACTCTAAATCAAGAAATAAACAGAAGCTGTTCTTTAATAATTGGGTTTATTATGTTTGTGTTTTCCAACAGTTTTGTTTCTGTTATCTAACCGTCACCATGGAGACGGTTAGATAACACAACCGAGTTTCATTGACAAACTTGTTTTCATCTTCTGAATCATCTCAGCATCTTCAGTCTTTATTCTGTTACCACAGTGAATTATTTCATGCCAATCCACCAGGGGGCGCCGTCACCAGCATGGCTCAGGTTTGAACTTCATGTTATTCTGTGATGAGAATCAGTGACACCAGGCGGAGCAGCAGGACTGACCTGCAGTTTAGAGCCAAAACGAAGAATCTGAACAACTGAACAGTCATAGTTCAAAGGTTTTTACTACGTGAGCCGTCAGTGGATTGTTCTTCCATTGTTGGATTTCAGTTTTAAATTTTAATAATCATGTTTAGTGGGGATTTTATTTTTTTTATCAAATTAATATCAATAATTTAATGTAGTGACAAACTAAAATCAGAGGTTCATCCCATAAATCTGGAGATATTAGCAGATCAGAAGCTCAGTTATTTCATATCTGAGCTGATTTAAGATTCTCAGAGATTCTGTTCTATCAGAACCGATTCATCAGCTGATGGTTCTGATGAATCTGTTCCAACAGAATCAAGTTGTTTTTTTTTCTCATTTTGATCTTGTGTTATAATGAATCAGGCGATGAAGCGACAGGATGTGACTCTGACTCGGCAGCAGGAACCAGAACCTTGGACCTTCCAGAACCAGCAGAACTTCTGGATTGTGACGGATCTGCTGCTGGTTAAATGTTTTACTGAGTAACAGAGAAAAGTAGCAGGTTTCCTGCTGTGTGCTGGTTCTGGTCCGGTCAGTGAGGCTGTTGGTTCTGGTCCGGTCAGTGAGGCGTGTGGTTCTGCTGGTTCTGGTCCGGTCAGTGAGGCTGTTGGTTCTGGTGGTCAGCCCGGCTCGCTGCCTCTGGAGAAGGAGCCCAGCTGCTTGGTGTTGGCGTCCCGGAGCTGCTCCAGCTGCCTCTGGCCTCGGCGGTACAGATACTCGATGTGCATCACGTCCGTCTTCTTGATCCGAGCGTTTTCCCGGAACTCGTCCCGGATTCTGGGCAGGAAACCCGGTTTGTCCTTCCCGGCCCGCAGGAAGTGGCGGTACAGAGCCAGGACCTGCTTCTGCAGCTTGCTGTGCCGCGACATGGTGCGGTTCTGGAGATGGTTCTGATCAGACAGACATCCTGGACCCGGATCAGAGCTGCTGCTCCCAGCCAATCACAGAGCTCTGAGGACCCTGAACGCAGCACGGCTCTGGTTCTGGTCCTGAACGCAGCACAGCCCTGGTTCTGGACCCTGAACGCAGCACGGCTCTGGTTCTGGACCCTGAACGCAGCACAGCCCTGGTTCTGGACCCTGAACGCAGCACGGCTCTGGTTCTGGACCCTGAACGCAGCACGGCTCTGGTTCTGGACCCTGAACGCAGCACAGCCCTGGTTCTGGACCCTGAACGCAGCACGGCTCTGGTTCTGGACCCTGAACGCAGCACGGCTCTGGTTCTGGAAGCTTCAGCAGGAAAACAAGAAGAATTATTAGAAATGTGACGATTCCAGTTCAGTTTTCCGTTCTTTCAATACAGGATATAATTCACAGAGTGACAGAATCGCCTTCAGTGTCGGATTTATCTATATAATTGTTTGACACTGAATCCTAAAATAAGTTCACGCTGCGTTTCGGTCGATGTTCTTGTTGCCAGTTTGTTAGTAAAGTTCAGTTACTTTTACCTCTATGGGCCAATATTGTTATTTTAGATGATCTACCCAAGTTTGTTGGGACTCATGACTTTCCTTTTACTGCTGTCCATCAACATAACAGTCATGTAGAAACGATCACAACATGGATGGATGGACGGTTGGATGATTAAAGTCACAGGTTCATTTTCCATAATTTACTTTAAATTAAATATTGTTAGATTTGTATTAATTTAAAAAAATCATTCAAATATTTGAAGATTGTGAAAATATGAAGTCATCTGCCAGATGTTTTAACTAACTACCCATTTGTACCTGCAGCTTAAACGTCCGTAGTTTGCATAATATCTTCTGTTGCTTTTCTTTCCCTTTATTTTGGAAATTAAATAAAGAAATGTGGGTGGAGGCACCAAACCTTCTCCAGCCCAGGGCCCTGATTCCTCTAAGTCCGGCACTGGTTAGCTAGACTCTTTCACAGCTTCACCTGGTTCTACTAATATGACTAAACCTACTGAAGAATAAAAACTTTGGCTTTTTTCATCTTTAAAATGATAATCAGACAGAAACAGACGTTCAGGTGACTCTTAAAGAAACATTTAACCAAACAATAAAACAATTAACTGCGCCTGTTCGACAATGATATGAATCTGATTTAAACTCACGTGCTGAATGATCCAGTTTGAACCGGTTAGAACCGGTTCATACTTGTCCGTTAATGGAAGCTTTAGGTTTGGACGCGGCTAGCTGCTGTTAGCTTCCTCTGTGACCTTTTACTGCGTTACAACACAGGATGTTAACGAAAAACTACAAAACACGTGACTTCCGGTGGCACCTGAAAAACAAACCCAGGATTATAACATTTACAGAACATCACTAAACAGAACAGAACCATCCAGTTTTCGAGTAATACAATAAAATAAAAAAAAATTAAGAAAAACAATTTGAGTGAAACTTAATGTGAGACCGGAACCGGAAGCAGTGTTCGTTTCCGGTTCGACTTGGAATGGAGCAGTGACTGGAGCAGAGCCGAATACAAACAGGTCTGTGGTTTTTAATCTGTTTACCGACAGATACCCGCAAAACCCGCCCGTGTTGCCATGGTAACGGCAGGTTAAAAAGTGCGTTAAACTACTTCCGGTTCGGTTCCTGGTACCCTGTGGCGTCTTGGGTCCGTTAAAGGGCCGTTTCACCATTTTTAAAGGATTCAGCTTTAACATCCAGAACACTGAGATCAGACAGAACCGGGCCGGAACCGAACCCCCGAACCTCCGGGCCTCTGGGTTTCTGACTGAGGAAACTTCCATCAGAATATTATGACCTCTGACCTCTGACTGTTGGGGGTTGGAGGGTTTCAGTCAGCAACAGAACATCTGGACCTCTAACTGGGTCAGAACCTCTCAAGAACTGCGGCTCACAATGGTTTGCAAATCACAATGGTCCAGTGGAGGGGTCAAAGGTCACCAGGGCTCAGCGTGTTTCTGGTTCCCGCAGGGATGGAGGTGACGGAGGAGGAGCGGCGGCAGGTGGAGGAGCAGGTGGAGCAGCTGCTGAGCGGCCAGGGGTCAGAGGTCACGCTGTGTGACCTGGGTCTGGAGCTGAGCAAGCCGGCGACCCTGAGGAAGAACGTGACGTACATCGTCTGTGGCGTCATCTTCAACGAGCAGGTGAGGCAGCAGCTGCTAGCATTAGCATCATTAGCATCATTGGCTTAGTTACGTCATCGCTGAGTTGTTGACGTTGATAAACACTAAATCCACATTAAACACCAAATTTAATAACTTCTATTCCCCAGGATGGAAGAGTTTGACGTGTTATGAATTAGGGCTGTATAATAATATCAATATCATGATATATATCGATATTTTCTTTCCTAAAAAATCGATATTCATCCTCAAGTATCGTAACGTCCAACTGTCACCTTGTTCACTCACTGCTTGCTTCACCAGGTCATCAGGCTTAGAGTGATTCCTTCAGATGTTCAGGTTAAAAAGGTATCAAACTATTCAGAGCAGGAACTTGGTTCACTTTATTTACTTTACTAATGCATGTCAGCTACAGTTTGGACTGTTTCAACTAAAAGAAACATGTTTTCTCTCCACTTCTTTGGTTCATTTTGTCCAGCTGTCCACTTTAAGTCTGTGTCCAACCAGAACCAGGTATTGTGTAGTTGGAGCTTTTAATCAGTTTTCAGTTAAATTCATTCAGTCCAACTTTATAACAGTCACAAAATGTCACCAAAATCACTCTGTCCCTCTGAAACCTGTCAGAAAATCGCAAAAGTTTATCGAATTGTATCGTTTGCTGAATATCGCAATATATATCGTATCGTGGGCAGAATATCGTGTATCGTATGGTGAGATTATTGCATCACTACAGGCCTATTATGAATAAAGTAAATCTTTATATCCATCTCCACCAGGAGGAGGTGCTGATGGTGCAGGAGGCGAAGCCCGACTGCTACAAGCAGTGGTACCTCCCAGCGGGGCGGGTGGAGGTGGGGGAGAGTCTGGAGGAGGCGCTGCGGCGGGAGGTGAGTCCAGCAGGCCGTCACCGTGGTGACGGGGCTCAGGCCGTCACCGTGGTAACGGGACTCAGCCCGTCACCTGATCCTGTCCGCAGGTGAAGGAGGAGGCGGGCTTCGACTGCCAGCCAATCACGTTGCTGCTGATCCAGGAACAGGGACCGCAGTGGATCCGCTTCATCTTCCTGGCCCGCATCACAGGTCAGAGGTCGCGGGGTCGGGGGTGAGGGGGGCGGAGCCTGAAGGTGACCTTCCTGTCTGTCAGGAGGAAGCATGAAGACGCTGGCGGTGGCGGACCAGGAGTCTCTGCAGGCGTCCTGGTGGGACAGACAGTCCAGCCTGTCGCTCAGGGGGCGGGACATCCTGCGGCTCATCGACTACGGACTCAGGTCAGACCCTGGAGGGGTCAGAGGTCAGGTTCTGCTCCGATTGGCCCGCCGCGCGCTGACCTCTGACCCCTCAGGTACCACCGCCGCCCCTGGCACGGCGCCTCGCTGCCTCTGGACCTGAGCTGCCGCCACATCGTCCAGCGGACGCTGCTGCTGTTCGTCGGCGCCGAGAGGCGGGTCTGGATCCTGCTGCTCCGAGGTAACCGCCCTCTGCCGTCACCATGACAACCCGACGCCACGCCGGTGCTCACCGTCTGCCCCCCCCCCCGCAGCCCCGGCGCCCCACCTGCCCACGGCGGCGGCCCTGAGGACCCACGCCGTGACGTGGGCGGCCAACATGGCGGCGCAGGAGGCGCTGGCGGCGTCGTACTACGACCACGACGTCGCCACGCTGGGCGTCCTCAGCCTGCAGCACAACGGGCGGCGCCACGGCCACTCGGACGGCGTCTGCTTCAACACGCTGGCCGCGCTGACCCCCGACCCGCCGCGCCGCGACGAGGACGGCCTGGCGGCGGAGCGGCCGGCGCCGGACGACCCGCCGCCGCTGGAGAACCCGCGATACGTCTGGATGGAGGTTCAGGCGCCGGCGCTGAGGGAGCAGCTGCTGCAGCACAGCCAGAACCCGACGCTGCTGCCCATCCAGAGCCTCTACTGACCACACAGGAAGTCCCTGCTGCCGGGCTCTTATTGTGAAGGGAAGGCCACAGCGGTCAGCTTTTATTCTGAAGGGTAACGATGACAGAACCTGGTTTTAACCAACGACTTTCAGAATAAAAGCCTTGAAAACGTCTCCAGCTGAATAAAAAGCCATAAAGGTTTTCCGGGTTCTGCAGGACAAACGGGTCGGACCGGTTCTGCTCACTTGCTGAGTACGGAGGCCTGAAGGGGACAAAATGAAGACAAACCAAAACTTCCTGTTTTAGGGTTTAGCTTCATTTGATGCACCTTATTTATATTAATGTTATTTTTATATTGTTTGATGGAAATGAGCGACTCACTAAGGTTTTATTGCTTCATCCCTTTAAAAACTATTTAATTAAATCACTAATTATGCCATGAAATAAATAAAAGTTTAAATAAATGTATACAGTGTAACTAAACTCAAAATCAACCATTTTTTGCCAGTAAACTGTTTAAATTATTCCATTCAATAATTTCTTTACCTCCAAACTGACTTCATTAATTCT
>CM065361.1:34887973-35022973 GCA_033032245.1 Poecilia picta | reverse complement strand
CCTGCTGTCTGTCGTTTTCCGTCACTCATCGCCTCCAGATTATCGCCTCGTCCTTCAGGCTCCGCCCACATCACACATGTTGCTCACAATTAGCCGCCAGCCGGTAACAGAAACCGGGGGATTAGCAGCAACACGGAATGATGGGACAGGGATTAGGAACGAGGTAATGGAGAGCAGAGGATTATGGGAGTCAGCAGAGACACGTCCAGATGTTCCTCTGCTGAAGCTCCAGCATCATGAGGACAACCGGCAGAGACAGACTCAGAGAGACATTGTCCTCAGACACTCTGTCCTCAGAGACTCTGTCCTCAGAGACTCTGTCCTCAGAGACACTGTCCATCTTATCTCTGGATCACAGCAGCAACATGGTGGTGGCAGCATCATGCTGGGGGAAGCAGGTCAGATGGACGAGGCTGGAGGGAAACCTGGAGGTTTCAGTCAGAGCCAGGAAGGAAAGGTCTGGATGACCCGGTTGGTTCTGACCGTACAGAACCTTCAGAACCTCCAGAACCTTCAGAACCTTCAGAACCTCCAGAACCTCCAGAACCTTCAGAACCTTCAGAACCTTCAGAACCTCCAGAACCTCCAGAACCTCCAGGACCTTCAGAACCTCCAGAACCTCCAGAACCTCCAGGACCTTCAGAACCTCCAGAACCTCCAGAACCTCCAGAACCTTCAGAACCTCCAGAACCTCCAGAACCTTTAGAACCTTCAGAACCTTCAGAACCTTCAGAACCTCCAGAACCTCCAGAACCTTCAGAACCCCAGAACCTCCAGAACCTCCAGAACCTTCAGAACCTCCAGAACCTTCAGAACCTTCAGAACCTCCAGAACCTCCAGAACCTCCAGGACCTTCAGAACCTCCAGAACCTCCAGAACCTTCAGAACCTCCAGAACCTCCAGAACCTTCAGAACCTCCAGAACCTCCAGAACCTTTAGAACCTTCAGAACCTCCAGAACCATCAGAACCTGAGGAATCAGCTGATTGGTGCTGACCTGCCACCACCAGCGGCGTTTCATTCCTCTCTCCGCTCCCTGCCAGAACCGGCGGTCCGGCTGATGTTTCCGCTCATTAGGTCCCGGTCCGGTCCGGTCCGGTCCGGTCCCGGTCCGGTCCGGTCCGGTCCGGTCCGGTCCGGTCCGGTCCCGGTCCGGTCCGGTCCCGGTCCGGCCCGGTTCCGGCCCGGTTCCGGCCCGGCGGCCCTGTGAGGACCAGAGGGCGGCTGGCTGACAGACGGGCCTCTGTAATGAGCGGTTCTGTTTTTAGACGTGTCTATTTGTTATCTGACATGTCGGCCGCTGCGACCCAAACATTCATCCGCCGTGTCGTCAGCGGATTGGTCCACAGCGCAGGGGGAGGCTCAACACGCGGCGCCCGGACCGGTCAGGTGGCCGGGTCAGCAGCCAGGTGGTCGCTCTGCATGCAGCTGGAAACCGGCAGTATGGAGTTAAATTAGGGCCATAAAGTAAAAAAAAATAAAACTGAAAAACTTTTCAAACTGGAATGTTTGAATCTACTTTTCAGGTTCCAGGTTCAAACGGTTTTTTCAGTGTAAAATCTTTTCTTTTTTTTATTTGAACAAACATTATGGCCCTAATGTAGCTCCATACGACAGCAGCTCCATCTGAGCCCCGTCAATCACAGATTAGAGATCATAATCTGATTATGGGGATAAATTACATTCCAGCTCGGTTAGGAGGAAACAATCATGTTTCAGTTACTTCATGACTTGAACATGATACAGAAATTAATTCCTTAAATTCAGCTGCAGACTAGCAGGCAGAGGCTTGGATCACACAAAAGGGTTCGATTATATTTTATTAATGTTAGAAAAACCTGCTGATATTGGATCTTGTTTATATTTGGGGCTTCTTAGCAGGAGTTTTAGTTATGCTGATCAGAACCGTTCAGAACCCGATGGGAAAGTTCTGACCTTTAACTGTTATAAAGGTCTTCAGAACCGGCGGACCAGAGTCACCAGAACCAGAACTAAATGATTTGAGGCATTTAGTTTCTCCTCAGATCTGCAACAAACTGCTTGAGAACCTGAACGGTTCAGAACCTCCTGGTTCTGGAAACATCTATGACTAACTGGATGTTAAGCTAACTGGATGTTTGGCAAATTGGTTGTTTGGCTAACTGGATGTTTGACCAACTGGATGTTTGGCTAATTGGATGTTTGGCTAACTGGTTGTTTGGCTAACTGGATGTTTGACCAACTGGATGTTTGGCTAATTGGATGTTTGGCTAACTGGATGTTTGGCTAACTGAATGTTTGGCTAATTGGATGTTTGGCTAACTGGATGTTTGGCTAACTGAATGTTTGGCTAATTGGATGTTTGGCTAACTGGATGTTTGGCTAACTGGATGTTTGGCTAACTGGATGTTTGGCTAACTGAATGTTTGGCTAATTGGATGTTTGGCTAACTGGATGTTTGGCTAACTGAATGTTTGGCTAATTGGATGTTTGGCTAACTGGATGTTTGGCTAACTGAATGTTTGGCTAATTGGATGTTGTGTCCACTGTGATAAAGAGACGAGGTCTTACTGACTTTTTCAATGCGCTCTTGTTCATCCTGTTCTCTTCGCTCTCGGCATGCTGGTTATCGGCGCTGATCCGGTTCTCCCAGAACGACTTGATGTACAAACGGTCGTGGATCAGAGCCAAGTTCATCTGCAACAAAACAAAACCAACAACAGAGGTCCAGCAAAACGCCTCCATCAGAAAGAACCGGTACCAAACCACAGAACCCGAAAGGTTCTGTTCCCCAGCTTAAAGGGTCGGCTAGCTGACTCAATGGAGCTAAACCAGCTAAAAACAGGAGCTGTAAGCTAACACTGTTCAGTTGATGTTTCAGTTCCTGTTAGCACTGAGGCTAGCATGTCTATTAGCCACCATCGACGCTGCAGCTAGCGTCCTACAGAGGTTAAAGGGCAAATCTATCGTAACAGGATTTGAGGTTTCTTGGATCCAGATCACTGAGATTCATGACATTTTTGTTTTTACTGAGAAAATAAACAAAACTGATCAATTTGTGTGTTTTTCAAACATAAAATCCATCTTGGATTAGAATCAGACCTGAGGATGAGTTCAGGTTTGTCCAAAATACATAAAACTCCAGAGTAAAGTTGTAATCACAATAATAATTGAACTCATCTGTTCGTTTCATTAAACAGTTTTTAATATTCATTATGGAATAAGCACATATATACACAAAAAGATGATGCTGAACTTATTTCTGTTTTTTTTTTTATCATTTTGTGGCGCATGGAAACTTCCAATTTGTCCTAAAATATTTGGTCTCCATTACGAGTGAAATCTGTTCTAGAGACGTTTCAGGATCTTTAACATCCAGCCTTTTGGTTTTCATTCAAACAAAAATAAACCATTCTTAGTTTTCTCCCAAATATGAACCATATTTAATCTCTGATGCAGCATCTTTAGTTCAGTACGGCGGCATCAGTTTGGACCCAATGAAACGCAGCAAAACAAGGAAAACTGATCATAAGTTGAGGTACCAGGTGGACAGCAGGGGCTTAATAAAGTTTATGTTTAATAAAGTTTAATATAGTTTATTGTGGGGTTTTATGTGCCGATCAGCCGCCTGGGAAACGTTTGGACCACAGGAATCATGTTGGTCATAAACGGATCAAATTAAATCTAAATTTAAAAAGCAACTCGTATAAATTCAGCTACAAAATAAACATGGAGGAGCCAAACCAAACTCAGGGGATTGAAAGTACAATTATATAAAATGTAATAAAACCCCAGTTTAATAATAAATCATTATTATAGTTATTCAATAAAACATGAGCTGTACCTGTAGAGGAAATGAAGCTGATCTTTTTCTGATTCCCAATTCGTCCACAACTGCAGCAGGAAGAGAGAAAAACAGGTTGAATACAGAAATCATCAGTTATAAATACTTTTATTTGCTGAATTAATCTAAATAATAACCTGAGAATAAAGTCACTGCAGCAGATATTTGATCTTACTCAGCAGGAGGAGACGACCGTCAGGCTCAGCGTCTGTCCGTCCCTCACAGCAGTGATGTCCTTCTGTCCCTGCGTCCTAACCAAAGCCCGAACCACCCCCCCCCCCCCCCCCCCCCCCCAGCAGCAGGACACCTCCCAGATGTCAGGCCTGGAAATATGTGGAGCTCCAGCCGGACCTCCAGACACCAGGACAGAAAACTGAGGAGAAACGCTGCGGAAATCCTGATTGGCTGATTTAATCGTCCTGCTATTTTCTACCTTCAGATTTAAATATCATAAAATAAATCAAAACTTTCCCAAACAGCATTAATACCTGACTGGAGACGCCACACATTATTTACAAAAATATGTAAATAAACATCAACTTTTAAAATGTCTTTATGCTCGACTCTTTTAGCATATTTATGCTAACTCATATTGTCTGAATATGGAGGGTCATGAGTTCTCTGGAGGAAAACTGTCATGATTGGTGGTGGTCAGGTAGACGGGATGGACCCAGGTATGGAGAGCAAATCATGACTTTATTGATGAAATTCAAAAACAAGAATCCAGGCAGCGCAGAAACTGGTAGCAACTGGAATAACGGAAAACACTGGAGACACAGGCTGACAAACAGACGAGGACAGAACACAGCTGGACAATCAGAGACACAGCTGGGACCAATCAAGAGACACAGCTGGGACCAATCAAGAGACACAGCTGGGACCAATCAAGAGACACAGCTGGGACCAATCAAGAGACACAGCTGGGACCAATCAAGGACACAGCTGGGACCAATCAAGAGACACAGCTGGGACCAATCAAGAGACACAGCTGGGACCAATCAAGGAGGACACAGCTGGGACCAATCAAGACACGCACAAGACACAGCTGGGACCAATCAAGAGACACAGCTGGACCAATCAAGGACACAGCTGGGACCAATCAAATGGACACAGCTGGGACCAATCAAGAGACACAGCTGGGACCAATCAGGGACACAGCTGGGACCATCGACACAGCTGGGACAATCAAGGACACAGCTGGGACCAATCAAGAGACACAGCTGGGACCAATCAAGGGACACAGCTGGGACCAATCAAGGACAGCTGGGACCAATCAAGAGACACAGCTGGGACCAATCAAGGGACACAGCTGGGACCAATCAAGAGACAACAGCTGGGACCAATCAAGGGACACAGAAGAGGGCCAAAAACATGGGACAATCAAAACCTGAACAGAAACCACAATAAACAAAACAGAATAATCCATACATAAAACATTTATTATCAGATATTATGACTTAATTACCAGATAATACACATTTTCAGATTTACATTATCTCATATTTGACTAGGAGCCAAATCTGGCTAGTCTAGTCCTATTTAGTCCTGTTTAGTCCTATTTAGTCCTGTTTAGTCCTATTTAGTCCTATTTAGTCCTGTTTAGTCCTATTTAGTCTTATTTAGTCCTAGCCAGACTAAATAAATGACCTATAAATCAATTATTCAACTTATATTTTACATTAAATAAAGATTGAATAACAGAAAACAAAAATGATAATAAAACGTTTTATGTCTTAATTTTGTTTTCATAGTATATTTTATTACTGTGTGAACCTACATGTTGCGTCACTTTGCTGCAACACCTGAATTCCTCCATTTTAGGACAATCAAGTCCTTTTCTATCATATTCTGGTTGACTTCAGTTATAGCAAAGAAATAAACTGTTAAAAACCTATATGTCTTTTTTTAATTGAAACTGCTGAATCTATAGCCCCGTTTAGCCCCTTAGCCCAGCTAGCTTTAGCTTTAGCTTTAGCTTTAGCTACAGTACGTCTAGTAGATGTAGTAACCAACTGCAACCAGAGGGGGAGTCTAGAGCTAGTGAGTAACTGTAGACTGGGCTGAACGGCTTCCGATGGCGCAGAGGAAGAATCGGTTATTGAATTATTCCGCTTTTCAGGTACGAGTTTACACATAAACACACTGTACTGTTGCTAAGTTGTTTTTTAGCCGCTAGAAACCCTGTAAGACGTCGATTTTATTTACATACTGTGTGGTAGAACATGAGTTACGTAGCAGTGACTAGCTGCTGCAAGGTTTAGCCGTTAGCAGCTGAGCTAGCCGTGCTGTGCACAGGTTTAGCCGTTAGCAGCTGAAGCTAGCCGTCGCTGTGCACAGGTTTAGCCGTTAGCAGCTGAGCTAGCCGCCGCTGTGCACAGGTTTAGCTGTTAGCAGCTGAGCTAGCCGCCGCTCTGCACAGGTTTAGCTGTTAGCAGCTGAGCTAGCCGCCGCTGTGCACAGGTTTAGCCATTAGCAGCTGAACTAGCCGCCGCTGTGCACAGGTTTAGCTGTTAGCAGCTGAGCTAGCCGCCGCTCTGCACAGGTTTAGCTGTTAGCAGCTGAGCTAGCCGCCGCTGTGCACAGGTTTAGCCATTAGCAGCTGAACTAGCCGTCGCTGTGCACAGGTTTAGCCGTTAGCAGCTGAGCTAGCCGCTGCTCTGCACAGGTTTAGCCGTTAGCAGCTGAGCTAGCCGCTGCTCTGCACAGGTTTAGCCGTTAGCAGCTGAGCTAGCCGCTGCTCTGCTAGCTCATTGTGTTGTAGCTGTAAACTGTCTTTGCACATGAGGTCAGAAATAAATATTCTGAAAATCAGCTACGCAGAAATCTGGGTTTTTACAGTGAGTTGGTCTAGTTTTCATCTGTTACTGTCATATTGGTGAACTGTAATGGTTCGTAACATAACCGTATTGTTGTTTATGGCAGAGGTTCCCAAACTGGGGGGCGCGGGAAGCCGCCTGGATGAGAAAAAAACCTGAACGCCGTATGCGCTGGGTTTTCACCTTAGATCAGGTTCTGAACCTGGGTTGGACCGAACCCCAGGGGTTCGGCGGAGCCTCTGCTAGGAGGCAAAGACACACTAGTGTAAAGTCATGATGACGCTGCTTTGTCATCACTTGATGCAGCGGATCACGTTACATTGATTAGCCAATCAGAGGATCATGTTACATTGATTAGCCAATCAGAGGATCATGTTACATTGCTTAGCCAATCAGAGGATCACATTAAATTGCTTAGCCAATCAGAGGATCACGTTACATTGATTAGCCAATCAGAGGATCACGTTACATTGATTAGCCAATCAGAGGATCATGTTACATTGCTTAGCCAATCAGAGGATCACATTAAATTGCTTAGCCAATCAGAGGATCACGTTACATTGATTAGCCAATCAGAGGATCACATTAAATTGCTTAGCCAATCAGAGGATCACGTTACATTGATTAGCCAATCAGAGGATCACGTTACATTGATTAGCCAATCAGAGGATCATGTTACATTGATTAGCCAATCAGAGGATCACGTTACATTGATTAGCCAATCAGAGGATCATGTTACATTGATTAGCCAATCAGAGGATCACGTTACATTGATTAGCCAATCAGAGCTCAGAGGAGCCCTGATTGGAGGAGCTTCACTCTCAGCAGGGATTTGAACTTGTGTCTTTATTTACTTCAGCAAAGCTCACAGTTTTAACCAAACTCTGTATCTTCCTGTTCTTCTAAATCTGCTCCTTAGTCGCATCTTTTTGGGGTTGGTGCTGCCTCTGGTGGTGATGGGTGGTAACACAGCTAATATAATTACATTACTAAATCAGAATATCTTTATTATTTAATATTAATTTTTCATTCTCTTAAGAATGTAGAGCTAATTAAATGATCTAGACCTTAAAGTGGTTCCAGTTTCAACCTGGTGAAACATTTTAAATACTTTGGGTCGATCCTGGACAGTCAGATCAACTTGGCTGAAAACACTGACTATGTTTAGAAGATCTGTCCTCAGAGTCTCTACCTTTAAGAAGACTTGGTGATTTTGGGGTGAAACAACTGGACTCTAGCTGGGTCACCGCTATGCCTTGAATTTGGGGGTAACAAAATCATATTTTATTTATCGCTGCAGACGGGTTCAGTGAACACACATATGAAACGGTTCCTCAAAAAAGGTTAAGAATCTCTGGCTCAGATTGACCGACTCTCTGATACAGCAGGAGCTTCAGCCCCATATCTGTGTCTCTGTCTCTTTTATCAGCAGTTAAACTGTTTAACCCGTTGTTAACATGATAACCTGTTTTTCCGAGCCGCCTTTAAACGCAACATGACGCTACATGCTGGGTTTCACCTGGAGGAGACCTGATGCTGGAGCTACAGGTGTTAGAATCATGGCAGCAAAACACAAAGAACTTTTCACAGTTTCTCCCCCAAACTGACCGACTGATGAGTGAAGCTGCTGGATGCAGGTAAAGCAGCTAACAGGTGACTAGCTAATGTCAATACCTGAAGCTAAACAATTAGCCTGCAGGCTACCGGTGTTGTTGTCTATGTTCAGCTCAGCTACTACATTCATTTTGCTCCCAACTGAGTCGATCCCTTTGCTATCACATCGTTCAACCAGGCAGCCATTTGTAATCCAGGGGGGGCAGAGAAACAGTTTGTGAACCGGTTTATGGTTTGTTGTTGGTAAAGTAAAGAATTAACTTCAGTGTTTTTATTTCTTCAGCTTGTTATAAAGAGAACAAACGGTCTTCAGGATTTACTGAACATTTAATTTTTAACCTAATATTTTCCACTGGCTGAACAGTTTGCGCATATATGCAAATTAGCTTGCTGATAAGAGGAAGTGGACTATCAAAATAAAGGCTGGCGAGACGGAATCGGTTCAGTCGTTGCTCAGGTAAAGTTTTTTCTTTGCTTTGGAGCAAATGTCAACGTTTAAGACTTACTATTTATTCATTCATGAGAGAAAATTATATGAAATCAAATCAAAATGTTATTTACGTTTTAGAATTTAAAATTTTACTTAATTTCCTTTATATTGGGGTTTTGGTTCAGATGTGATTAATTAAAGACCCTGTAATTATTTTCATCCAGTTTTCATCCAATCTGAGGGGCAAAGAAGATCTGAAAGTCACAGAGAAATAAGCGACGGACTGGCACTAAATAACACACACACACACACACACACACAAACACACAAACAGACACACACATACTCACACAGAGACACACACACACACACAGTTATTTGGACCCTGCATGACATCATTACAAACTGGGATCAGTTTCTGGGATCCATTTTCTGCTTCCTGAGTCGAGTTTCTGTCACTTATGAGCGACGGTAATAAATAAATAAAGGTTAAAGTTACTCAGTTACTCAGAGTTTAAACGCAGGAATAATCTCAGGGCGTCTGGCTCTTCATCTTCCTCAGTGAAGCATTAAAGCGACGACATGCTGCTGCTCTGGTTATTTCACTCAATGATTATTTAACCAAAACACAGAAACACTCCAGCAGTTTTTGTTAGCAGGAAACTTTTTGTTTCTACTGAAGGTTTTCTATCTGCTCAGGCTTTTCAGTAAAAACACCATAAAAGTTTATGATAGGTATTTTTCCTTGTACCTACATTAAAAGAACCACAGACAACGTACATGAATAATTATGACCAAACTTCTGCAGAAGGAGAAGACTGAGCGAACTACTCCTCCGAGTCGGTCACAGAGCTTCTGCCGTCTCTCAGCTCGAGCAGGACTTTTATTTGGAACAACAAAAGTCAGAAAAGATAAATAATGAAGTCAGAAATGATAGAAATGAAACAGGCGACAGGCTGGCTGGTATTATCTAACACACAGGTCATCTAGTTCTTTCAAACTGAAGGGAACAATCAAGAACACAGATATTCTATCCAGCAATCAAAAAGTATTCGCACAGCACGTCATTTACTGATCCACATTAGACTGAATGTTGATTAATATTAGACTGAATATGAACTAAAGAAATAGACAAAAATGATAATACCAAAAAATCTCTAACAGTTTAATCTGCCTAAATAAGCTACTTTGTAGTTATGTTTCTCATTTATATTGTTTTTAGTTTTCATAAAATAAGTTTTTTTTGGCCATAATTTAATATTTTCATCCGTCTGATTGCCAGTTAAATCAGCTACAGTGACCCAATTCCTCCATCCTACCAAATACCTTTTACTCTCATGATAGCTGGATTTACTTTGAAGGATTTAGTATTTATTTGCTGTGCTGATGACATTTGAGGCATTAAGCTGTAGCTGAGGTATCAGTCACTGACCCATGAAGCCCCAGTGCTGGAAGCTCCTCAGGTCACGTTGTGACTTCAGAGTTTCTCTCCAGGCTGAACTCAGCCGTGTTTAACCAGAGTTTTATTCTACCTGCAGTCCGGTTTGAAATGTAAAATCTGGCCTGGTTGTGATCTTTGAAGACACGACTAGCGATACTTAACAATAACAGTATTAATGGATCAGGTGTTCTGGTCTTTTTCTACTTCCTCTTCTTTCGTTTAGTAATGTTCAGCTTGGTGCAGGACTTTGATTTGCTGGTTCAAATGGCGCCGACTATAAACCCAACATGACCTGTCATTGTTACAGCTTTATAAAAAATACTATTTAAGACAAACAACACTCAGCCTGGTGGGGACAAGTAGAGCCTGGAGGCCCGCCAGGCTTATGATACACTGAGGGAAACCCTACAGTTAGTTATTAAACATTTCAGATATTATTTTATTCACCTAGCATCTCTGTAGCCTGCAGCATCGACACATCAGCATAAATCAAGTACCAACCATTAAAATGGCAAGTAGTTTAATGATTTGGTCTCATTAAAGTTGTGTATTGGTTCATATTAATCACATTTCAGCTGATTAACGAAGCGCCTCCATGTAAAGCGGTTTACTGAACAGGTGTCCAAATGTTTTCATGACTCTTCCTTGAACACAATACGGTTTGCTCAGATGGCCGCCTGGACCTGCAAACATAAACATGAAACATAAACATGACATGGAGGCTGAGGCTGCGCCGCGTCAGGCCTGATAAAGATAGAAGTCCAGACATGGGAATGTGTGTTTGACAGCCTGCTGCAGAGTCACATCGCGCCCCGAGAGGCTTGACATTTAACTCCTGTTGTCACCCAAGAGTCTCACAAACAGACACACATCTTTACTTCTATCTTTATGAGAGGATCCATCAAGCAGCGCTCAGGGTGCCAAGGCGTCGCTGCAGCTCGGCTATGTAAGCTCTGGGATGGTTCCTTTATTTACTTCTTTGTTTGGGGCTAATTTGAGTTAGCATGCCAGCTAGCTAGCATGTCATATAGCATAAAGCATTAGCTAGCTTAGATTAGCTCAGTAAGATGCCCCCTGCTTTGTTATTTAGTTATTTGCTATTTTTAAAACAAATGTTTAAGTTTTGTTATATTTGCAGCCTAAAACATGTAAACTTGAAAGCAGCCTGTGAAGTAAAACATAAATAGTTTCTGACTGAAATCAAATTGTTCTGGTGTAAAAATCAGAAACATTTTAGCAAATGTGGATTATTTCCTTTTCTTTAGTGTTGCTTTACATATATACTCAGTTTTCTCATCTTATTTCTGTTTGGATGTAGAAAGAGTTAAATATTTATTGTCAAATATCATGAAAAAATGGCTGTTATATTTTACTCATTTGAATTTAAGGTATTTGTGACGAATCTGCCTTCAAACTGATGTGAGGAGAGACGACATCAGCAGAGGACGTGTGATTGAAGATCCCGGTGAAAAGCAGTAACTATCTTTAATTAGCTAGCATGTCAGCGAGCAGCTCAGCTATATTAAAACAAAAGCTAGCTCAGATTAGCTCCCTACTATGCTACATACATCAGAATGTGGCTTTGAACTTGCCACTGCTTTTCCCCTTTGTTTTCCTGAATCCAGTTTTCTTGCCTTCAGAGATAAATAAGGTATTGTTGAAAAAGGAATAATTTAAGCCAAATTAAAAAAATACAATTCGGTTCTTTTCCTTTTTCGAGTCCCGGATCTCAGCGGCTGTCTGGAGCCCACGCGAGAACACAAGAGGCGTACGCAGCGTGTTGACGTCACAGAAGTTCAGAGTTTAATCCAATCAGTGGACAGTATAACACAAGACAGAAAATTTAAAGAAAACACAGTCACACATTAGTCACCTGATAGAATAATACAGATAGAGGAAAAACGAAGACGTCTTCGGAGAAACAGTCAGCCCAAAAGGAGCTAAAAATTGGCTATTTCTGCCTCATTTTCTTTGTGCAAGAGGTTTTATACTAGTAGGTGTGTTCTATTCAAATAGGAGGCAACACCTCTCGACCAATTAGAAGCCGTCTCCGAGCACCCCTGAAAACGGCACCTCCCCTCAACTCTGCTCGAATGATCAAAGAAACGTATTTGGAATTCCCTGCCTCAACTCAAACAAATAAAGGCACATTTTATAAGCTTTTAAACAAATACTTTTTTGGGTAAACTGCAGGTCAATAGTTCACCATGCCAGATGTTCACTGGAGATTCCTTTTTTCCTGAGACCGGAATGTGGCCCTGCTTTGAAATGCTTTTCACACAGATAAGATTGTCTCCCTTGTGTGGTTTTATTATTTTACAACCTCAGTGACACAAAAACTCCTAACTTTAAGTAAAAGATAGAGCTAACTCAAACACTAAAAAATGATTATATTTTCTAAATGCTAGAAACGATTATATTTCCTCAACAGTCCCCATTTTGAGGTCTGACATACTCAGACCTCACAAAATAAATTGATTAGTGTTTTAACCAAGGAATCAAAAAAATTTAGAATGACCAAACATTGATATAATCCTTTAACAGTCCCCCTTTTTAACTAAAAGCCCTGTCCAAGCAGGACACCACTGGTTTACAGCCCCATCATCTGCAGCACCTTGGAAAAACAACTGATAGGGAGGTGGAGTAGGTGAGCTACTGCTACCCGGACCAGTTACTTGTATCTCAAATTAAACTCTGTATTCTACCTAGAGATGATAGAATGATCCTGAGCGAAATTTTAATACTCACCTGTAGAACCTAAAGAATTCATAATCTTTCCAATCCAAATGTCAAATACCCATTAACCTTTTAAAATATGAAGATCTTATAACTCGATCATTTCAGGGGAATCAAACCACATTACAAATCATCACCCAGACATAATAAAATGGAAAACTGAATGAGTCACATAATACTAACTCAGGATGTCCACCAATTACAAATCAATAATGAACACATACATCCTAATCCTTCAAAAATATAAAATCAACACACGCAAAGCTGTGGAGGGAAAATCAGAACACACAAAAATCGATTACAACTGGTTTCACTTTTTTTACACAGAATTCTATAATAGAGTCTCAAGAGTCCGTATCATGTCTTCTTTGATAGTCTGCAAAAATGAGGTCTTCATCAAAAATGAACCAAAATACGCGCATAAAGAACCGAAAGTTCATAAAGAGTTCGCAAGATCAACGATAAAAACGCAAAAGTGGGGTCGATGTGTGATCCTCTTGAAGCTTGATCCGTCGTGTACCCTTATCGGGTATTTAAACCTCAGGTTTCCCACCTGAGTGTCCGTTGCTCACTGAAAATTGGATTATTATGCCAATTAAACAGTGAGTTTAAGGAGAGGTTTCAATCTCCTCTTTTCTCAATAAGGAGACCGAAAACAGGATTATTATGCCTGTTCCGGGTCTCTGTAGACTTCAATACTCAGGAAGCAGAAGTGGTCTCAGCAGGGATTCCCACTATACTTCTCACTGGAACCGTTGATCCTCCTTGGTCTGGGACTGCGTGACGAAGCTCCTCCGTCCGAAGACTGAAGCTGCAGGTCCTCCTCTACGTCTTGAAGAGCGCGCTGGGCTCCTCAGCTTCTGTGCACTGACTCCAATGGAACCTGGCGCTCCTTTTCCATGCAGATGAACAGCATCAGACGTCCTCTTCATCTCTCATAATGGTCTGGTGAAGTGAAGTTCAGCCCGTCCTCTGATGACTTTAACTGGACCCAGATGATTCCTGAACTGGTCCGGTGACGTCTGGTATTCTGCAAACTCCGGTACCAAACCTATGACTTCTTAAAAACATCATATGAAATAAATGTGCAGGTTCACTGTCCCTTCTGGATCCATGCGCAGGTGTCGGAAACATCCTTCTCGTGTCAAACTCGTGTGAAGAGAACCCTGTTAATGTGTTAATGGACAACACATAAAAATATCGACCCATAGCAAGCGTTTATCCAATTTGAATTTAGACTGTGCACAGTTTGTAGCCAATTTTAACTTTAAATTTTGTCCAAAATTATCCGTATAACGAATGACCAAATTAGACCAATACGCCGCATATAAAACGCTTAGAATCTATCAATAAACCTCCAGTCGCTGTGAAAGGAAAAATTGATTAGGAACAATTGGTTGTACACATTTTTTTCAAACATATCTTCATTTGTGTCTCTGTGTTCCTTAATTCTCCTTGAAGTTGTCGATTATCATAAGGGATTCTTATTGTAAAACCTTTAAACTATGCAATTTTGATTCTTCCTTTGTTCTTGGTCCCGGTTTCTTGTCCGCGGTCTGATAACTCCGCGAGACACAGAAGAGACGTAAGCAGCGTGATGGCGTCACAGAAGTTCAGAATTTAATCCAATCAGAAGAAAGTATCACACAAGACAGAAAATTTAAAGAAACACAGAAACATACATTGGTTACCTGAGAATAATGAAAAGAAATATCGAAGACGTCTTCGGAGAAATAGCCAGCCAAAAGGAGCTAAAAAATAGGCTATTTCTGCCTTATTCTCCCTGCGCAAGAGGTTTTATGCTAGTAGGTGTGTTCTATTCAAATAGGGGCAACACCTCTCGACCAATTAGAAGCCGCCTCCGAGCACCCCTGAAAACGGCACTTCCCTACCATCTGCCGAGACATCAAAGAGACTTTTACCTCCTTGATGTTATTTGAAGTTAACCATAACTCTAAAAATCCTGCTGACTTTTACAACTTACAAATGCCTCAGGAGACTTAGCTGTATTGTTTTAGACCAAATTGTCTTAAGGTGAACTGCAGGTCAATAGTTTACCCCACCAGATGTCCACGGAGATTCCTGCCCTCTGAGACCAAACGTGGCCTGTTTTTAAATGATCCCCACACAGATAAGACTGCTTGTCTCCTGTGGTTTTACGACCCCAGTGACTTCAAGTAAACGATAGAGCTAACTCAAACACTAAAAATGGTTGTATTTCCTTAACAGTCCCTCTTTTGAGGTCTGAGTATTTACAGACCTCACAAAATAAATTGATTAGTGTTTTAACCAAGGAATCAAAAAATTTAGAATGACCAAACATTGATATACTCCTTTAACAGTCCCCATTTTTAACTAAAAGCCCTGTCTAAGCAGGACAGCACCGGTCTACAGCCCATCATCTGCAGCACCTTGGAAAAACAACTAATAGGGAGGTGGATTAGGTAAGCTACTGCCACCCGGACCAGTTACTTGTATCTCAAATTAAACTCTGTATTCTACCTAGAGATGATAGAATGATCCTGAGCGAAAGTTTAATACTCACCTGTAGAACCTAAAGAATTCATAAGCTTTCCAATCCAAATGTCAAATACCCATTAACCTTTTTAAATATGAAGATCTTATAACTCAATCATTTCAGGGGAATCAAACCACATTACAATCCTCATCCTTCCAACATATATAACCAACAGACTCAAAGCTGTGGAGGGAAAATCAGAACACACAAAAAGCAATTACAACTGGTTTCAATGTTTTTTTTTTTACACAGAATTATCAAAGTTCGTGTCTCTTCTTTGGTGATCCTCTTCTTAAACAAAAATATGAGTTTCACAAAAAATAGTTCGAATGGACGCGCAAAAACGAAGGTTCATAAAGAGTTCGCAAAATCAACGATATAAAAAACGCAAACGTGGGGTCGATGTGTGATCCTCTTGAGGCTTGATCCATCGTGTACCCTCATCGGGTATTTACAGCTCAGGTTTCACACCTGAGTAACCGTTGCTCACTGAGAATTGGATTATTATGCCAATTAAACAGTGAGGTTAAAGAGAAATTTCAATCTCCTCTTCTCTCAATAAATTGAGACCAAAACAGGATTATTATGCCTGTTCGGATCTCTGAAGACCTCAAAACTCAGGAAGCAGAAGTAGTCTCAGCAGGGATTCCCGCTATACTTCTTACTGGAACCGTTGAACCTCCTTGGTCTGGGGAACTGCGTGACGAAGCTCCTCCGTCTGAAGGCTCACTGGGGCTCCTCAGCTGCTGCGCACTGACTCCACTGGAACCCGGCGTCTCTTTTCCATGCAGATGAACAGCATCAGACGTCCTCTTGATCTCTCAGCCTGGTCTGGTGAAGTGAAGTTCAGCCCCCGTCCTTCTGATGACTTTAAACTGGACCCAGATGATTCCTGGAACTGGTCCTGTGACGTCTGGTATTCTGCACACTCCGGTCTCAAACCTAGGACTTCTCAAAAACATCATTATGAAATAAATGTGCCGGTTCACCTGTCCCTTCTGGAGTCCATGCGCAGGTGTCGGAAACATCCTTCTTGTGTCAAACTCGTATGAAGAGAACCCTGTTAATTTGTTAATGGACAACACATAAAAATATCGACCCATAGCAAAACGTTTTATCTAATTTGAATTTAGACTGTGCACAGTTTGTAGCCAATTTTCAACTTTTCCTAAATTTTATCCAGAATTATCCGTATAACGAATAATCAAATTAGACCCAATATCCCGCATATAAAACGCTTCGAATCCATCAATAAATCTACAGTCGCTGTGAAAATAAAAAATTGATTAGGAACAATTGGTTGTACAAATCTTCAAACATATCTTCATTTTGGGTCTCTGTGTTAAACATCCTTGAAGTAAAATGACTTCCTTGGCAAGTCATAGATGAAAACGTAGTAAGAGGAAACAACAATAAACGATCCTAATTATTTTGTCGTTTCAAATCATATATTATTCTTATTATCAAATTTTATTTAGATAGTTTATTTCAATTTATCAGGCATGTAGAGATTTTGTATTTAACTTTTATTTTATTATTCTTATGCCTTCATTTCAGATTATAATTTCATTCCTTAAGTTAACTCTCTTTAGAAACAGTTCCATAATTGTTCCTTTTAAATATCCAATTTAGACCACTTTAATTTTAATCCTAATTTTTCATTTTAAATCCTCAAAGGATGATCAGCTTGTCTTGCAAGAATATGTTAACCGTGTCATTAAATAAAAATGATTCATCCAAATTACTCAAAATTCCACACTCCAAATTTCAACCCTTTTAATATTTGATTCAGTTTTTTCTTTTTTAAATATTTATTTATCTTATTTAATAATGAATTATCCTTTTTATTTCTATCAATATATTTTCAATTTACTGGGGAGAAGCTTGATACAACTATATTCTATAAACATTTATTTTTAGGCCTTCCTGCATGCCTTATTTAAACCACTTATTTTGAATCATATGAAGTGATATGTAATCATGTCACGATCCCTTTCCCTCTTTTTAGGAAACACTGTTTTGTATAAACTATTTGATTCCAATCATGCATGTTAATTATTTCTTATTCCCTCTTTATTCTATAACAGAAAAAATGTTCTGTCATAGAATACCATAAAAATGCCATATAAATTAAATAGAGAAATCAGTCACTGCTAACCCATGTCCCATGTTCCAGGTGGATGCAAATTCATATTTGAGTCAAAATTTAGAAAGTAAGAAGGAACGTGGTGCTGTTAGCTCATTGTGTACTCAGTCCACTTCAGTATGTTTAAATGCAAATGTCAAATGCAGTCGAACTCCCGATCTCACTAAAATACTGCAACTGAGGAATAACCAAATGACATTTAAATCATATACCGCCGTAGGTAAAACGCGGCACCAATGTAAGTCAGTTATGGCCAAAAATAGGAAATCTGAATTATTTCCATTCACCACGCTCGTCAGTCTGAAATTAAAATAAAATAAGTTGAGACAAACGAAGTGAATCACTGAGGCAAAAAATGCTTGTTCGAAAAATGCAGAGAGTCACAAACACCAGTCTTGCAATCATAAATCTTTTGAGACATCCTGTTTGTTGTCACACCCCTACCATAGCCAAAAGGTCAGAATGTCAAGCGAGAGGAATGTGAGGCAATAAACCCAGTAAACATATGCCCCTTTTCCACCGACCCGGCCGGCCCGGCTCCGCACGCTTTGCTTGCGTTTCCACCGACCTTTTAAACCGGGCTGGCGCTGCTTTTTTAGGTCCTGCTTCAGAGCAGGGTCAGCAGAGCCAGCCCGGCCAGCACTGGTGACGTAAGCTTCGCTGCTGTTCACTGATTGGCTGAGGGCGGGGACAGAACAGCGAGGCAAGAGAGAAGAAAAATGAAGGCGCAACGTTTGAAACTCGCCGCAACACGGAAGTGATGGAAGATACAAACAAGCCCTGAACTAAAAGATGCAGCTTTTTTTATTTGCTTCGGATTTCAATATTCAGCAGCAGCTGATGGAGCCGCGAGGAATGAGGCGTTTTTGTCACCATAGTGGAGAGAATGAAAAGCCTCGTTAGCCGCTTCGGAGCCGATGGAGCCTCACGGTGAAAACCGACTCAGACGCCGCTGACGCCGCTGCTGCTCTCAGCAGTTTGTAGATATATCTGTCTGGTTTTTACTACATTTATGGTGGACGACATTTAAAACACAGCCTGCTGTATTTTTATTGCTCAAACACAACATGCGCATTTTCTGAAGACACGTTGTACATTATAAATAACTCAATATTGTTCAGCATTTTACCGTCATTTGTTTATCTTTGTGTGAATCTATGAGCTTCCATTGTTTCTCATTTTGCTGTTTCATCCGAGTTTCCCCCATTGTGAGATAATAAAACATGTCATATGACATTCTATTGTAAAATAGCTAGATATCAGTTCTCTAATCAAATTGTTATGAATTATTAATTGTAGAATGAGCAATAAACCTGAAGAAAACGATAGTGGTATTATATCCATGGCTGTAAACCTGCATAGGTCTAAAACTTAAAAGTAATTAGATTTTGTCTTTAATTTAGACAATTATTCCAGTTATTTATAATCTGTATGGCTGGATGGTAAAAGTGTTGTGTGTGTGTGTGTAAATATATACATGTGTGTGTGTGTACATATAGTAACATGCCTGTTTTAAATAATTCCTTATGTCTATGTAACATCCACATTAGTGACTCTGTTATTTATCTACATTTATGTGCTATAAACTATAACATCTTATTAGCAGGGAGCAGAAGGAGCAACATGGCTGACATGATGGACCATCTGAACACCTGGATCTCCTTCAGCAGGAAGCAGCTACCAGCTGAGATGACAGAGCAACAAGGAGAGTTGAGACAAAAAATAAAAATAAAAGTTGTTGTGTCTCAGTGACCAAAGTCTCTTTATTTCTGCTCACTCCACACATTATTGTACTTACTGTAGATCAAGGTCCTAATACAATCCTCCCAAAATGTGAGGAGCTTAAGCCAGAGTGAAAATATTATATTATATACATATTTCATTGAACTTAACATTGTAGATTATCAATGAAGCCATTCAAAACTGAAAACATTATTCAACAAACCAAACATTTTGACATTATTATCAGGGCAGCTATTAACAAGAGCCCTAAATACAAATCATGTTTGTTAGTTTCTAATTTATACAAAATCATTCTATTCACTCACTGTTTATCTGTCTTCCTGCAGAATCTTCAATGTAAGAAAGTGAGAAAATGTGTCCAACCGGTAAACTTAATTAGTGATAATTAAGACTGAGTTTAAACTTTTAATTCTTAGTGTCCAAAATGTGAAAACATAGAAGAGGAACCAGTCAGATTAGAGGGAATCAAGCTTTATTTGTTCTCAGTATAACTTGGACATCAGGTGAAACATAAACGTATTGAAAAGTTAAAAACAACAGACTGTTAATGCACTTCAACTCCGTCAGAATATCAGACACGTTTTTTTAAAATCAGAAATATTTCATCAGCATATTGGGGTCATGTGATTTCTGCTCCAGAAAGGTGAAGGTCTGGACATCCTGAAGGTCAACACCGACCAGCAGGAAGACGGACATTGATGAGATCCTCCAACCCAAAGGAGCAGGAAGAACCACGATGGTCTGATACTTAACCAACATGAAAACACATTGGAATATATTAGGAATTTATTCTGACATTTTTAAGTTATTTGCAACACCGTGACTAACATTAGCTCATGTATATTCAGCACGATTACAAGTTTTATCATAGTTTAAAATCATCGTTATCTCACCTGAACCATCTGAACCTCCTGCTTTCCTCCTGCAGGGCGGAGATCAGCTCCTCCTCACCACATCCAGCTTTTCCTCCCACTGTCACATTTTCTTGAAGTCTCAGAAAAATCGCAATCAGGCTGTAAAAAATAGCTCAGCTCTCTCTTCTTCTTTTGTATCAGAAAAAACAACAACTCCCGTTAGGTCGCATGTAACGAAGCTCAGCACGAAGCTCCTGGAGGCGGGGCGCTACACCCCCCCTCCCCTCCCCCGCCACCAGGAGGCGGTACCAGCTACAGAGCCGAGAAGAGCCGGTGGAAACGCGGTCACTCCGAAACAGAGCCGAGCCGAGCGAGCGAGCCGAGCCGGGCGGGCCGGTGGAAAAGAGGCAATAGTATGCCCTGTGGCAAAGTAAGTCAGCTAAAATAAAAAATAAAAAATAAAAACTAAAAATAAACATCGCACTTAATACAAGATAAATTTGGAAAAATAATGAAATTTCACCAACTCAAACCGACAACTGGCAGTGGTTTGCATCTCAGAGGCCAAAACACGCTGAAGGAGGAGTCAGAGGACTAAAGTCACATGCGACAGGTGGAGAATCCAGTATCACCCAGCAACCAGACAAACAGGACATCCACCGAGCTATAGCGTGAACTGTGCAGAGTCCATGTGACTCAGAAACGGTACAGGGTATGCATGTCCCGTCTTTGAACTGAGGTAAGCTGTGAATGACAGCAGTGGTCCCGAGGGAAGAGACACAGCAAAAGTCACAGAACCACGGAGGATCCCCTCTCCTCCTTATCCATTCCCAGCAGAATGTCTTTTGATCCATGAAGTGTGACCTCCTGCCAGCACGCTTGAGATAACAGTCAGAGTGTAATCCATCTCTGGGTCCTGTCGTGACCCAAGTAACAGGAAATAGCAGTAAACTCCACCGACCTCAGTCTTTGAAGATGTCGTCACTTCCACTGAACAGTCCATTTCAGAGGCACAGTTTGTAATCGCAGCGGAGCGGAGAGCCGAGACATCGGCTGAAAGCAACAGCAGACACCTGAAGCCAGATGCCAAGCGACACCATCATCTCACACCTCCCAGCATGGTTCCAGCTTCAAGAAACCTACCCCCACAGCACTTCAACCTCCAAGAGCAGAACTGCCAGTGTAAAACAAACCAAGTTAACAAAAAATAAAACAAAAGGCTATACCAACGTTCCGTACTGCAAAATGTCAAATTAACTTTCAGACCCCTGTGCGATATCAAGGTTCCACAGAGCCATCTGACATTCCTCTGGCTTCACACCCCACCTTCTGTAAAGAAAAGAAAAAATAGAATTAAAACAAGATATTTCACAACCAAATGTGATAGAAGTGATATAATAAGCTCACTTACTGTTTTTTCTTTGTTTTGATCTATGCAAAATAGCACCTCGAAAGCATTCACTTCGCTTGTGCCAAAAAATCAGCAGTGACATAGAAATCTGCTATATTCCAAATGTGTGTAAACATGACAGATGCTTAACTGTCATCCGGCTTCATTACCTCAATTTGTAGTCCACTTATAAGCAGACATCATATGTCAGTGAAGCAGAAAGGCAAGACAAAATCTCCTTACATAATTAAATCCATAATTCACTATTTTGGAATGAAGGTCAAAAGTTTTGATTAAAAGATTCACCATCAACTGCCCCCAAATCTCACCAATTTAAGTAAGGCCTATTTTAGCCTACTCCCCCATCTATTTAATAAAAACATAAATTCATTAAAAAACAATCATAGGTGGAAAACCAAAAATAGAAGAATCGTGCTCCTCTCAACATGTCCAAATCAGTAACCCATGTGTCACACAGACCAACCATTAAAACAATTAAGTTAGTGTGTTAGTCAGTAGTTAGTACATTATAAATAGAACAAACAGAATGCAGGTAGAACCCAAAAACATAAAAACATATGGAATATCTCACAGCAACTAAAAGAGTCTCATGGTCACCTGTAATTTGTTTGTCACACATGAAATAAAAACCTTTGTTCAACATAAAATTAGAACTCCCCAATTTGTACCGATTCCAACTTCCAAACCTATTTTGCCAGATTAGAAACCAAAATCCATCCTGTTCAAAGTTTTCAACACAATTTTATAACACCATGCCTGAGAAGAAAAAAATTATCAGAAATGAAATGAACATATTTCCACACAAAATGCATCGTCGTGTGCGTAGAATCACCTAAGAGAAAAATATGGATTAGTCCACACGTCCCGAGTTATCTATATGAAAAGTAGGAAAGAAAAACGATTAAAGCAGTAAATGATTAGAACCTGTTGGAATTAAAATACCTTATGACAGGAACAACAATTTCCAGAATTATCATGTCAATTTCATATATCATGCAGGTGTGTATCGCAAAAAACCTTATATTCAATATTGTCTGTGTGTCTAACCAAAATCCTAATTAAATGACCAAATTAAAAACTGAAGTCTCCAATGGGGTGCCGGCTGTAATGTCATTTTAACATCCTCCCAGACTCACTGCACTTTCGTGTCACACACTGCTCCATTCCATAATTACATATAAGATCGTCTGCAGACAGACTTAGTACATTATCACTGTGTAGCACTCAAATGTGCTGTGTCTCTTGCGTCTGGGGCAGAACTGCGTGCACAGACAGTTCAGCCACAGAAACAGTAAGACAAAAATGCAAATCGCAATGAAATAGAGTCAATCAGCCAATTATCCTCAGTATATAGCAGGAGCCTAATTCCTACCATACCTAAGCATACAGAGAAAGTGTAAAATGTTCGTCACAGCCGGGTAATTCAAACACACAGCGCTGAGACACGCAACCATCTAAATGGTTCGAAACAACAAAAATATAAAAAGAAAAATCAACTGAACAAAAATCCATATACCCGGAGACTGGCCGCTCAGATCGTCACAGCATAAACTACACATTCACTGAACTCCAGAATAAAAATGCGCGGCCATAATCCATGCATACAGTGAAAGTGCGCGTACACATTTATAGCGTCGCAGTCCTGCATTTTCCAACAGAAGCTGCGAATCGTCTGCCGTCACTCCAACAGCTCCCCCACACAGCTCAGGACCGGGGCCCCACACACACACAGCTTGATACACACGCACTGACACACACACAGCTACACACGGACACACAACAAGTAACACAGAACAGGCACTTATGACACACAAAGACACATAATAAAAAGACAATAAAACACAAATCATACACTCACACAGAGAAAACTACACGCTAAGTCAGGTAACAAAAAGGACAAACAGATAGTATAGCAAAGTAGGAGCCGGCTATTATACAATGCGAACAAACTTCCGCAGACTTATTTAACTATTTCATTTACTCATCACTTCCAGTCTGCTACGAGCCGGTCAAGCTCAAATGGAGAAAGCGCCGTTCAATCGACCCGAACACCGACTGTTTGCCGGTAACGAGGAGGGCCGCGCCACCGTCCTTAACCCATCCGAATTAGAATTTCGCCGCAACGGATCCCAGATCCGTCCGAGCGCAGTTCCCAGAACTGAAGCCAAATGACCTTAAATGGTAAGTCCACTTTTGGAACGAGCAATTTATTCCTCAGTCGATTCAGACTGATTAAAAACACACCAACTATGCCAAATTATTGTTTTTTGGAGACGGTTAAATTTCAAGGTCACAACTACCTAGCCTCAAAAGCAGAGTGTGCAGCTCTGCTAAGCCTGCCAAAGCTCCCCGTTCACAACGTGTGTTTCACCATTAACCATTAAATCAAATATGCTCAATTTCGGTTGAAGATTCCGTACGCATTGTACACAGAAAGTAATTCTGAACACCTGGAACGCCACTCACAAGATGGCGCACACAAGATGGCGCTTACTACAAACCGAAAGCAAAAAATGAATTAACTCACCGTTCACAACTAAACACCGCAACGAATCCTCAGCGTCCCCACAGAGGGTTCCAGACCGCGCAACCGGACGAGCCTCCAATTTGTCGATTATCATAAGGGGATTCTTATTGTAAAACCTTTAAACTATGCAATTTTGATTCTTCCTTTGTTCTTGGGTCCCGGTTTCTTGTCCGCGGTCTGATAACTCTCGCGAGACACAGAAGAGACGTAAGCAGCGTGATGGCGTCACAGAAGTTCAGAATTTAATCCAATCAGAAGAAAGTATCACACAAGACAGAAAATTTAAAGAAACACAGAAACATACATTGGTTACCTGAGAATAATGAAAAGAAATATCGAAGACGTCTTCGGAGAAATAGCCAGCCCAAAAAGGAGCTAAAAAATAGGCTATTTCTGCCTTATTCTCCCTGCGCAAGAGGTTTTATGCTAGTAGGTGTGTTCTATTCAAATAGGGGGCAACACCTCTCGACCAATTAGAAGCCGCCTCCGAGCACCCCTGAAAACGGCACTTCCCTACCATCTGCCGAGACATCAAAGAGACTTTTACCTCCTTGATGTTATTTGAAGTTAACCATAACTCTAAAAATCCTGCTGACTTTTACAACTTACAAATGCCTCAGGAGACTTAGCTGTATTGTTTTAGACCAAATTGTCTTAAGGTGAACTGCAGGTCAATAGTTTACCCCACCAGATGTCCACCGGAGATTCCTGCCCTCCTGAGACCAAACGTGGGCCTGTTTTTAAATGATCCCCACACAGATAAGACTGCTTGTCTCCTGTGGTTTTACGACCCCAGTGACTTCAAGTAAACGATAGAGCTAACTCAAACACTAAAAATGGTTATATTTCCTTAACAAAGTAAAATGAATTCCTTGGCAAGTCATAGATGAAAACTTAGTAATAGAGGAAACAACAATAAATGATCCTCTAATTATTTTGTCGTTTTAAATCATATATTATTCTTATTATCAAATTTTATTTAAATAGTTTATTTCAATTTATCAGTCATGTAGAGATTTTGTATTAACTTTTTATTTTATTATTCTATGACTTCATTTCAGATTATAATTTCATTCCTTATGTTAACTCTCCTCTTGTAATTTTCTATTTTTTTTTATAAATATGTAACCTTGGCCCTTTTAACAAGCTGCTTCTTTAAAGCTGTATTTTTTTTTACAGTTTATCCCTCTTTTATGTAGGGCTTACTTGAGAAATTAATGTTTCCCATCATTTTAACCCTAAACTTAACTATATTTTAGAAGCAGTTCCATGATTGTTCCTTTTAAATATCCAATTTAGACCACTTTAATTTTAATCATAATTTTTCATTTTAAAACCTCAAAGGATGATCAGCTTGTTTTACAAAAATATGTTAACCGTGCCATTAAATATAAACATGATTTATCCCAATTAATCAAAATTCTAAATCTCCAAATTTCAACCCTTTTAATATTTGATTCATTTTTCTTTTTAAATACTTATTTATCTTATTTAATAATGAATTATCCTTTTTATTTCTATCCATTATCAATATATTTTCAATTTTTGGGGAGAAGCTTGATACAACTAAATTTATTAGATTCTGTAAACTTTATTTTTAGACCTTCCTGGATGACTTATTTAAACAACTTATTTTGAATCATATGAAGTGAGATGCAACCCTGCATGTTAATTATGTTCTATTCCCTCTTTATTCTATCACAGAACTAATGTTCTGCGATAGAATACCATAAAAATGCCATACAAATTAAATAGAGAAATCCGTCACTGCTAACCCATGTCCCATGCCTCAGGTGGATGCAAATGTAATATGGTGTCCCAGATTCCGTTACAATCTGCACACTGCCATCAACAAATTCATATTTGATTCAAAATTTAGAAAGTAAGAAGGAACGTGGTGCTTTTAGCTCATTGTGTACTCAGTCCACCTCAGTATGTTTAAATACAAATGCCAAATGCGGTCGAACTTCCGATTCCACTGAAATACTGCAACTGAGGAATAACCAAATGACATTTAGATCATTTACCTCCGTAGGTAAAACGTGGCACCAATGTAAGTCAGTTATGGTTAAAAAATAGGTAATCTTAATTAGTCCCTTCACCACTCTTGTCAGTCTGAAATTAAAAAAGTAGAATAATTTGAGACAAATGGAGTGAACCACTGAGGCAAATAATGCTTGTCTGAAAAATGCAGAGAGTCACAAACACCAGTCTTGCAATCATAAATCTTTTGAGATGTTCTGTTTGTTTTCACAACCCTACCATAGCAAAACGGTCAGAATGTCAAGCGAGAAGAATGTGAGGCACTAAACCCAGTAAATATAGTATGCTCTCTGGCAAATTAAGTTAGAAAAAATAAAAAATAGACATCTCACTCAATACGAGATAAATTTGGAAAATAGTGAAATTTCACCAACTCAAACTGACAACTGGCAGTGGTTTGCATCTCAGAGGCCAAAGCACGCTGAAGGAGGGGTCAGAGGACTAAAGTCACATGCGACAGGTGGAGAATCCAGTACCACCAAGCAACCAGACAAACAGGACATCCACCGAGCTATAGCCTGAACTGTGCAGAGTCCATTTCACTCAGAAACGGCACAGGGTATGCAATGTCCCTTTATTGAACTGAGGTCAGCTCTCAATGACAGCAGTGGTCTTGGGGGAGGAGACACAGCAAAAGTCACAGAACCACGGAGGATCTCCTCCCATCATTCTCCATCCCCCATCAGAATATCTTTTGATCCCTTAAGTGTGACCTCCTGCCGAAGTCAGCCGCAGCATGCTTGAGATAACAGTCAGAGAGCCCATCCATCCCTGGGTCCTGTAATGCATCAGCGTGACCCAAGTAACAGGAAATAGCAGGTAAATCCACCGACCTCAGTTATTGAAGATGTCGTCACTTCCACTGAACAGTCCATTTCAGATGCACAGTTCGTAATTGCAGTGGTGTGGGCAGCCAAGTCTTTGGCTTAGAGTAACAGCAGACACCTGTTGCCAGATGCCAAGCGACACCATCATCTCACACCTCTCAGCATGGTTCCAGCCTCAGGAACGTACCCCCAAAAGCAACTTCAACCTCCAAGAGCAGAACTGCCAGTGTAAAATAAAACAAGTTAACGAAAAATCAAACAAAAGTCTATACCAACGGTCCTTACTGCAAAATGTCAAATGAACTTTCAATCCTCTGTGTCTTATTAAGGTCCCACAGAGCACTCCGCCATTCCTCTCGCTTCACACCCCAATTTCTGTAAAGAAAAGAAAAATAGAATTAAAGCAAGACGTTTCACAACCAAATGTGGTAGAGGTAATGTGTATTAAGCACACTTACTGTTTTTGATCAATGCAAAGCAGCGCCTCGAAGGCATTCACTCCGCTTGTGCAAAATAACCATCAAATTTAAACTCACACTCTCACTCAAACCCTTGAAGGAATCAAAACGACATCTAAAATGTCCTAATACGAACACATTTTCAAAAATTGTGATCTGTATGCATGTTGGCAAATAATTACAAACTTAATAATAGTTTTATCCAAATTTTTTCCCCCAAAAGTAACATCCACCAGTGACTGCACAATGAAATCAGTAGTGACACAGAAATCTACTATTTTTAAATGTAATTCAACATGACATAGATGCTTAACTGTCGTCCGGCTTTATTTCATCAATTTTTAGTCTAAATAAAAACAGACATCGTATTTTAGTGAAGCATAAAGGCAAAATAAGATCTCCTTACATAATTAAATCCATAATTCACTATTGTCGAATGAAGGTCAAAATTTTTGTTTAAGATATTCACAATTGACTGCCTCCAAATCTTACCAATTTAAGTAAGGGCTATTTAGCCTTCTCCCCTATTTATATAATAAAACCATCATTTTGAAAACAATTTATAGGTGGAAAACCAAAAATAGAAGAATTGCGCTCCTTTCAACATGTCCAATTAGCAACCCATGTGTCACACAAACCAACCATTAATACAATTAAGTTAGTATGTTAGTCAGTATTATTACGTTATAGGTAAAACAAACAGAATGGAGGTGCAACCCAAAAACATAAAAACATATGGAATGTCTCACAGCAATTAAGAGTCTCAATGTTCACCTATAGTGTACATCACACTCCAACATGTGCAAGAAAGATTTTCGTTAAACATAAAGATAAAATTCTTTCCAAACATAACCCTCCAGATGTGAAACCAAAACCAAACTTGTTCAAGGTTTTAAACACAGTCTTTGTAACACCTTGCCTGAAAGAAACAAAATTATCAGAAATCAAATTAACATATTTCCACACAAAATGCATCTTCATGTGCGTAGAATCACCTAAGAGAAAAAATATGTATTAGTCCATACGTCCCGTTTATCTATAGGAAAAGTAGGAAAGAAATACAATTAAAGCAGTAAATGATTAGAACCTGTTGGAATTGAAATACATTATGACAGGAACAACGATTTCCAGAATTATCATGTCAATTTCATATATCATGCAGGTATGTATTGTAAAGAACCTTATATTTACTATTGTCTGTGTTTCCAACCAAAATCCTAATTAAATGACCAAATTAAAAACTGAAGTCCTCAAAGGGGTGCAGGCTTTAATGTCATTCTATCACCTTCCCAGACTCACTGTATATTCATGTCACATACTGTTTCATTTCATAATTTCATATAGGACCGTCTGCATCCAGACTTCGTACATTATCACTTTGTAGCACTCCAATGTGCTGTTTCCCTTGTGTCTGGGGCAGAACTGTGTGCACAGACAGTTCAGCCACAGAAACATCCAAACTAAAGTGCAAATCGCAATGAAATAGAGTCAATCAGCCAATTATCATTAGTATATCGTAGGAGCCTAATTCCTACCATACCTAAGCATACAGAGAAAGTGTAAAATGTTCATCAAAGCCGGGGTAATTCAAACAACCAGCCCTGAGACTTGCAGCCATCTAAATGGTTCGAATCATCTGAACAAAAATCCATATACCTGGAGACTGGCCGCTCAGATGTTCACATCATAACTACTCATTCACTGAACTTCAGAATAAAAATGCGCGGCCTCAATCCAGGCATACAGTGAAAGTGCACGTACACATTTACAGCGTCGCAGTTCTGCATTTTCCAACAGAAGCTGCGAATCGTCTGCCTTCACTCTAACGGCGTCCCACAGCTCTGCACTGGGACACCACACACACAGCTTGATACACACACACATACAAATACACAATTACACACTCACTTATACACACACAAACAGCTACACACGGACACACAAAGTAACACAGAACAGGCGCTATGACGCACAAAGACAAACAGCAAAATACAGTGAAACAAAAATTCACACAATCACACAGACAACATATAATAGTAGCTCAGGTAACAAAGAAGAAGAACAAACAGACAATAGAAAGACAGGAGCCGGCTTAAAATTATGCAATGCGCAAGAAAACTTCCGCAAACTTATTCAACTCTTTTCTTCTCCTCTATAGTTTGCTAAAAGCCGGGTCAAGCTTAATTGACAAAATGCTCTTCAATCCACCAGTCCAACTACACTTTTTGTGAGTTGACCAGGAGGGTGACATTCATTTATTTACCCGTTCGAATTAGAATTTCTGTCCGAAACAGTCCCAGACTTGTTGGACGCAGTCCCAGACTGCCAGCCAATCGACCCTGAAATGGTAAGTCCCTTTTTGGAATGAGCAAATTTCCTCAGCCGATTCAGACTGAATAACTAAGAACACACTAAATATGAAGCCAATTAATTTGTATTTATAGGCACAGTAGTCTTCCTAAAGGCCATGAATCGAAGCCTAGCGTTCAGCAGAGTTTGCACCTCTGTTTGGGCCCGCCGTTGCCCCCTGTTTTTTCATGTGTTCAACAATTAACCATTAAACCATATATGCTCTTTTCGGTTGAAGATTCTAAGCATTGCATAGAAAAAATTCTGAACGTCCGCAACGCCACTACCAATATGGCGCTCACCACAAATCGAAAGCAAGAAATGAATATATCTACCAACATCGCAGTGACAAAACCGCAACGAATCCCAAAGTCCCCACAGAGGGCTCCAGACGCAGAACCGAGAGCCCCAAATGTTGAAAAGGAATAATTTAAGTCAAATAAAAAAACAATTCGTTTTTCCTTTTCGAGTCCCCGATCTCAGCGCAGTCTGGAGCCCACGCGAGAACACAAAGGATACGCAGCATGTTGACGTCACAGAATTCAGAGTTTAATCCAATCAGTGGACAGTATCACACAAGCACAGAAAATTTAAAGAAAACCAGTCACACATTAGTCACCTGATAGAATAATACAGATAGGGAAAAACGAAGACGTCTTCGAGAAACAGTCACCCAAAAGGACTAAAAATTGGCTATTCTGCCTCATTCTTCTGTGCAAAAAGGTTTTTATATAGTAGGTATGTTCTATTCAAATAGGGGGCAACACCTCTCGACCAATTAGAAGCCGTCTCCGAGCACCCCTGAAAACGGCACCTCCCCTCAACTCTGCTCGAATGATCAAAGAAACGTATTTGGAATTCCCTGCCTCAACTCAAACAAATAAAGGCACATTTTATAAGCTTTTAAACAAATACTTTTTTGGGTAAACTGCAGGTCAATAGTTCACCATGCCAGATGTTCACTGGAGATTCCTTTTTTCCTGAGACCGGAATGTGGCCCTGCTTTGAAATGCTTTTCACACAGATAAGATTGTCTCCCTTGTGTGGTTTTATTATTTTACAACCTCAGTGACACAAAAACTCCTAACTTTAAGTAAAAGATAGAGCTAACTCAAACACTAAAAAATGATTATATTTTCTAAATGCTAGAAACGATTATATTTCCTCAACAGTATATAATGGTAGTCTAACACAGTGGTCCCCAACCCCCGGTCCGTGGACCAATTGGTACCGGGCCACGCAAGAAATGATTAAATATTTCTGTTTTATGTATTATTTGTGTCTGGAAGATCTTTTATTTTGAAATCCTTTAACCGGATTCTGTGAGTTACTTGCGCACCAACATTGAGCCACAAGCAGCAAAATGAGTCAGAAACAGATCAGATGTCTTTGGAAAGTTTCTTAGCAAAGAGGAAAAGGTCCAGAGAGACAGGAGGATGGATTTATCCCAACCGATAGGTGAGTCTCACATTACAAGCAGCTCTGCGTAACATGCGGCGACCGGCTGCTAATGAGGCAATGAAGCTTCAAGCTGCTTCGCCACATAGAGACCAAGAGGCTGTAGATATAAGCAACACTTCAGGTGTCATTGTCTCTCTTCACTCCCTGATGGAATCGTCTGGTTACAGAGAAACAAGCTCAGGGCTCCGTTAGTCATTATCATGAGTTAAAAGTTTTCACAAAAGTAAAATCTTTGTTTTTGTGGCGCATCTGTATCTTATTTTGATGGGATATATAAACGTTACCATAGCGACCAGAGTCAGAGCATGTGGGCAGTGGTCGAGAGGAGATGAGTAGAGCTTGTGGGTCTTAAGTCTGGTTTAGACGGAAAGATTTAAGGATTGTTGGCCGATTCTTCAAACCTCTGTGACCACAGAGCTAATAAAAGTCCAACAGGTTCGATCGGTTCATGTTCAGCCACAAGTCAGGAGGAGCAACACGAACCGATTCCAGTCACAAACATCCCAATTCCAGACGATAATCAAGTTAAACCCCCAACATAGCAGGAATTTAGAATAACCAACACGGATGATGATGTAGAAACAGTAGTGATAGTTTGTGGAGTCATTTTAAGAGATAAAAGACGTAATAAAAAGAAAGGTGGTGGATAAAAGAGACGGGAGCAGCTGCTATATTTGCTGCACTATGATTTGGAGGTGAAAATGTTTTTTCATGGTTAAAATTTTTAATTGAATAAACATAATAATGACCTTTAGATTTAATAATAAACATTTCCACATATCATCTCCGATATTCACCGGACTCTCAGTTGTCCAATATATCAGCTGTTTGGGATTCCCCTCTGTTCTGACGTCACTGCGCTCTGATTGGCTACCGTCACATTCAGCAGGTTGTTCTCGTTCACAGTCAGGAAAAAACCCACAGGCTGCGATTAAAGGGCCAATATTCAGGATTTAGCAGGAGCACCAACATGCAGAAACCTTATCTTAAGGTTCACGGTGACCCACTGATAACTGCGCTGTGACGTAAAATGGGCATTAGCCAATGAAACGCGGCCGCTGAGGTAAGGTCCATTGGATGTAGCCAAACATCACAATGAACAGAGAAACTAGAGTGATTATGAAGATGATCATCGAGTGGAGAGCGTCTGACCGGAAGCCGTGGCTCGATTTCATGACGTTATTCATGAGAGATGGTAACAGCTTTACTGTTGGAGGTCATCTGTCACGGTGATGTTTTATTTATCTTTGGATGTATGTAGCTAAACGTTAGCAAGTCCAAGTTCATTGTTTTCATCTGGACAGTATTCTGCACAGACACAGTGGAGAAGTGGGATTATACACACATATATTAATAATTAACAATATTATTTGATTTGGAAAAACACATTTGTGATCTAAAAGGTCAGAAATGTGAGTAGCTAACAGTCTGAGCTAGCATATAGCTTCCCTCTGCTAAGGAAGGTGGGAACATAACGACTAATTAGCCTAAAATCCATTTTATATCAAAAGGCAAATACAGAAATCATACAAATAATTTACAGCACAAGCTACAAAGTGGCACTTTTATGTAATATTAAGTTATTTTATATCCAAATACTGTTTTATTTGCTGCTGGCTATGTTGATTTAAGAATGCATGGTGGAGTGTTAAATATTTTCTTTGTCTTTCAGCTAACTGGTCAGACCTAAAGTTCAGTTTGTGGCCGGGCAGCTAAACGGCGCGTCCAGCAGCTGCCACTAGGTGGCAGGAAGTGACCACAGGAAGTAGGTGGTGGGAAACCTGAAGCCAGGCTTTCAGGCGAGTACTGAGTAAAAACAGTGTGTCAGATGAAGCTTCGATGCGTCTGCTGTCTGGCTGAAAACCACATAACGGACAACAAACGACCCGTCGCGTTACAATGTCACTGCTTCATTTTAAGTCGATTCGTCACATCAGAGATGGTAACATCTGAGGAGAACATTTGTCATCAGCAGTGGCTGAAATGGAGCCAATAAGGAGAAAATCCTCTCCTATGTGAGAAAACTTTGAAATGATTGCTCACAATAAGGTGGTTAAATAATAATTAAGTCCTTCTCAAGAGAAATGTTACTGTTTCATCGTCAGCCTCAGCAGAAACAGACTGAAAGTTATTGGGAGGTGAACATCCTGTCTGCAGGCAACTATAAAGGATCAGAACCAGAAGTTCCCAGAAAAATAAATCAAATATCTTTACTGTCAAATCAGTCTAAGATATAAGAAAACACAACCTGAGCTGACAGGATTACTTCAGGCACAAATCACAACAAAGATAAACTGGGTTCAATAAACCCTTCATGCATTTGATTAAAATCTTATTGTGACTTATTGCCTGAACTGGTATGATTTATTTGAGCGACAACGTGTCACAGTTTTAGTTCACCAGCAGATGTCACTAGTGAGCAATGAATGAGTTACTGAGTGATGAGCCTTTGGGAAAATTACATTTATCATCATCTCATTTCATCATCTCAGCATCCAAAATGTCTTGTCCTCTGCTCATGGCTTCGAATACTTACACTGTTTTTTCAGTCTGCTGTTGTGTATTGGAAACTTTGACCAATGGCGTTACAGACTCGCTTTTGGCTTTGGTTGTCTCTGTTCCGAGAATTCTGGGTTGACCATTAGTCAAATGGTTAGTTCTTATCTGTCCAAACAGAGACTTTGGCCAAGTTCCTTTACGCAAACAGTCTTTCACATCTGGGACGTTTTTCCAGACGTTCCTGGAACAACTTAACTTACTGGGTCAGATTGACCCAGCATTTTCGACATAACACATTCCTTTTCAGCAAAACATATCTTAATGTGAATCAACATAACTTTTAACCATCAACATAATTATATTCCTCAACATTACTGAGTGATGAGCCTTTGGGAAAAGGGCTGGGAAGCTTCATTGATTGGTGAGGCTTCGATTGTCCATCACTACTGGCTGGATGCCACCAGCTGGATGGGAGTCTGGTTCCTCAGATCTCAGCCAAGTCTGGAGAGGCAGAGAGGAGCAGTTTGATCAACAAACAGCCGACATGATGATGATGAGGGAGCAGAATACAGAGCAGAGGACGTTCTTTGGCTTTGGGTTTGGTTTAATTTTAGCCATGAGACGAAGGTAGGACCTCGGTAGAGGCGCTGGTGAAGGAGGGTAAACCAGTCGGTGTTTCCTGACTGAGAGCAGGAGACAGAGAGCCGTGAAGAAGCTTTGGAAGACGCCCAGGGAGCGAAGGAGATCCAGAGAGGTGAGTTTTGAGACAGGTAAGGAGAGAAGATTCAAACTGGAACCTGGGAGAGCAGAAGTAAGGATAGGAAAACATCTGGAATGGCCTCACAGGTACGAAGCTGATTAATTATAGCAAAGACGGTCGACTGACAGCGTCTTTAAACTGAGCCACTGGTTACCTGCCCGTGTGCAGGTGGCAGCAGGTGGAGCGGCTCTCAGCAGAGATCCTCTAGGAGGAAAGATCACACACTCGCACAGAAAAAACACGCAGTCACACAGATTCTTCCAATCTGTGGAAACATTGAGGACCAGATCCAGTTCTTTGGAAATACTGTAATGACATGATGGTAAGTATTCTCTTATTTCTTTGAAGAAATACAATGTATACTTTAATTTCATAGTCTAAAAATGTCAGCTAATTTTTGATGACTATTCAGAACTTGTTTAGCAAGTAAAACTGGAGGGCGAGTCGTAAAATTGTCGTTTTTGGTTCGGTGGCCTCAGTGAACCTGCAGGTCGGTTAATATCTGCCTCATGGCTAAAGTCATAGCTTTATCTTCATAGATGAGTTTTTGTTGGACGATTTGATTAAATCCTGTGAGCTGTTTTTATGTTTCCATGTGTGGTCAGAAGCATTTTTGTAAAAATATTTCACCAATTTCAAAATGGTAACACATAATGTTTATGCAAGTAAGCTGTTAAATACATTGGTTACTTTCAGCTAAATTAATTTTTTGTCTGACATGTAGATACCTAAATACTTAAATTGTGAATTAAATATTAACTCTTATTTAACATCTGCCTCCCTTGTTATTTCAGACAGAATCAATCATCAATCAACTTCCTGTCAGTTCCTGCGAATGGAGCTGAGGAGCAGCGTCTCGTCACAGAGGTGCTAAACCATTGCATTATAATAAAGATCTACTAACTGAATATATCAATATGTCCAATCTATACTTAGAGCCTGCCAGGCTGCTGCACTTTATTAATTTACTTTTTATTGCCAACCAAAACAAGCTATTTAAATGCAAACATTTTAACCCTGAGATTGAGACTGGGGCTTTCACATCATTATTCTTACAGAGTCCCTACTTCTCCATTTGCCATCACACAGGGTAGGTAGTGTAAGGATTTGAGTTTTTCTGTGTGTTTATCATGGTTTCTGTCCCAGTTGAGTTTCTGTGTTGTCCTTTCTACCCTTGATTGATCCCAGCTGTGTCTAGTTCCCCTGATTACTCCCTGTGTATTTATACCCACCTGTGTTTCTTGTTCTCTGTCAGGTCTTTCTCTAGACTGTCTGGGGTTTGAGTCAAGTCTGTTAGATTAAATCATTTTCTTCATTCCAACCTGGGTCCACAGCGTCTTCCTCACCACCTCAATTCATGACAGGTAGGGCAAGTCAGGTAACCCAAACCGAGAGAATAACCAGAAAAATGATGCACTTTGGTTAAGGTAAGTCACAATGGGATAACAGTCCTTCAACGTTCTGGGCTTTCGGATGTAGTTGAGTAGTTAATCATTTAAAGGTATTTATTTCATTGCATCCAGTGATCCAAATTTTATGGGTTGGACTATCCAGTTGACTGTGATCTTCTTCCTGTCATCAGCAGAGTCCCTTAGTCATGAGTCGTGTCTTTGTACGCAGTTTCTCTGAGTGTTTCAGTGGAAAAAGAAAATGATAATTAGAGTGACAAATTAAAAATACAAAACTACTGTAACTGTCTCTAGACTGTTTTTTAGACATTTTTTCTGATCATTAAATATTGGGACAATAATTTTTTTTAACCAATACTTTTATTGAACTATTACATTGAAATATGATGGTTCAAATTCTGAAACAAAGAAATAATCCCACATGCAAGTTTGGAAAACTTAGCCCTGAACTTTGTTTCATCAATTATCCTAATAGAAATGTGTTGCAGGTAGCAAATACTCAAATTCAGAAATAGTTCATTGATCCCAAAGGGAAATTAAATGTTGTTGTAACTCATTAATTAAAGTCTTTAAAGATTACATATTGATTTTCAGAAGGATTTCTAAGTCATCTTCTTAGTAGACAGTAACAGTTAAAGCAACAAATCAAAATTGAACTCAAATCTTATCGGTGACACTGAAAGGTGAAGAAAACAAATCCAAAGTAACAAATCCTGTCATTCAAATAACGATTATTAAGGCATAATATCAAAAGTACAAATGAATGACCATAATGTTCCAAATAAAATGTAACCTACTTTTCTATGACTAACTGCATAATGTTAGGAAAAGATCCCTAAATGGATTTTGCTTCAGCATAATGCATGTTTCTTTTGGCCTAAGTTGCTTTGCAGAAGTTAGAATACGGTCCACTGAGATCTCCACTTCTCTGAAAACCAGCTTCAAATGGCCACATTCACTGGCATCGCCTCTCCAGCCTTTCAGTCCAACTTTTACAGCAGTTTGATTAGGTCCAAAAAGAGTCAAAACGATTCTGTCTGGCAGAAACTGGTGATCAAATGCTGGTAATGAATGTGAGTTGAAGTACAGAACATCAGTGGCATTGTCTTTAGCGCAGTTATCGATGGTGACGGAGCCGTGGTCGAAGGCCAGCATGTAGATGTCATTCCCATCTCCTCCAACCAGTAATCTCCACCGGTGGACACTAAGATGTCGTTGCCGTCTGAACCTTTGAGGAGGGAACTTTCATAACCAGACACCAAGATGTCGGAGTAGATGGTTCCGATCACGGCTTCCACGTCCTTCAACACGTCTCCTTCAGCATCAGCATAGTGACCTTGTCCACTCAGCAGGTTAACGTAAACCCCTGAGCCCTTTTCATGGTCACCGCGGTACAGAACAGTGTCTCTGCCAGAACCCCCATCCACCAGATCAGGTCCTGGTCCAGGAACGAAGACGTCCCGGCCGGAGCCGCCCAGCATCGTGTCGTTTCCATCTTCACCGTAAAGAGTGTCGTCTCCCATTCCACCAACCAGGATATCAGCTCCATGTCCTCCAATCAGAGTGTCATCTCCTTCTCCTCCATCCAAGGCGTCATCCTTCCACCCACTAATCAGAACGTTGTCTTGATTGTTGCCTATCATGTAGTTGGACTGTGAAGGAAAACCTTGTGCAGTCTGGACCTTTGACAGATTTTTCTGGATGCTGAGGTCCAAACGGCAGTCCACTTCAGATTGTTTCAGAGTCACTTTGAAAGCTTCAACCTGAAACTGAGGCACATCTCCAGAGGAGTTCATTGATTTCAGTTTGAAACGAACTCCGTCTGAGCTCAGAAAGTCAAGGTGTTGATGTTGGTCACCAAGACGGTAGTTGATCAGACTAAACTTTAACTCTTCACCTTCTGTCTTGATTGTTACACCCAGATCTTCTGTTGATGTGTCCAACACAACTTGACCTCCATCAATAAAGTCCATGTCCACCAGAACTGTATCAGTTCTCTGATCCTCTGCAAAGTTGTCAATCAGCAAGTTATCTCCATATCCATGTTTGATTACGTAGGTGTCTTCTCCTTCACCTCCAGACATCACTGCCCCTCCGGTGTACGGATCAAGCAGATTGTCGTTTTTGTTCCCAACCATGATGTCAAAGCCTGAGGAACCAAACATTTCCTTCACTGAATCAGTTTTTATAAAATAACACTTTCCTAATAGGCCACAGAAGCATCTCCATGAATCTTTAAAAGCTAATGTGAAACAAGCGTGTAGATCAGTTTGATGTACCAGGTTCCTATAGTCAATGATGAATGGTTGTATTAAAGCTTCATCACAGCTGCTGGTGTTGGTCTTCAGTCCAGCTGTTACTCCATCACTGGTCCTGATCTCCAGGTGCTGATAAACCTTTAAAAGGAACCAGTTCTGTAAGACAACAGTTCTTTTCCCATTAACCAAGATGACAATGTTCTCTAGTTCACAGATGGCTGTTAAACTCTCATATCGTTCTTTCAGGAAGAGCTTGTCTAAGACCTGATCTGGTGATTGGTTGTTGATGATTTTTTCTCCTCCACCAGGTGTGATAACGTACCAATCCTCTCCTCCTCTTCCTTGCATAAAATCATCTCCATCTCCTGGAATAAAAACGTTGTGTTCATCATTTCCTTTGATGACATCATTAAACTTTGATCCATGAACCTCAATCAGGCTGTTTAAAGCTGCATCAGCCAGAAGATCCACCACCAGAGGAGATGAGGAGCTGCTGTAGTCGATGCTTTGAAGTTTTATGCATTTCAGGAGCTTGTTGTTCGGCAGACAGTCAGTTATATTGTCTGAGATTGTGAAGGTGATCAGATCCTTTGTGACGATGACCAGGTGTCGGTCTTCCTGTGACCTGAACCAGTTCACCAGGGTCACGTAGATGGGTGTGTTGTCATGGACGGCTATCAGTTTAACATCATCTCCTTCCACCCAGAGATCAAAACTGATAAAATTTGCTTCAATTATGGCCAGGTCTGTTTTTCTGTCTCTGGAGAAATTGTCAATCAACACTGGTTGGCTGTTACCTTTGATGTTGTAAATGTCTTCACCTTCACCACCACTCAGTCTATCTGTGCCGCCTCCTCCATCTATCAGGTTGTTCTGATCATTTCCAATAATAGTGTCATCAGACTGAGTTCCTACAATGTCTATAACTGTACGTAGAAGTGGATCTGCAGCATTTATAGTTTCACCAAGTGTCTGAAACATCTTGTTGATTCCTGTGGCCACCAGCTGAACTGAAGTGACCACAGTGGAGGAGATCTCAAACAAAACTCCATCTCCTGACATCATGATCATGTGGCGGTACAGTTCCCCTAAGAACCAGTTCTTTATGGTGACACTGTGAGTGCTTTGATACACCAGCACAACATCGTCTCCAGACTTGTACACAGAAATATCTCTGTAGTCAACACTGAAATGAAGAGTGTCCTTTGCTTTGGAGGGGTCGAAGTTGTTGATGATGGTTTTTCCTCCATTTTCTGGAATCAGATATGTGTCTTTCCCACCAGAACCTTCAACATAAGTTCTCTGAGGACCAAGGAAAAATTATCATCACCTGGTTCACCATAAAGTCTGTAATAATAACTCAACATGACTTCGATCATATAGGTGTCATTTGAGTTCTGGACAGCAAAGAAACGATTGGAAGCCCTGTTTCCCCTGTATGTCCCATATCGTGAATATGAAGCATCTTTGTAACCAGAGACCACAGTCACAGAGTCAGCTGGTATGAACAGGAGAACTTTATTCTGTAGTGTTGTATGCTTTAATTCATGTGATTCTCCAGTCCCAAGAATTATATCTGTACTTCTGTGCATCAATGTTCCAGCACTCCTCCAAACTCTCATCACTGGAAACAAAATAGTTCATGCAGAGCCTCGACTGACCACCGTCAGCAAGGCAGAAGTCGATGCCTCCTCCGTTCCAGGAAGATTTTCCCCCGCTAAAGTTAATGGCCGTCACTCCGTGTGTTTCCTTTTTTAACAATGTAATATTTACGGTAATCTGAAATCTGAGCAACAAGCCTACGTCCCTCCTCAATTTCATCATAATGCCAATCATAAAATAAACTGGTCACACGAATTTCAAAATGACCAACACCGTTTACAAATCCATCAAATACAGCCCCTATTTTACTCAGGACTGAAGCGTCCTCTGGGAGGCTGTCAAGTTCATCTTTTATGCCTATGTAAATATCATCAACTACCATTCGGACCACTGAAAGAGCCACATTTATCGAAGCAATAATGGGTGTCAGTTCAGGTGCAACTACAAGCAGACCAAGTTCAACAACATCTAAAGCAACCATTCCGATATCAAAAACACCGTCGATGTATCCTAGTGTGTCATTTCTCTTAAAATCTTCTTCAATATTGTAAACCCCAAACCCAATTCCTATTATCGGAATGGCTGTCATTGTTCCTTTCATTACAGGACTTCTCATTATCGTTACTGCAGCTTTGGCAGCTCGACCCTCTGAGGACAGAGCTGTTCTTGCTATAGCAGATGAAGCTATAGCTGCCGTCCCATGAGCTGTTTGCAGAGCCCCAACGACGCCATCTTTGACATGACCTTGTTCAAAGGCATGAATAGATCCTTTCATCCCCAGCAGGAGACCCAGGACCCCAACAGCAAATCTAACCAGGTGGGTTTTCAGTTGAGATTTAAAGGCTCTCAGGGTTTCAGCTGTTTTACAGTTTTCTGGACGTTTGTTCCAAATTTGTGGTGCGTAGAAGCTGAATGCTGCGGTCAGAGGTTTAAATCTACACCACCATGGATACACAGCCTGAAGTGTGTGCAAAGAAAGGGCCTTTTGGTGGCCCACTCAGTGGAAACACTGTTGACTCAAACCAGTGTCAGTCTGATAGTTCCTTGGAATACTTTCGTAATCTGCAGTAAGTGATGGTGTAAAGTTCCTGAGTTACCCGATGGTAAATAAATTTAACACACATCTTTATGTGCTGATCCAGGTTCCTAGGAATCCTTCTGGATGGCAGGAATCATTTTTGGCATAAACAAACCAAATATAAACAAAACTTGAAAAGCGACTTGTGTGAATTCAGCTACAAAGTAAATGTGGAGCAGTCAGCCCAACCTCAAAATATCATTTCTGTTTACTGTTTCACAACTTGCATCTAAACACAGTCTGATTATTTCTTCCCTTTTCATTTTAAGCTCATCAGATCTAAAGCTGCAGCAGTATAATAATAACACATTATTGTAGTTATTCAATGAAACATCAGCTGTACCTGTAGGGGAAATGAGCTGATCTGTTTCTGATTCCCAATTCGTCCACAACTGCAGCAGGAAGAGAGAAAAGCAGGTTAAAGCCAGAAATCATCAGCTTATGGACTAAAATACTTTTATTTGCTGAATTAATCTAAATAACAACCTAAGAATGAAGTCACTGAAACAGATATTTGATCTTATTATTATATATTATCTTGCATGCTGGCAGAAGCTACAGACACAGCAGCAGCTTCATCCAGAGACTCACTTCACTTCACCAAAATGCACCAGAGACAGAAAATCATTTCTGCCTGCAGCCATTGGGCTTTACAATATTTATAGTATTTAAATCTAATCTTCCCTGCACTCATTTATAGATTATCTAGAAATTAAATTAATTGCATGTGCATGCTTGTTATTTGTTTATTCATTTATTGATATTCAGTCATATCGAATAACTTACATAATTTTCTATATATACATATATATATATATATATATATATATATATATGTGTGTGTGTGTGTATTTATATATATATATAAACCTTTTGATAAACTTTATCTCTTATGGTTATATTTGAATTAATATTTAATAGCTCAGACGGAGCAGCTTGTCAGCTAATAAGCAGTTTCCCTTGGGGATCAATAAAGTAAATTCTGTTCAGTTGTATTTAGGAGGAGAAACCACCGACCTTGAGGCCTCAGCTGAGCGTCAGTCCGTCCCTCACAGCAGTGATGTCCTTCTGACCCTGCGTCCTAACCAAAGCCCGGGACCACGCCCCCCCCCCCCCAGCAGCAGGACACCTCCCAGATGTCAGTGTGTTCATTCATCCTGATTCCTTCTGCCTTCATCATTTAAAGCTACAGTATGCAACTCTTATGAAAAGTATGTTTTTGACATATCTGTCAAAAGTGTCACCATGTAGTGTGAGAAGGACAGTCTGTGAAAGGGGGAGGATGAGTAGCACATACACAAGAGTGACTGACAGCGCTAAGAGCTGCTTTTGCTGTGGTTGGTCTCTCCCAGAGTGTTGGGTCGATGAGCCGGGTCAGGATTTACACGATCCTCGTCTTCACTGTCCGTTTGTTGTCTTTTTCAGACGATACTTTTACTGTCTGAAACAGAAGTTTTAAGTGTCATGCACCACAGTGTCCAGCCCACATGGCTTATAAGACACTCTAACATCTTTAAAGCGTTAAACTGGACCAGGATGCACCACTTTGTCTGTCCTGGTCCACATCAACTCAAACTTCCATCTGTGGACGTTTTTCAGGACCAGCAGCTCAGAAACGGCGACTCTGCTGTCGATCATCACATCCGTCAAACGTCTCAGTTCAGTCAATGTTTCTGCTGCACTTTAATGGAATGTTGTTGGTTTTCATATGGATTTCTGAGTGATTTTTATTTACTATACATGTTTTTATCTGACTATTCAGCATCAGTTCAGTTAATCTGAATCATCTGGATTAGTTATTAGATTTTGTTCTCCAGTCAGTTTCCACAGTTTCCACCAGATGGCGCCACATTCAGCAGAACTGAGGACAAGAAACGGGAACCAAGGAAACGTTAAAGTCTGAAAAACTGATTAAAGCCATTTATGATTTATGTGTCTTAATACTTTGTTTTATTTCATTTAGTTAGTAATGTATACTATTTGGTTTTTAAACTCTTTAATTCAGGGGAAAAAATGTAAATAGAATTTCATAATTTTTAAAGTTTTTTCATCAAAATTGTTGTTTTCTGTTATTCTTTAAAAATGTGAAGTGAAAGTTAAAATAATTAATTTAAATGTTATTTCTGATCCTCATTGTCTGATTAGCTGCAAGTCAAAGCCAGCTTAAAAATAAAATTGATTAATATTAAATATTTAATTTCTTAAAATCAAGAAGAAATTGTGATGAAAAAAAATATCTGGCAATAAAGTAATAAATTATCTCATTGTAATAATTTCCCACCACATCTGTCATCTTTAGTCAGGAGGTCTGAGATGGTATTTATGCTAAATAAATGTAATAATTATTGAACAGTGAATGAAAAACTTTCTGAAAGTTTGTTTCTTTATGCGAGCTGCACAGTGGCGCAGTTGGTAGAGCTGTTGCCTTGCAGCAAGAAGGTTCTGGGTTCGATTCCCGGCCCCGGCCTTTCTGCATGGAGTTTGCATGTTCTCCCTGTGCATGGTGGGTTTTCTCCAGGTTCTCCGGTTTCCTCCCACAGTCCCAAAAACATGACTGTCAGGTTAATTGGTCTGTCTAAATTGCCCCTAGGTGTGAGTGCATGGTTGTTTGTCCTGTGTGTGTCTCTGTGTTGCCCTGCAACAGACTGGCGACCTGTCCAGAGTGAACCCCGCCTCTCGCCCGGAACGCCAGCTGGAGATAGACACCAGCACCTCCCGACCCCACCAAGGGACAAGGGTGTAAGAAAATGGATGGATGGATGGATGTTTCTTTATGCATTTTGCAGCATTTCTAAAAGGCTCCAGAGTTTTCCAGAGCAAAACCTCCAAGAAGAACCAAAAGAAAGATTCCTGCAGTATTTATTATTTCTAAAGAGACTAACTGAGTCAACGCTTTGAGGAAAAGTGGGTCGAAGTTTCCTGGTTGCTCCACAGCGAAGACAAAAGCAGAAACATTGTTGATTGTTGGGAGTTGATATTTGAACCATGTTTTTAAAGATGATCTGTAAAAATATGTCCACACAACATGAAAAATTATCTGCAGCAACTTGTGTACCAGAACTAAGTTCAGGGCCGGCCGCACAAAACCCCTCAGAGGGCTGTAAATGGCCCCCGGACCGCATGTTGGACATCCCTGACTCCAACCATGAAGTGTCTGAAGAAAGTTTCTGTCTGACTGTCGGGTGAAATATAAAACATTGCCAGTGAACAGTGGGGTTCTGGTTCTGGTTCTGGTTCTGGTTCTGGTTCTGGTTCAGGTTCTGGTTCTGGTTCAGTGTCTGATTCAGGTTCAGGTTCTGATTCTGGTTCAGGTTCAGGTTCTGATTCTGGTTCAGGTTCTGATTCTGTTCAGGTTCAGGTTCAGGTTCTGGTTCTGGTTCTGGTTCAGGTTCTGGTTCTGGTTCAGGTTCTGATTCTGGTTCAGGTTCAGGTTCTGATTCTGGTTCAGGTTCTGATTCTGGTTCAGGTTCAGGTTCAGGTTCTGGTTCAGTTCTGATTCTGGTTCAGGCTCGGTTCTGATTCTGGTTCAGGTTCTGATTCTGGTTCAGGTTCAGGTTCTGATTCTGGTTCAGGTTCTGGTTCTGGTTCTGATTCTGATTCTGGTTCAGGTTCTGATTCTGGTTCAGGTTCTGGTTCTGGTTCTGATTCTGATTCTGGTTCTGATTCTGGTTCAGGTTCTGGTTCTGATTCTGGTTCAGGTTCTGATTCTGGTTCAGGTTCAGTTCAGGTTCTGATTCTGGTTCAGGTTCTGATTCTGGTTCAGGTTCAGGTTCTGATTCTGGTTCAGGTTCTGGTTCTGGTTCTGATTCTGGTTCAGGTTCTGATTCTGGTTCAGTTCTGGTTCTGGTTCTGATTCTGGTTCAGTTCAGGTTCAGGTTCTGGTTCAGGTTCTGATTCTGGTTCAGGTTCAGGTTCTGATTCTGGTTCTGGTACTGATTCTGGTTCAGGTTCTGATTCTGGTTCAGGTTCTGGTTCTGGTTCTGATTCTGATTCTGGTTCTGATTCTGGTTCTGGTTCAGGTTCTGATTCTGGTTCAGGTTCTGATTCTGGTTCAGGTTCAGGTTCTGGTTCTGATTCTGGTTCAGGTTCAGGTTCTGATTCTGGTTCAGGTTCTGATTCTGGTTCAGGTTCTGATTCTGGTTCAGGTTCTGGTTCTGGTACTGATTCTGGTTCAGGTTCTGATTCTGGTTCAGGTTCTGGTTCTGGTTCTGATTCTGATTCTGGTTCTGATTCTGGTTCAGGCTCTGGTTCTGATTCTGGTTCAGGTTCTGATTCTGGTTCAGGTTCAGGTTCTGGTTCTGGTTCAGGTTCAGGTTCTGTTCTGGTTCAGGTTCAGGTTCTGATTCTGGTTCAGGTTCTGATTCTGGTTCAGGTTCAAGTTCTGATTCTGGTTCAGGTTCTGATTCTGGTTCAGGTTCTGGTTCTGGTTCTGGTTCTGGTTCAGGTCTGATTCTGGTTCAGGTTCAGGTTCTGGTTCAGGTTCTGATTCGGTTCAGGTTCAGGTTCAGGTTCTGGTTCTGGTTCAGGTTCAGGTTCTGGTTCAGGTTCAGGTTCAGGTTCAGGTTCTGATTCTGGTTCAGGTTCAGGTTCTGGTTCAGGTTCAGTTCAGGTTCTGATTCTGGTTCAGGTTCAGGTTCAGGTTCTGGTTCTGGTTCTGGTTCAGGTTCAGGTTCTGATTCTGGTTCAGGTTCAGGTTCTGGTTCAGGTTCTGATTCTGGTTCAGGTTCAGGTTCAGGTTCTGGTTCTGGTTCAGGTTCAGGTTCTGGTTCTGGTTCAGGTTCAGGTTCTGGTTCAGGTTCAGGTTCAGGTTCTGATTCTGGTTCAGGTTCAGGTTCAGGTTCTGGTTCTGGTTCTGGTTCAGGTTCTGGTTCTGGTTCAGGTTCAGGTTCTGGTTCTGGTTCAGGTTCAGGTTCTGGTTCAGGTTCAGGTTCAGGTTCTGATTCTGGTTCAGGTTCAGGTTCAGGTTCTGGTTCTGGTTCTGGTTCAGGTTCAGGTTCTGGTTCTGGTTCAGGTTCAGGTTCTGGTTCTGTGTCTGTGAGCAGCGCTGAGCCTCGGCGTCATGTGACACAAACTCACATGCAGCAAAACACTGTAAAAATAGCTCGTTGTGTCACCCACACACACACACACACACACACACACACACACACACACACACACACACACACACACACACACACACACACACACACACACACACACACACACACACACACACGGCGGTCAGTAAACAGGACGGACAGACGCTGAGCCTCAGGTAGGAACCAGAGGACGGATTCTGGGTCGGAACCAGAACCATGACCTCATCTGATCGCTTGTTGGATTTTCTGATTTTTAACAGTTTGATTTTAAACCAAAATGTTTTTGAGCAGCTAAAATTAGCAGCATGTTGTAACGAGCAGAACGGAGGTTTAGAGACCTGAAGTATGTTTGTGTTAAAACTGAACATTTCAGCTGAAACTATTTTAGATTCATTGAAATAGTTAAAAAGATGAAACTCTACGAGGTTCAGTGGTTTAAACTCCGTCTGATCCCATAGAAACGGACCAGATCTGGAAAACCTCTGGAAAACTGAACCAGGCAATGATGAGATAGTTCACCTGAGGCGGCCTGGTGATGTCACAACCCGGGGCTGGTGATGTCACACCGGGGCTGGTGATGTCACACCGGGGCTGGTGATGTCACAACCGGGGCTGGTGATGTCACACCGGGCTGGTGATGTCACACCGGGGCTGGTGATGTCACACCGGGCTGGTGATGTCACACCGGGTGTGATGTCACACCGGGGTGGTGATGTCACACCGGGGCTGGTGATGTCACACCGGGGCTGGTGATGTCACACCGGGGCTGGTGATGTCACACCGGGCTGGTGATGTCACACCGGGGCTGGTGATGTCACATCCGGGCTGGTGATGTCACACGCGTAGTCAACCGGGGCTGGTGATGTCACTCCGGGCTGGTGATGTCATATCTGGGCTGGTGATGTCACACCGGGGCTGGTGATGTCACACCGGGGGGTGATGTCACACCGGGCTGGTGATGTCCATATCGGGCCGGTGATGTCACACCGGGATGGTGATGTCACACCGGGCTGGTGATGTCATATCTGGGCCGGTGATGTCACACCGGGGATGGTGATGTCACACCGGGGCTGGTGATGTCACACCGGGGATGGTGATGTCACACCGGGGCTGGTGATGTCACACCGGGGCTGGTGATGTCACACCGTGCTGGTGATGTCACACCGGGGCTGGTGATTTCACACCGGGGCTGGTGATGTCACAACACGGGCTGGTGATGTCACACCGGGGATGGTGATGTCACACCGGGGCTGGTGATGTCACACCGGGGCTGGTGATGTCACACCGGGATGGTGATGTCACACCCGGGGCTGGTGATGTCACAACCGGGGCTGGTGATGTCATATCTGGGCTGGTGATGTCACACCGGGGCTGGTGATGTCACACCGGGGGATGGTGATGTCACACCCGGGGCTGGTGATGTCATATCTGGGCCGGTGATGTCACACCGGGGATGGTGATGTCACACCGGGGCTGGTGATGTCACACCGGGGATGGTGATGTCACACCGGGCGATGGTGATGTCACACCGGGGATGGTGATGTCACACACCGGGGCATGGTGATGTCACACCGGGGCTGGTGATGTCACGCACACACCGGGGCTGGTGATGTCACACCGGGGCTGGTGATGTCATATCTGGGCCGGTGATGTCACACCGGGGCTGGTGATGTCAATCCGGGCTGGTGATGTCACACCGGGGATGGTGATGTCACACTGGGGCTGGTGATGTCACACGCGTGGCAGTGGTGTATGTCATACCGGGCTGGTGATGTCACACCGGGGATGGTGATGTCACAACACCGGGGCTGGTGATGTCACACCGGGGCTGGTGATGTCACACGTGGGGCTGGGTGTATGTCACACTGGGCCGGTGATGTCACACCGGGGCTGGTGATGTCAATCGGGCGGTGATGTCACACACCGGGGCTGGTGATGTCAACCGGGGATGGTGATGTCACACCGGGCTGGTGATGTCACACCGGGATGGTGATAGTCACAACCCGGGGATGGTGATGTCACAACCGGGGCTGGTGATGTCACACCGGGGATGGTGATGTCACACCGTGCTGTGTGATGTCACACCGGGGCTGGTGATGTCATATCTGGGCCGTGATGTCACACCGGGGATGGTGATGTCACACCAGCACCGGGGCGGTGATGTCACACACCGGGGCTGGTGATGTCACACCGGGGCTGGTGGTGTCACACCGGGGCCGGTGATGTCATATCTGGGCTGGTGATGTCACAAAACCGGGGCTGGTGATGTCACACCGGGGCTGGTGATGTCACACCGGGGCTGGTGATGTCACACCGGGGCCGGTGATGTCATATCTGGGCTGGTGATGTCACACCGGGGCTGGTGATGTCACACCGGGATGGTGATGTCACACCGGGGCCGGTGATGTCACACTGGGGCTGGTGATGTCATATCTGGGCCGGTGATGTCAATCTGGGCCGGTGATGTCACACCGGGCTGCTGATGTCACACCGGGGCTGGTGATGTCACACCGGGGCTGGTGATGTCATATCTGGGCCGGTGATGTCACACCGGGGCCGGTGATGTCATATCTGGGCCGGTGATGTCACACCGGGGCTGGTGATGTCATATCTGGGCCAGTGATGTCACACTGGGGCTGGTGATGTCATATCTGGGCCGGTGATGTCACACCTGGGCCGGTGATGTCACACCGGGGCTGGTGATGTCATATCTGGGCCAGTGATGTCACACCGGGGCTGGTGATGTCATATCTGGCACAGTGATGTCACACTGGGGCTGGTGATGTCATATCTGGGCTGGTGATGTCATAACTTGGCTGGTGATGTCATATCAGGCTGGTGATGTCATAACTGGCTGGTGATGTCATAATCTGGGCTGGTGATGTCATATCTGGGCCGGTGATGTAGCAACTTAGGGTTGCCTCTAAGTTGCTACCCTAAGGCAAAATGCCAACATGAAGGAAGAATCTGCTGTTTTAAACAGTTTAAAACTAAAACAGGTTTTTAGATGATCTGTATCGTTTTTACAAGCTGCTGTCTGTAAACCCAGATATTAATAAATCCTTTGGTTTTTCTTTGTTCTGCTTCTAAAATCAAAAATAATTTAAGAAACTTAAATATTAAATTTCTTAAATGTATTATTTAAGAAATTAAATATTAAATTAAATTTCTTTTCACCAGATATGTTAAAGCTTTCATTTGAAGATTGTTTGTTTTTTTCCATTTTTTTTTATTTTATTAGTTTGTTCAATCTGAGCTAAATTCACCTGGACAGGTTTCCTCAGTCCAAGTCATGCAGGCAGGTCACTACAAACCTCTGGGTTAAATTACAGCAGCTAGTCAAAGTTAGAGAGACGCGTTAATCTGGGTTTAAACAGTTTTATCAACTATAAAACCATTTCAGAGTCAAAATCCCAACAGAAAAAACTAGATATTTTGTTGATCATCAAATCTTTAATTTCCACCTTTAATTTATTTAATCCTTAAGTAAAACACTTCTCAGCCTCTGGGTGGCGCTGCAGCACAGAGACGCCAATAGGCTCTGAAATAACTCAGTTTGAACAAATGTTCAGAAGTAACCCAGTAAATTTTTGTGTGTTTTTCTGGTCCAAACCCAGCAGAACTGATGGGTCAAACAGGAAGCTTGACGTTCCGGCCTACGATGTTTCTGCGGTCCGAGGAATCTGGAGGTCCGAGTGAAGAAGTACAGAACCAGGCAGAAGAAGGAGCAGAGAGGTGGAGAACAGCGCCCTCACCAGGTCAGTTTCACCAACCGTCAGAGCAGCGCTGCTGTTCACAGCCCGGCCTGAAGGGGCGATGCTGCTGTTCACAGCCTCACCTGAAGGGGGCGATGCTGCTGTTCACAGCCTGGCTGAAGGGGCGATGCTGCTGTTCACAGCCTCACCTGAAGGGGGCGATGCTGCTGTTCACAGCCTCACCTGAAGGGGGCGATGCTGCTGTTCACAGCCCAGCCTGAAGGGGCGATGCGCTGTCACAGCCGGCTGAAGGGGGCGATGCTGCTGTTCACAGCCTCACCTGAAGGGGGCGATGCTGCTGTTCACAGCCTCACCTGAAGGGGGCGATGCTGCTGTTCACAGCCTCACCTGAAGGGGGCGATGCTGCTGTTCACAGCCTCACCTGAAGGGGGCGATGCTGCTGTTCACAGCCTCACCTGAAGGGGGCGATGCTGCTGTTCACAGCCACTAGCGATGCTCCAGTACTGAAGGGGGGCGATCCCCTAGCTGCTGCTGTTCACAGCCCACCTGAAGGGGGCGATGCTGCTGTTCACAGCCTCACCTAAGGGGCGTAGCTGCTGTTCACAGCCTCACCTGAAGGGGGCGATGCTGTGTTCACAGCCCACTGAAGGGGGCGATGCTGCTGTTCACAGCCTCACCTGAAGGGGCAATGCTGCTGTTCACAGCCTCACCTGAAGGGGGCGATGCTGCTGTTCACAGCCCACCTGAAGGGGGCAATGTTGTGTCAAATTACAGCTTCGACCAAAACGGAGATTCACGTCAGAGTTCTAGGTTCTAATAGACATCCTGAATTGTCAGCATGCTACAATCACATTCCAGAAACGTGGAAGCCATCACATGACAGCAATACCTAATTATGCATCAGCCGATTGTGAAAGGCTGTGTATCTGACTGATGGAGGAACCAGTGAGAGCAGCGCTTAGCAACTGACACCTGAGATATAGCAGCAGCGGAGCAGAGGTCAAATACGGACAGAACACCAAACAACCGCAACACAGGAAAATCCTGCGACACGTTGTCATTAAAACACCGGAATCGTCATCATGACGAACTCACACGTTTCTGTCTGTACAGATCGATCAGCAGTGGCAATACGCATCACTGAAGACCTGAAGGCCAAAGAGCGCAGCAGGAAGCGCACCGGAGAGAAACCAGACTACGGACCAGACCGCGTAAAACAGACACCTGGTACCAGAACACGGGAATCGACACAGGTAAAACACCAGAACACGGTAAAACACCAGAACACAGGTAAAACACCGGAACACAGGTAAAACACCGGAACACGGGTAAAACACCAGAACACGGTAAAACACCAGAACACAGGTAAAACACCAGAACACGGTAAAACACCGAACACGGTAAAACACCGGAACACAGGTAAAACACCGGAACACGGGTAAAACACCAGAACACGGGTAAAACACCAGAACACAGGTAAAACACCGAACACGGGTAAAACACCAGAACACGGGTAAAACACCAGAACACCGGTAAAACACCGGAACACAGGTAAAACACCAGAACACGGTAAAACACCGGAACACGGTAAAACACCGAACACAGGTAAAACACCAGAACACGGGTAAAACACACCAGAACACGGTAAAACACCAGAACACGGGTAAAACACCAGAACCACAGGGTAAAACACCGAACACGGGTAAAACACCAGAACACGGTAAAACACCAGAACACGGTAAAACACCGGAACACGGTAAAACAACCGGAACACGGGTAAAACACCGGAACACGGGTAAAACACCAGAACACAGGTAAAACACCAGAACACGGGTAAAACACCAGAACACGGGTAAAACACCGGAACACAGGGTAAAACACCGAACACGGGTAAAACACCGAACACGGGTAAAACATAACACCAGAACACGGGTAAAACACCGAACACGGGTAAAACACCAGAACACGGGTAAAACACCAGAACACGGGTAAAACACCGAACACAGGTGTAAAACACCAGAACACGGGTAAAACACCGAACACGGTAAAACACCGGAACACGGGTAAAACACCAGAACACGGGTAAAACACCGAACACGGGTAAAACACCAGAACACGGGTAAACCAACACCCAGAACACAGGTAAAACACCGGAACACGGGTAAAACACCGAACACGGGTAAAACACCGAACACGGGTAAAACACCGGAACACAGGTAAAACACCAACACGTAAAACACCGGTAACAGGTAACACCGAAGTAAACGGGTGTAAAACACAGAACACGGGTAAAACACAACCGGAAACCAGACCGGGTAAAACACCGGAACACGGGTAAAACACCGGGAACACGGGTAAAAACACCGGAACACGGGTAAAACACCAGAACACGGGTAAAACACCAGAACACGGGTAAAACACCAGAACACGGGTAAAACACCAGAACACGGGTAAAACACCGGAACACGGGTAAAACACCAGAACACGGGTAAAACACCAGAACACGGGTAAAACACCAGAACACAGGTAAAACACCAGAACACGGGTTGAATCCAGAACCTGGTTTAAAACCAGAACCATGGTTTAAACACCGAACCGGGTGAAACAGAACCGGTTTAACACCAGAACACTGGTTAAAACAGAACCGTGGTAAAACACCTGGTTTGAAACAGAACCGGTTTGAGTCCAAAACCTGGTTGTGAACAGAACCGGTTGTGAACAGAACCTGGTTTAACCAGAACACGGTTAAACAGAACACGTAAACACCGGTTATGGTAAACACCAGAACACTGGTATAACCAGAACCTGGTTTGAGTCCAGAACCTGGTTTATGAACAGAACCTGGTTTGTGAACAGAACCTGGTTTGGTCAACAGAACCTGGTTTGAGTCCAGAACCTGGTTTATGAACAGAACCCCTGGTTTGTGAACAGAACCTGGTTTGGGTCCAGAACCTGGTTTGAGTCCAGAACCTGGTTTGTGAACAGAACCTGGTTTGTGAACAGAACCTGGTTTGTGAACAGAACCTGGTTTGTGAACAGAACCTGGTTTGAGTCCAGAACCTGGTTTGTGAACAGAACCTGGTTTGTGAACAGAACCTGGTTTGTGAACAGAACCTGGTTTGAGTCCAGAACCTGGTTTATGAACAGAACCTGGTTTGTGAACAGAACCTGGTTTGGGTCCAGAACCTGGTTTGAGTCCAGAACCTGGTTTTGTGAACAGAACCTGGTTTGTGAACAGAACCTGGTTTGAGTCCAGAACCTGGTTTGAGTCCAGAACCTGGTTTGTGAACAGAACCTGGTTTGTGAACAGAACCTGGTTTGAGTCCAGAACCTGGTTTGAGTCCAGAACCTGGTTTGAGTCCAGAACCTGGTTTGTGAACAGAACCTGGTTTGGAGTCCAGAACCTGGTTTGAGACCAGAACCTGGTTTGAGTCCAGAACCTGGTTTGAGTCCAGAACCTGGTTTGAGTCCAGAACCTGGTTTGAGTCCATGAACCTGCTCTGTACTTGTGAGTTTTCTGACTTCATAACCTGGACCTGACATACAGCTGAGTATCTTCTGCATGGCGGCGGATATTTACTCCATTTCACCCACTGGAAGCTGAGAGTTCAGGGAACTGGACCGAAACTGGACCGAGCCCAGAACCCTGTGGTTCTCCACCCTGGTTAGCAACAACGGTTCTGGAACAGAGTAGCTTTGGTTCTGATGGACCCGGCCTGCTCCGAGGAAGAGGCTGAAACATGGAGGAACCTGGAGACCTTCAGACCCGGATCGCCTTGTTACAGCTAGAGGACATCATGGCGTCTGTCCGTCCCTCAGGAGGACATGGAGCCACTTCCTCATTTCCCCACAAACAGAAATCACTTTGCTCCTCTCCAGGAACCTGAAGTCAGACATTGAGGTGTCTCTCTTCCTGTTAGACGTCCAGCAGGAGGATCCCAGAGTCCAGCAGGATGAGGATCGTCCGGATCGGAAGGACCTGATCTTCCGGCTGGAAGGAGATCGGCTGGCTGGTGAGTTCCCACCTCCCAGGTGAGGGAACCTGCTGTGTGACGTTTGAGGGAACCTGACATTTGAGGGAACGTTCTGTGATGTTGAGGGAACCTGACGTTTGAGGGACCGTTCTGTGACGTTTGAGGGAACCTGAGGTTTGAGAGATCCTGACGTTTGAGGGATCCTGACATTTGAGGGAACCTGACGTGTGAGGGAACCTGACGTGTGAGGGAACCTGATGTGTGAGGGAACCTGACGTTTGAGGGAACGTTCTGTGACGTTTGAGGGAACCTGACGATTGAGGGAACCTGACGATTGAGGAACCTGAGATTGAGGAACCTGACGATTGAGGGAACCTGACGTTTGAGGGAACCTGATGTTTGAGGGAACGTTCTGTGATGTTTGAGGGAACCTGACGTTTGAGGGAACGTTCTGTGACATTTGAAGGAACGTTCTGTGACGTTTGAGGGAACGTTCTGTGACGTTTGAGGGAACCTGACATTTGAGGGATCCTGACATTTGAGGGAACCTGACGTGTGAGGGAACCGACGTGTGAGGGAACCTGAGTGTGAGGGAACCTGACGTGTGAGGGAACCTGACGTGTGAGGGAACCTGACGTGTGAGGGAACCTGACGTTTGAGGGAACGTTCTGTGACGTTTGAGGGAACCTGATGATTGAGGGAACCTGACGTTTGAGGGAACCTGACGTTTGAGGGACCTGACGTTGAGGGAACCTGACATTTGAGGGAACCTGCTGTGTGGCGTTTGAGGGAACCTGACGTTTGAGGGAACCTGACGTTTGAGGGAACCTGACGTGTGAGGGAACCTGACGTGTGAGGGAACCTGACGTGTGAGGGAACCTGACGTGTGAGGGAACCTGACGTGTGAGGGAACGTTCTGCAGGACTTCCCCCGGGAGCTGCAGTGGACCTCCTACCTGCAGCAGTGGCACGTCAGACGGACCCGGATCCGCCAGCTGCCCGACTTCCTGGCTCTGTTCACGCAGCTCACCGTGCTGGAGGTTCCCAGGAACCTCATCGCGGACCTGCCGCCTCAGATCGGTGAGCAGAACCGGGCCAGAATCTGACCCGACTTCTACAAGGTCCGTTTGCTCCTCATTAGCAGGACAGTTGGTTGTTTCCACCTAAACTCTGTCTCCGTTTCCTATCTCCTTCCTGTTTCCTGTCTCTGCTTCCTGTTTCCTGTCTCCTTCCTGTTTCCTGTCTCTTCCTGTTTCCTGTCTCCTTCCTGTTCCTGTCTCTGCTTCCTGTTTCCTGTCTCTGCTCCTGTTTCCTGTTCCTTCCTGCTTTCCTGTCTTCCTTGTTCCTGTCTGCTTCCTGTTTCTTGTCTCTGCTTCCTGTTTCCTGTCTCTGCTTCCTGTTTCCTGTCTCTTTCCTGTTTCTTGTCTCTGCTTCCTGTTTCTTGTCTCTGCTTCCTGTTTCCTGCTTCCTGTTTCTTGTCTCTGCTTCCTGTTTCCTGTCTCCGCCTCCCCAGGGAAGTTGGCGTCACTCCGCAGGCTGAACATCAGCTACAACCGATTGTCCAAAGTTCCTCCGGAGCTCGGAGGCTGTGAGCAGCTGGAGCATCTGGAACTGGCCGGAAACCTGAGCCTGAGCGAGCTGCCCTTTGAGGTGAGGACCGCTCGGAACCGGGGCAGATCCGGTCGGAACCGGGCAGATCCGGGTCAGAACCGGGCAGATCCGGGTCAGAACCGGGCAGATCGGGTCAGAACCGGGGCAGATCCGGTCAGAACCGGGGCAGATCCGGTCGAACCGGGGCAGATCCGGGTCGGAACGGGACAGATCCGGTCGGAACCGGGGCAGATCCGGGTCAGAACCGGGGCAGATACGGGGCAGATCCGGGTCAAACCGGGGCAGATCCGGGTCAGAACCGGGCAGATCCGGGGCAGATCCGGGTCGGAACCGGGGCAGATCCGGGTCAGATCCGGGGCAGATCCGGGTCGGAACCGGGGCAGATCCGGGTCAGAACCGGGGCAGATCCGGGTCGGAACCGGGGCAGATCCGGGTCGGAACCGGGTCAGAACCGGGGCAGATCCGGGTCGGAACCCGGGCAGATCCGGGTCGGAACCGGGTCAGAACCGGGGCAGATCCGGGTCGGAACCGGGGCGGATCCGGGTCAGAACCGGGGCAGATCTGGGGCTTAACCGGGGCAGATACGGGTCGGAACCGGGGCAGATCCGGGTCGGAACCGGGGCAGATCCGGGTCGGAACCGGGGCAGATACGGGTCGGAACCGGGGCAGATCCGGGTCGGAACCGGGCAGATACGGGTCGGAACCGGGGCAGATCCGGGTCGGATCCTCCCATCGTGGTGTCTTCTGCCTGCAGCTCAGCGGCCTGAAGCAGCTGGTCCACCTGGACGTCTCGGAGAACCGGTTCGTCTCCATCCCCGTCTGCGTCCTGAGGATGAGACGCCTGCAGCTGCTGGACCTCAGCAACAACCAGCTGAGAGACCTGCCACAGGACATGGACAGGTAGCTGTCCAGGGAGGACAGGTAGCTGTCCAGGAGGGACATAGGGGACAGTAGCTGTCCAGGAGGGACATAGGGACAGTAGCTGTCCAGGAGGGACATATGGGACAGCTAAATGCGCTAAACAAACGATCCACTATTAGCGGAACCGTTGCTTCATGTGTCCTGTTGGGTCAGCAGGGTGTCCTTTCTTTTCCTGTTTCGTTAGCAGGGTGTCCTTTCTTTTCCTGTTTCGTTAGCAGGGTGTCCTTTCTTTTCCTGTTTCGTTAGCAGGGTGTCCTTTCTTTCTGTGCCCAGGCTGCAGGACCTGTCCACCCTCTTCGTCCACCACAACTGCCTGTCCTACCTCCCAGTTTGTCTCGCCAACATCTCCAGTCTGAAGATGGTGGTTGCCAGCGGCGACACGTTGACCTGCATCCCGACTAAACTCTGCAACGACCCGGAGATCAAGTAAGATCCCAGCAGGTCGGCGAGGCCGTGACCCGCCGGACCGACCGACCGCCGTCTGTCCCGCTGCAGGTTCATCCGTCTCTATGACAACCCCGAGAAGAGGAGGAGGAGGAAGGAGGAAGAGGAGAAGAAGAAGAAGAGGAGGTGGGGGGAGCAGGAGGTGAAGGACGGCAGTGAGAAGGAGTTCATGGAGGCGTACATCAGCACGCTGAAGGACAGAGGTCAGGCCAAGGTCACCTGCAGCGCGACCCGATGCTAGCCGCTAACCGGAAACTCTGCTAACCCTAATGCTGCTAACCGCTAACACTGCTCACCGCAACGCTGCTGCTAACCGCTAACTGCTAACGCTGCTTCTAACCACTAACTCTGCTAACCGCCAATGCTTCTGCTAACCGCTAACACTGCTCACCGCAACACTGCTGCTAACCGCTAACTGCTAACGCTGCTTCTAACCACTAACTCTGCTAACCGCCAATGCTTCTGCTAACCGCTAACACTGCTCACCGCTAACGCTGCTGCTAACTACTAACTGCTAATGCTGCTGCTAACCACTAACTCTGCTAACCGCCAATGCTTCTGCTAACCGCTAACACTGCTGCTAACCACTAACTCTGCTAACCGCCAATGCTTCTGCTAACCTCTAACACTGCTGCTAACCACTAACTCTGCAAACCATTAATGCTGCTGCTAACCGCTAACGCTGCTAACCGCTAACGCTGCTAACCTCTAACGCTGCTAACTGCTAACGCTGCTAACTGCTTACTTTGTTAACTGCTAACTCTGCTAACCACTAACGGCACTAACCACTATCGCCGCTAACTACTAACTTTGCTAACGCTGCTAACCGCTAACGCTGCTAACCGCTTACTTTGTTAACTGCTTACTCTGTTAACCGCTAACTCTGTTTGTCCCAAACCAGACACCGTCCCCTTCTCCACCACCAAGGTCTCCATCTCCTGCCTGCTGTGACGGACCAGAACCAGAACCAGAACCAGAACCGGGTCAGAGCAGCTGCTGGACGCGGGTCCAGATCCTGGTTCTGGAGGTTCTGGACATCAAGTCGCCCAGAAGGTTCTGGTTTTTCTTGTTGGGTTTTGTTTCAGTTTAAATTCCAGATTTTTAAAACGTCTCCAAGTTTTAACAGACGGAGGAAAAAAGAATAAAATCTTAAAATTCGACAGAAACGGCAGCAAAACGCTAAAACCTGAACAATGAGAACAAAATGTTGCTGTCAGACTTTAATCTGATTTTATTGTTAATTTTTTTATTCTGGTTTTTTAAGTGTAAAATTTAATCCACATCTTCTGCATATTAAAATTTGTCAAAATTAAATATAAACTACCGTTTTCCACAGAATCAATGAAGATTTAAATTTCACTAAATATTCTCATGTAATATTTTAATAGAAATAATTTCCGTTACGTTTTTTGTAAATGTGACTGCGGTAAGAATTTTAAATTACTTTTGGATTTTAATTTAAGTACAGATGAAAATCAGCAAAAATGTTAGAAACTAATTATTCCTCTGGAAAAATTTCCATTTCAAAATAATTTTATGTTCCTGAAAACAAAAAACATTATTCTCTCTCCAGGTTGACCTTTGACCTATTTAGGCTGACAGTTTGTGTTTTTGCTTTGAAGAGTTTAAATCTGAAGTTTGAGTTTGAAGTTGTGACCAAAATTACAGAAATATTTTAGATTTAAATGTTTTAACAGCATCAACATGATTTTATGATACAAGATGTTGTTTTTTCCAGAAGTTCTGATTTTATTCCAACATGATTTTAGATTCCAGGAAATGTTTCCGTGTTTTTCTGAGCCTTCTGGACTTCCTGCAGTTTGTTTGTAGTTTTTATTTTAATAAAATCTGGTGATTAATATTCAGTGACTGACTTCACTGTGAACCAAACCAGTAAAGATTCATGCAGCCGATCTGGAACCTTCTCACTTCAGCTGCAGAACAAATTACACTAAAATTAAAGTTTTGACAAAATACCACTAGATTAGATCATTTGTCACATTTAAAACAAGACCAGATGTGAAGCCAATTAATATTATGAAAGAAAAAGGTAATAACAGCTCCGCTGGCCCCGCCCCTCAGAGACTCGTGGCCCCGCCCACTTCCTGGTCAGGGGGCGGGGCTAAGGAGCCTCATACACTGTAAACGTTTATTATTTCATTCCATTTTCTTAGACATTTCTCTAGGTTCCTGAATAATGAAGCCATCAGCTTGACGCTCTCAGTTCTTCCCCTTCGTCCACTGATGAAATGACCAAGAACCAGACTGGGTCCTCTTGATAAAGGTTAAATTCAGAAATAAAAACGGTACAAATGTTACTTTTCCACAAAAATAATAGAGTAAACGAGACAGAGATAAAGAAAACTGCATGTCTCCACCAACAGCCCAGATGATTCTGCCTAGCAACACCCTAAAGTCCTTTAACTCCAATTACTTATGCAAATTCACCAGAAGACATTATTATTGTCCAATATAACAAATTATTAGGGCTGCAGTGATACAATAATTTCATGATACGATACATGATATTCAGCAAACGATACGATTCAATACACTTGTGATTTTCTGAGAGGTTTCAGAGGGACACAGTGATTTTGGTGACATTTTGTGACTGTTATAAAGTTGGACTGAATGAATTTAACTGAAAACTGATTAAAAGCTCCAACTACACAATACCTGGTTCTGGTTGGACACAGACTTAAAGTGGACAGCTGGACAAAATGAACCAAAGAAGTGGAGAGAAAACATGTTTCTTTTAGTTGAAACAGTCCAAACTGTAGCTGACATGCATTAGTAAAGTAAATAAAGTGAACCAAGTTCCTGCTCTGAATAGTTTGATACCTTTTTAACCTGAACATCTGAAGGAATCACTCTGAGCCTGATGACCTGGTGAAGCAAGCAGTGAGTGAACAAGGTGACAGTTGGACGTTACGATACTTGAGGATGAATATCGATTTTTTAGGAAAGAAAATATCGATATATATCATGATATTGATATTATTATACAGCCCTAGTCTGTAGTGTGAAATAGAGATTTAACCAGTGATCATTTTTATCCAAATAAACCATAAGAAATATAAACAGAATTTATCCTGAATTAACTAAAATGAATTTAAGTTTCTACAACTTCCTTTTTAACATAAATACGTATTTTATGATGTAAGGTTCTGGTTCTGATCCGATCCTGGAAGTGAGACAGAAACATGCAGAGTGAGACCCGGAGGCTCGGTCCAAACATCTTTATTGAGATTGTCACAAAGTTCTGAAAAAGCCCGGCTGGTAGAAACCGGGTCGGTTAGAGGCACTAAAGCGCAGCAGAGACATCTGGACCACAGGAACCGGGTCAGCCAGACCGGACGGCCCGGTTCTGTTGAACCGGACCCGCTGTGGCGCTGCAGAGGGAACCAGGAACCGGACCGGACCGGACTCCAGGAAACAGTCCAGATGTTTGGTTAAAACGTTCCGGAACCAGAACATGTGCTCTGGTTCTGACGGGTCAAAGGTCAAGCAGAACCTCCAGAACCAGGCGAGGCTCTGAGGTCTGACCCCGTTGCCATGACGCAGCATCCTCCCCTAGACGTCACCATGGTAACGGAGTGGAGGCGGAGCTTCCGTCTAAAGCTGAAAGCCTCGTGGATCCGGCCGTCGTCATGGTAACCGGGGGGGGGGCGGAGCCAGCAGGTGCATAAGGAAGCAGAGAAACTCCAACAGGTGAGTCAGTTTTACCTGGTCGAGTCCAGAGGGGGGCGCCGTCCCCCCCACGGCCCTTTGGCCCCAGCCAATCGGGAGAGAGGAGCTCCTGGCCGCCGCCAGTGATTGGCCGCTCACATGCTGCTGTCCTGCAGCAGCGGCTCGGCGTCGCCGGGGGGCGTGGCCGGCGCCGCGCCGCCGTTCTGAGCGCGTGCGGGCCTGGCGGCGGCGCCGAGGCTCTCCGGGATGAACACGGCGACGGCGATGGCGACGATGACGGAGCACGACCCGAACAGGAAGGGGGGGCCCGGGATGGCGGCGCGCTGTGGAGACGGGGGGGGGAAACGGTGACCTCTGACCTCTGACCCAACCTGAGCTTCAGCTCTGAATCTAAACGTTTGGATTCAAGGTGGGAAGGTTCTGCAGTGGCGGCCCGGTTCTGGTCGGGTCTGCAGCAGCTCTGGATGCTCAGTTAAAGGTGTTTATTCCGCTAATGCAGGGGTCCCCAAACTACGGCCCGCGGGCCGCATCCGGCCCCTGAACCAACCAGACAGCGTTCAGATTTATACCGTATTTTCTGGACTACAAGCCGTTTATATGTGGATCTTCCTTCCACCACCAGGTGGCGCTTTAGCAGGAAGTGAATCATTAGAAGTCAATCTTGGAAATAAAAGAAGAAAGCTCCAATTAAAACGGAATTAGGTTTTAACAGGGAATTTAAATTTGAGAATGTTGTCGATCAGTTAAATTGCATTGAGAGAAAAAGATTTTTAGTTATTTAAATAATACTGGGATCATTATGAGAATTTGAGGTATAGATATCAGGATCCACTAGATGGCAGCAGTGCAACAATAATGGATGGAAGCTGCTGCTGAAATCTAAAGAAGAAGAAGGAGGAGGAGCCCATTTTCATTTAGCACATGCTAGTAGCAACATGGAGGATCAGCACTTTTACTGTTACCGTTCAGAAACTACCGTAATCAGTTCAGTTAAATCTAAACTGGGCAACTTTTTATTTTTAACCGTAATAAATGTGATATTCAGTTGACCTTTATGACCCAGATGTTGCCCCCCCCCCCGCGGAAAACCTGGAGCAGCAGAGATAACTGAGGCTTATACGTTTACTGGTTTAAAAAAAACTCTGGGGTTGCAGCTTATAGTCCGGAAAATACGGTATTTATTTCATAAATAGTGTTAAATAGTGTTACTTCATAAATAGTGTTATTTCCTGGATTTGTTCTGTGAAGAACCCAGAGAACATTATTAGATTGTGTTTTCTGGTAAACAAGACATTTTTACATTCAGTCTCTCCTGCTATCGTCTCTTTTCTGTTACAAACTGACTCGGCCCCCAGCAGAGAAGGTTTGGGGCCCCTGGTCTAATGAAACCCAAGAAGAAGAACGGAGGCGTTACCCAGCAGCCCTCAGTGAAGACGGCTGTCCAGGTGTGTCCAGGTGTCCAGTACCTGTGTGTCCGACGTTCCTGCGGCTGCTGCAACGTCGCTCAGCTCCACGTTGAACAGGAAGAAGATGAATCCGTAGAGAGCCGGACCCAAACCGTTGCAGAGGCCCCGGATCCCCGTGATCATGCCCTGGACCACGCCTACACACACACAGAGTCAGGCTGCTGCCGATTGGCTGCTGCCACCTGAAGCTGCCTCTGATTGGCTCACCCTGCTGGTCGGCGGAGGCGTTGTGCGACACCAGAGCAGAGACTGCTGGGAAGGTGATGGAGGACAAGGCAGCAACGGTTCCTGCTGCCCACATCATCCTGCAGGGACAGAACCGACCCGACCCGTCAGAACCAGGACCGGGACCAGAACCGGGACCAGAACCAGAGACTCACCACGGCTCGGACCCGAAGGCGTACCAGCCCAGCTGCAGCAGCTGGAAGCCCAGGCCCAACAGAACCGTGTTCTTCTTCCCGATGGTTCGCATCAGAACGCTGAGCAGGACGGTCTGAGGGGACGGGTCAGGGGTCAGGGGTCAGAGACAGCTGCTGCAGAGGAACAGTTCTTTATGCCGATTTTTTTGAACAACAGATCCGAGTCGTTCTTCGTTTTTAGTTTTCTCTGCAGCAGCTCTTCTTCTTCATTTAGAAATGAATTTATTTAATCCGAATAAAACAGGAAGTGGCCGTCTGTTTTCATTGTCATGGCGACTCGGTGCTAGCGGCAGCTACGCTAACGCAGCCGCAGAATGAGCATGGTCTCGGTTTGTGTCAATTTGTTACATTAAATATTAAAGAGGAATTTTGTTCAATTTTGTTACATTTTCCTTTGATTGCAGTAGCATTTACAACAGGCTATGCTAGCTAGCATTAGCATTCACAACAAGCTATGCTAGCTAGCATTAGCATTCACAACAAGCTATGCTAGCTAGCATTAGCATTCACAACAGGCTATGCTAGCTAGCATTAGCATCACAACAGGCTATGCTAGTTATAATTAGCCTTCACAACAGGCTATGCTATCTAGCATTAGCATTCACAACAAGCTATGCTAGCTAGCATTAGCATTCACAACAGGCTACGCTAGCTAGCATTAGCATTCACAACAGGCTATGCTAGCTAGCATTAGCATTCACAACAGGCTATGCTAGCTAGCATTAGCATTCACAACAGGCTATGCTATCACGCTGCAGCTTAGCTTAGTTGGCAGCGCTAAGACCCGCCCCTTGGCTCTGATTGGTTGTTTCTAGTTAGCGCTGGGATAAAGAGGAGATAAATTTAGCTTTAGCAGAAACGATTCAAGTTGTTGTGAGAATCTGAACCGACTCCATCGAACCTGAGCAGCGATGGAGAGGATTCCCACCATGGCGATGAAGGCGGCGATGGCTTCAGGGGAGAATGGATGACCTGGAGGAGACAAACAGATCACTGACGGAGGAGCCGTGTGTGTGTGTGTGTGTGTGTGTGTGTGTGTGTGTGTCCTGTCTACCTGCTTCAGGTAGAGGAAGAAGCTGGAATATTGTCCGGCTCAGGCAGGTAGGACAGGAAGACGGTGACCAGATCAGCAGAACCGTTGGATCCTTCCCGACGCGCCGCAGCGACTGAAACCCAAACAACCCTCAGAGGTCCGGCTGCCGGTTCCGGTTCTGCTGCCGGTCCGGCCGACTCACGGCGAACGGGTCGGCTGCTTCCAGGAGATGGGGAACCCTAACGACGACAGCCTCATCTTGTCCGGCAGCGACTCGGGAACCAGAGAGACACGAAGGCGATGTCCGCCACCGCGATCACCGTGGCGACCAGCACCACCAGGCTGTCGCCATAGCGACTGGACAGGTAGGCGCCGATGGCCGGGCTCGTCACCAGGCTGGCGGCGAAGGTGGCAGAGACCTGGGAGGAGCAGGGCGGGTGAGCCGGGTTCTACAGAACCGGACCGACACCGAGGAACGATCCGATGGAGCTACAGACCGACTCGGACCCGATCAGAACCATAACTGAGCTACAGACCGACTCGGACCCGATCAGAACCATAACTGAGCTACAGACCGACTCGGACCCGATCAGAACCATAACTGAGCTACAGACCGAATCCGACCCGATCAGAACCATAACTGAGCTACAGACCGACTCGGACCCGATCAGAACCATAACTGAGCTACAGACCGAATCCGACCCGATCAGAACCATAACTGAGCTACAGACCGACTCGGACCCGATCAGAACCATAACTGAGCTACAGACCGAATCCGACCCGATCAGAACCATAACTGAGCTACAGACCGAATCCGACCCGATCAGAACCATAACTGAGCTACAGACCGACTCCGACCCGATCAGAACCATAACTGAGCTACAGACCGACTCGGACCCGATCAGAACCATAACTGAGCTACAGACCGAATCCGACCCGATCAGAACCATACATCCATAGATCCCAGTGCTGGATAAGTTAGCATTTAGCTTCTACTGAAGGTCATGTTAGTGTAGCGCTTAGCGCCTGATGTTTATGATCAGTGACGGATAGCGCAGCTAGCATTTTGGTTAGCGCAGCTAGCATTGTGGTTAGCGCAGCTAGCATTTTGGTTAGCGCAGCTAGCATTTTGGTTAGCGCAGCTAGCATTTTGTTTAGCGCAGCTAAGTCACTGTGGTTCCTTTACAGTCAATCGTCCAATCAGGATCCAGCATTTCTACAAACTACCAGCTGGTTCTGAAGACGATCCGATCAGTTCAGCTCAGCTGGTTCCGTTTCATTCATCCTGACGTTTCTGATTGGATAACTGACCATGTGGCGGTTTCTGATCTACAGCTGTGTGATGTCATCGGCGCTCTGATTGGTCGTTACCGGGCCGTAGGCGGTGCTCGGCGCTCTGATTGGTCGTTACCAGGGCCGTAGGCGGTGCTCGGCGCTCTGATTGGTCGTTACCGGGCCGTAGGCGGTGCTCGGCGCTCTGATTGGTCGTTACCGGGCCGTAGGCGGTGCTCAGCGCTCTGATTGGTCGTTACCAGGCCGTAGGCGGTGCTCGGCGCTCTGATTGGTCGTTACCTGGCCGTAGGCGGTGCTCAGCGCTCTGATTGGTCGTTACCAGGCCGTAGGCGGTGCTCAGCGTTCTGATTGGTCGTTACCAGGCCGTAGGCGGTGCTCAGCGTTCTGATTGGTCGTTACCAGGCCGTAGGCGGTGCTCCTCTCCTCCTCCTCAGTGATGTCGGCGACGTAGGCGAAGATCACGGAGAAAGTCACGGCGAACGTCCCCGACACGGCGATCAGGGCAAAGTACCACCTGGAGAGACAGAACCGGGTCAGACGGAACCGGGTCAGACGGAACCGGGTCAGACGGAACCGGGTCGGTTCTGCAGCACATTGAGGGTTAACAGCAGGGCAGGAAAACATGGCTGATCTTATGGAGGAAAATAAAGTTTAATTTACAGTTCAGCTCAGAATGAGGCAGGATTTACCTGAGACCAGAACCAGAACCAGAACCTCTGTGGTCACATGACCTCTGACCCGGTTCCACCTGGTTCTGACCCATTTGTATCCGTGTATAGATTTTAGAAATACTTTCAGTGAATTCTGAGATATTTAACGGTGTTGTTTTGTAGGAAACGCTGCCCCCTGCAGGACGGAGGTCGAATCACTGTCCATGTATAGAGAAAAACTGAATTAGAGTGACAGGGTTTGTTGATTTAACATGAATTTCTGTAAAAAGTGATTTATTTGTCTTGAGCTGAAGTAAAACATGGAGCAGAAACAGATTTAGTGAGAAAAACAGAAAGTTTGTCACATTTTCTGGTGATTGTGGGTCATTAACCAGTCAGGAAAACGACTTTATGGAGGTGAAACTACCACAGAAATGGTGGCAACAAAGAAAAACGTTGTTAAGACACTAATGGAGAAATAAACTTTAAATTCTAACATCAGAGCCGAAGCAGCTGCTGGTTCCTCAGGTCCATCAGAACCAGACGGAGCCGGTCAGCGTGTGGCGCTGCGAGCCGCCAGCAGGGGGAGCCAGAGGCCGACGCTGCAGCCGGTTGAACCCAGCAGAACCAGAACCAGAACCGGGTCCCTCATCAGAACCGGACTCACCAGGGGCTGATCCTCATGAGGGGAATCGGCGCGCAGGTGAAGAAGACGGTGATGAGGAGGAAGGACTTCCTGCCCCAGGTGTCCGACAGAGCACCAATCAGAGGAGCCGACAGGAAGGACAGGAAGCCCTGAGGACAGAGAGACGCCGTTGGAGGACAGGACCGACCCGGTCCCGACCGGTTCCGACCGGTCCCGACCCGGTCCGACCCGGACCGACCGGCCGACCGGTCCGGACCGGTTCCGACCCGGTCCGACCGGTCCCGACCCGTCGACCCGGACCGACCGTTCCGACCCGGTCCGTCAGCAGAAGTCCCGACCTATTCCCTGACTAAGCCCCGCCCCTCACCTGACGCCGGCACCAGGGTTCACGGAGGTTTGACGAAACGTCTCGGAGACCGTGCAGAACCAGAACCGACACGGATCCCGACCCGTTGTCCGACCAGACCGACCGGTCCCGACCCGGTCCGGACCGGGTCGGGACCGGTCGGTCCGGGTCGGTCCGGGTCGGGACCGGTTCCGACCGGACCGACCCGGACCGACCCGGACCGACCGGTCCCGACCCGGACCGACCGGTCCCGACCGGTCCCGACCGGTTCCGACCCGGTCCGGACCGGGTCGGAACCGGTCCCGACCCGTTCCGACCCGGACGGACCGGGTCGGACTGGTCGGTCCGGGTCGGACCGTTCCGACCCGGTCCGGACCGGGTCGGAACCGGTCCCGACCCGTTCCGACCCGGACCGACCCGTTCCGACCCGGACCGACCGGTCCCGACCCGGACCGACCGGTCCCGACCCGTTCCGACCCGGACCGACCGGTCCGACCCGACCGACCCGTTCCGACCCGACGACCGGTCCCGACCCGTTCCGACCCGGACCGACCGGTCCCGACCCGGACCGACCCGGACCGACCGGTCCCGACCCGGACCGACCGGTCCCGACCGGTCCCGACCCGGACCGACCGGTTCCGACCCGGTCCGGGTCAGCAGGAAGTGCTGCCTGACTCTACTTCCTGCTGAGCTAAGCCCCGCCCCTCACCTTGACGCCGTGCACCAGGCCGTTCATCAGGAAGGTGTGTTGAGGAAACGTCTCATGGAGAACCTGCAGAACCAGAACCAGAACACGAGGAGTCAGCCGGCCCGGTTCTGGGTCTGACCAGAACCAGAACCAGAACCAGGCTCTCACCTTCAGCATGGGGGTGGTCAGCAGGCCCCAGGCGAAGAACTCCAGGAAGATCACCACCACCGCATGGGCCACCCTGGCCCGGGTCCGCTTCAGCTGGGGGCAGAACCAGGCAGAACCGGGTCAGAACCGGGACAGAACGGGTCAGAACGGGGTCAGAACCGGGTCAGAACCGGGACAGAACGGGGCAGAACCGGGTCAGAACGGGTAGTAGAACGGGTCAGAACCGGGCAGAACGGGTCAGAACGGGGTCAGAACGGGTCAGAACGGGTCAGAACCGGGACAGAACGGGGCAGAACCGGGGCAGAACGGGGTAGAACGGGTCAGAACCGGGCAGAACGGGCAGAACGGGTCAGAACCGGGACAGAACGGGGCAGAACCGGGTCAGAACGGGTAGAACGGGTACAGAACCGGGTCAGAAACGGGTCAGAACGGGGCAGAACCGGGGCAGAACCGGGCAGAACGGGTCAGAACGGGGTCAGAACGGGTCAGAACGGGTCAGAACCGGGACAGAACGGGCAGAAACGGGTCAGAACGGGTCAGAACGGGTCAGAACCGGGGCAGAACGGGTCAGAACCGGGCAGAACGGGGCAGAACGGGTCAGAACCAGGAGCAGAACGGGCAGAACCGGGTCAGAACGGGTCAGAACGGGTCAGAACCGGTCAGAACCGGGCAGAACCGGGCAGAACGGGTAGAACGGGTCAGAACCGGCGAACCGGGCAGAACGGGCAGAACGGGTCAGAACCGGGCAGAACGGGGCAGAACCCGGGTGCAGGTCAAATGGGGCAGAACCGGGTCAGAACCGGTCGGAACCGGTCAGAACGGGGCAAAACCCGGGCAGGACCGGTTCTGGGTCCAGCGGATCAAACTTTGATTGTCAGGAAATGGAGGAAGTGACGCGTTAACCTGTTACCTGCTGGTGCGTTTAAGGACAGAGAAAGTGGGAATTTTCAGCTTCATGTTTTTATTGTTTGGAATCAGTTTCTTTAAAGACTAAACAAATAAATTCTGGTAATAATGATTAATAATTACTACAGATAAACAAATAAACGCTAAAAGTTCCTGAAATACAGGAAGTAGCCTTTCAAAATAAAATAGTTATTTTCCCCTTTCATGTGGACATTATGTTTCTGTGATGTTAATCATTATTATTAAAGTTTATTTGATAGGGACAGACACACATTGACATAGACAAACTGAATGAAACATCATCCCATGTTTGGATCATGGTTCAATAGCAACAGCTGATTCACAGCACTAGATGGACTTTAAAAAAAAAACTAAAAATTGAAGTGAAATAATTTGAAATAACACAACATAATACACAGTCCAGTCACATTAATGTGACCACCACGTACTTTCCACTTCAGAGTTAAATAACCAATCACAGAAGGCAGGTGGCAGCACAGTGCAGTTGAGCGTATATAAAGGGTGTGTGTGGGCTTCGGAAAACATTTCAATCGTTGGCGTAATGCAGAAACGAAGCGATTTATCCGACGTCCAAAAGGGCATGATCATTGGCTTTCGGGCCAAGGGTGGAAGCATTTCCGAAACGGCTGAGTTTGTGAACTGTTCGCGTGCCGCCGTGGTAAAAGTGTACCGTGCATGGCAAAATGGGACTGTCCAAAATCAACGACGTGGCAAATGTGGTGCACCACGGGCCATAGATGACAGAGGCGAACGACGGTTGCGGAGATGCGTTCGGGCAGATAGACGGGCTACCGTTGAGCAACTGACCACTAAAATGAACCAAGGGGCTACCACAAGTGTCTCCCAAACCACTATTCAGCGAACATTGCTGCGTCTGGGCCTCCGAAGCGGACGCCTGGTTCGTGCACCTATGCTGACTGGTGTTCATCGACGACGAAGGCTAGAATTTGCACGCCAGTACAGCAGCTGGACGTCCACTGAGTGGCGACAGGTAGCGTTTTCAGATGAATCGCGTTTTATGCTCCATCGGACAGATGGACGTTGGCGTATAAGGCGTGAAACCTCTGAAAGGAACCACCCTGCAACCATTGCAGGAACGGTCCAAGCTGGAGGCGGGAGCATTATGGTCTGGGGAATGTTTTCCTGGCATTCTCTGGGTTCACTGATTATTGTGGAAGGCACGATGGATCAATACAAGTACGCATCTGTCCTTGCGGACCATGTCCACCCCTACATGCGCATTGTTTTTCCTCAGGATGATGGCATCTTCCAGCAGGACAATGCGAGGTGCCATACAGCTGCCAGTGTACGTGCGTGGTTCGAAGAGCACCAGGATGAGTTTACCGTCCTCCCCTGGCCAGCAAACTCACCTGACTTAAACCCAATCGAGCATCTGTGGGACCATCTCGATCGAGTTGTTCGCGCCATGGATCCTCAACCGCGTAATCTAGCGCAGCTGGCCACGGCATTAGAGTCGGCATGGCTCAACATCCCAGAGAAGACCTTCAGGGACCTAAGTGACTCTCTTCCTGCACGTCTCGTAGCAGTTCGCTCTGCGAAAGGTGGTTATTCTGGCTTTTGACAGATGGTCACATTAATGTGACTGGACTGTGTATATACAAACAGAGAAGTGTAAAAAATTAAAAATGGGTGCAGGTCTGTTTGTGACATAACCAGAGCTTTGTTTGATTTTTGAACGTACTAAACTGGCTGCAGACGTTAAGTGAACAGGAAGTGAGTTCAGGCTGCAGATCCTCTCAGACCTTTGAGCTAAAGTGGTTCTTTGAAAGGGGAACCTTACAATTTCCCTCCAAAGCTGCTCTGGTGGATCTGCTGCTGCCCTGCAGTCGCTTAATGGTGCTGGTCCATTTAAACACTTAAAAATCATTTTTAAAACGTTATAATTTAGAAAATTTGTAAAATCCAAAATGCCAAATTTGCCAAAATGTGACAATAATGGAATCTAATTGGCTTTTGATATAAAACCTTTAAGGCCCGATTATAAAGACTTGCTAGTGGTTTGAAAGTAGTTTGATTGGTCTGAGACCAGACAGCAGCTCCGTAGGTAAAACATGAGGATCAGTGACTTCAGAAACATCTCTGCACAATGAAGAGTCAAACAATGTCTAATCATTTTAAAACAGTTTATATTTGATCCAACAGTTTTGCAGATTTTATCAACATGGCTCCTAAAAGTTAACTGAGCATCCAGAATTATTCCTAAATATTTTTTGTGATACTTGTTCAATAGGGTCCATTGATCTGAATATTCAAAGACTGTAATGATGTTTTCTTGATTGAAAAGCAAATGCACTTTGTTTTGTTTGTATTGAGAGTTAAGCAGGAATCATTTATCCATGTTGATAATCTGCAGATTGTTCTGAAGGTTTTCACTGACAACAGAATCGCTTCTGTCCAACGTATAAACAATGGTGTCATCAGCTACATTTGCAGATTGACTTCAGGACAAACTTCAGGAAGACCATTAACACACAAACTGAAAAGGACCTAAGATGGTTCCTTGTGGAATCCCTGTTGCAATTTTGCAGAAGACAGATTTACTGTTATTAATGACACATTGTTCACGATCTTCCAAATATGATTCAAACCAAGACAATGTTGGTTTAAATGTTCTGAGAAATTAAATGATGAAAGCCTAGAAATTAGTAAATTGTGGTTCACGGTATCAAAGGCCTTTTTCAGATCAAGAAAAACTGCACCAGTAATTTGTCCCTTGTCAAGTGATAGTTTAACCTTTTCAAGCAGCAAAGTGGAATGTTGACGCCTGAAACCAAACTGAAGCGGATGCAGAACATTGTTACTTTCTAAATGCAGTAATAGTTGTTCCAAAATAATTTCCTCCAGCACTTTTGACATGACCGGAACCAGAACCAAACTTATTGGCCTGTAGTTGCTCATTTCATGTCGACTTCCTGATTTAAAAATCGGTTTCACCAAAGCTTTTTTCCACGCATCGGGAAATTGCCTTGTTCTGATGGAAATGTTGACTATATGAGTTAAAGGTTCTACTAAAATGTTACTGTATTTTTTAAAAACATAGCGTCTAAATTATACATGTCCTTTGCGTGAGAATTACTTAAACTGTTAATGGCTTTTTGAACATCAGAGAAATGAATTTCCTTAATCTTCTGTTAATGTTCTGAGTTCTGACGGTTGTGACCCAGTCGGACCGGTTCCTGTTCTGACTCGTTTGTGAGACTAAAGTTCCTCCATGTCTGCAGGATTATGGTCCAAAAATAATAATGAAAATATAATAATTAAATAAAAATTGCAGAACAACAACAATCCAGAATCATTTCACTCTTTGAACCCGAGTCGATCCACAGCTTCCAGGCAGAACCAGGGAACTGGACGGTTCTGACCCGATCCAGCCCTCCAGACCAGAACCTGGCAGGTCGTTTAGGTTCTGCAGCAGCAGCGTCCGGTCCGGTCCGGTCCGGTCCGTAGTGTTAGGTAAGCAGGAGGGATTTGGTCCGTTTGAGCCGCAGCTTCGGACCGAACCGGACCGGAGCTGATCCAGGACCCAGCTGCAGGTTCAACTGGACCGGGTCAGAACCGGTCTGAACTGAACCGGGCCTGACGATCCCGGTTCTGTTAGCGCTCGGATGCTAACGGCTCATTAGCTTCTGCTCCTCTGCAGACCGAACCGGATCACATGACCAGAGATCAGCTGGTTGTCAGCAGCGCCGCGTCATCAGGTCAGAGGTCAAACTGAGCCTCCTCCCAGAATGCAGCAGGGTTTCTGGATCAGAACCTCTGATCATGGTGTCGTTTCCTCCACGCAGTGATGCGAGCAGCGGCCATGTTGGAACGCATCACATCCTCAGCTTGGTTCTGCAGAACATTTCTCCTTCAGTCTGGTCATGACCTTTGACCTGTGGGGCTTTGGGGGCGACCTCTGACCCCAGGCTGAAGATGCTGAGACATCAGATGTTTTCCTCTCTGGAGGATGATGGAGGTGACCTTTGACCCTTCTCAGGTGACTCATCACCTGATCTTATATCCATTATGCTGTTTAAATGGACCACAGAAGTTCCTCCACCAGGAACCAGAACCAGCTGATGGGTCGTGGAGTGAGACCCGGAGCTAACGGCTAGTTAGCCTGCTAACCGGAGGCTGAAGTTGGTGTCTGATTGCAGCAGGATTTGAGTTGAATTAAATTAGCTCTAGATTATAATCCAAGAGGAAATCTGGATTACATATTTCAGTCAGCTTCTATAAAACATTTCTACATCTGTGAAACATAAACTCTTCAGAACAAACTTTGTTCTGGGAAACTTTAATATTTTATCCCAGAAACAAGACAAAACAAGCAGAAACTTTAGATGTTTTTCCTTCTTTAAGCCACTTTAGGGATCAGTGACCTTTGGCCTGTAAAGTGACTCATTCTAGAGCAGATCAGTCCAGAAACTTCAGACGTCAATCTTCTCAGTCTAGGGATTTAAAAAGGTCAGAGGTCATTTCTACGGTGAGCTAAATTACATGAAGGTCCAGAGTATTTTCGTCCTTCACGAACTGGATGAAAGTTCTGTATATTTTATAGTCCAGATTAAATAGTATTAGATATTTTATCTTTTTAACAGGAAATCAACGGACCTCCAGGTTCCTAGAAACGGTGAGCTGGCCCTTTAAGAGCTAACCTAGCAGCGAGCCAGAGGCCAACTTCTACACCGGAAGAGCCGACCACCGTTCATCTGCATTAGCCGCTAACAGTTTAATCTGCCAGAGCAGCGGATTAAACCCAGGTGTGTTTTAATTTAGCACCGAGACCAGCTAACAGCGCTAACCCGGCTAACACCGAGACCAGCTAACAGCGCTAACCCGGCTAACACCGAGACCAGCTAACAGCGCTAACCCGGCTAACACCGAGACCAGCTAACAGCGCTAACCCGCTAACACCGAGACCAGCTAACAGCGCTAACCCGGCTAACACCGAGACCAGCTAACAGCGCTAACCCGGCTAACACCGAGACCAGCTAACAGCGCTAACCCGGCTAACACTCACCGAGCTCCGGACCGACATCCCGCCGCTGGCCTCGGTCTCCGCCTCACATCGTGTCGTAACGATTTTCAGCTCCAGTCCTCGGACCTGAACATCCTCCTGAGATTCCTCCGTCTTTTCCAGGGTGTCCCGCCGTGTGACTGAGGCTCGGTTCGCATGTATCCCGGTTCTGTTCGCCGTGAAGTCCGGTCCGCTGGAGTCGCTCAGCTTTCGGTTTGACTCGAATTCCTCCGCTCTGATTGTAACTTTGCCTTCCGTCTGTTTGGTTTGTACGCGGGGGCACGGCAGAGGGGCGGGGATGTTTGTTTCATGACACCATCAGAGTGGGTGGGCATAAACCGCCCGCCTTGACGGTCCCTGTGACCAAAACAAACCGAGCTGGTCCTGGATCAGATCCACCGCCCATGTCACGTGTTTAAAATGCGTTAAAATCTGACTCAGGATCAGCTTCACTCCTGCTGTAAACACAGCGACCAGATCGCCCGCCTCCTGCTGGACTGAAGCCGCCACTACACTGCAGACACCGTTTCATTAAATCAGCAACTTTAAAAAAATAAGTTTGTGTTTCAAAACGACGTCCTGATGCCCTTAAATAAAATGTCCGTTTAAACCGCAGCTCGCGCTCCGTCTGCCGCACAAACAGTGCGGAGACAGGAGTCAGTATTTGGCAGGAAGATCCGGTGTCTGCGTCTAGGCAGGGCTCACTATTTGGCCAGAGGCAGAAAGGCGGGACTCGACGGTTGAAGAATTTTTTGGCTCCACTGAAAACCTGCACGCCTGAACCGAGCAAACCAACGGAAATGAGCAGGGGGGCTTCCGGTCTGGGTTCTTCAAAATAATATCAGTCAGTAATTTAAATTATTATTCCGTCCTGATGTTGGAAAAGTCAGATTTAGAGTCAGAATAGAGGAAACAGGAGAGGCTCCAGAATGAGTCAGTTTATATCATACATCTGGATCACAGATATGATAAAAATACAATTCAGATAAACTGGAAATGAGTAAAAGTTTGCAAATGGCAGAGAAACAGAACATTTATGAAACAGGAAGAAACTTTAATCTCACACAGATCCAACTAAAGTTTAGGAATATTCACTGTCAGAAAGACTAAAGGACAAAATCTAACTGAAAAATATGACGGCTTACTACAGCAGAAAGGAGGAATAAACATCTTCCAAAAAATCTCAGAAACGTTAAATCTCTGGCTAAATTACATTTTTACTACTAAAATAAACTTAACAATAAAAAAAATTCAAGGATTTTCTAGAAAAATTTTGAGATTTATCTCAAAATTTCAGATTTTTTTTCTATAAAATTTTGACTTTTCCAGCTCAGAGATTTCCACGTTTTTTCTACATTTCAGAGATTAATCTAAAAATATTTCAGTTTTTCTCGTAGTAATTTTTTGAGATTAATCTCACATTTTTTGCGTGTTTTGACTGAAATTTACTATTTTTCTGTCTACAATGGCGTATAAAAATCATCCCACGTCCTCAGAAGACCCGCTGAAGGAAAGTCCCAGGAGCAGATGGGCTTTTATTTTGAAGGGCGGCGCAGACTTTCCCGCCCTCCCTCCATCTTGGCGCAGCCAGCTTGACGCAGCGGAGCCGCAAACGGAGGCAGAGCGGATCAATCTGGAGCTTCGGCGGCTGATTGGGATCATGCGGCAGCGCTGACCGCCGTGTCGGTGAGTAACCGCGGCCCGCGGGCCCCCCGGGGGCCGCAGCGGAACCGGGCCCGGAGCCGCGGCTCGGCCAGACGGTTTCCTACGGAGCCGTGAGCTCGGCGCCGTGTTTTCTCCCCCAGCAGACCCCACACTCCCCCTCGCCCCCCCACTCTGCCTTTGTTCGCTTGCGCCTTTTCTTGCGCCTCTGCGGGTTTTGGTAAATAGTGGCGCAACGTGGCCGCCGCGCTGCGGGAGGACGCAGCTTGCGGTGCGCTGTTTTTCTGCGGGTTTGTCGTGGGTGCGGCGGTTTGCGCTGCCGCTGCGTGTTTTTAGCAGACTTTGCGTGACCTCTGGATGGACATGTTCATCTTCCTCAGCAGCCAAAACAAGCAGCGAGTCCCGCTCATGGCCGGCGGGCGGCGCTGCAGCTGCTGGACGGGTTTCTGCTGGTTTCATCAGTCCCAGCAGAGCCGGTCCCTCCGCCTCCAGGGCCGGAGCCTCTGTGGGCCCCGGGGCCCCCGGGGGGCCGGATTCACATGAGGCCAGCAGCTGAAATGTTTGTTTCTCCCCAGGACAGTAAATAATGACCAGTCAGAATATAACCAGACTGTTGTTGATTTTTGGCTCATTTTAGGACACATTTCCACATCTTTAATATTTTGGCTGTTGGTGATCAACAATAATAGATTAAAAACTGTTTTTGATTAAATTTTTTTAACCACTAAAATGCAAAGCAACAATTCAAGATAATTTGTTGCACGATCCATTGCAATTATCCACAAATTACAAACTGGTTTTCTGACTTCGGGTCACAAACGTTTACTACACAATTATAGCTTTTAAACCTTTGTTGCTTGTTTTAACCTACATACAAAACGTTTATCTATTAGGTTTTGTGCTACCAGGAAAATGAAAAAAGCTTTTAAAATGTTGATGATAAACAACATTTGGCAATTTTAGCCATTAATTATTTTGGTGGTTAAAATAATTAAACAGTCATTTTCTGAAAAACTCACAGATGGTTCTGTATGATTTGATGGCATCGCTTTTAGAATCAGAGAGGATTCTGCTTTTGAAACAAGATATTATTGAAGTTTTTCATTTTTTAAATCCATAAGTTAAAATAGTGGGGAACACTGCTAAATATAGAGCTAGCTATGCTAAAACACAAATCCTAAACATTAGTTCTGTTAATATGAATTTAGCGGAAGCTAATGCTAAAGCACTAATGCCACATGGTTTGAATATAAATTAATGCTAATGGAACCTGAGAAGAAGCTAGCAAAATATAATATTTAATAGGAAGCTAATGCTAGCAAAACATGTAATTTAGGAGAAACTAAAGCAGTATGGTGCTAAGTGTAAACTAACACCAAATTGCTGAAGCAACACATTTTAGTTGTAACTAATACTATAGGACTTCAACAACATGGTATTTAGCAGAAGCTAAAGCTAATGCCATCACCTCTCTGTACGGTTTGCGGTTCAGGACGGCCTGTTGATGTTCTGGGGACAGTTGCGTCTTTTTATCTACGCTCCGTTTCTTTGTTCCTGTGGTTCCTAATTTATTGGTGGAAAAAGAGAAAGTGAGGAGAGGAAATGGAAGTGCTGTGTAAACGGTCTTGAAGTACTTCAAAATAAGAGCATGGATATAAACAGATTCCTAAGTTTAACTGAAAGTTTATAAAACAGCCCTGTAAATGTGTTAGGATTTATCTAGAAAAACTTGTTTACTGGAAGCTAAGAGTGCTAAAGCTAAGGCGCTAGCTAACATGCTGCTAGCATGTTAGCGCTGGTGTACCCACCACTGGTTCAGGAGGTTTTATCTGCAGCTTCATTATTAACCTGAGTCAGCTCAGCAGAACCAATCAGACCCACCGGGTCAGACGGGAGAACCGGATCTGTTCAGCAGCAGTGATGAACCCGCAGCGCCCCCTGCTGCTGGAGCTGCCGATCGCTGACACTGGAGCAGGAAGCAGGTTCCCATGGTAACAGCCGTGAACCTTTGATTGGCAGACCTGAGCGTTTGTCTGCGGCTCAGAACCTGAACAGGAAGCCGGCGGCCCCCTGACCTCCTGCTGCTGCAGCAGCATGCGCTGCGGGTTCTGCTGACTTCCTGCTGGGTCCAGATGCTCTGGTACCAGAACCGGGTCCTCCAGAGAGTCGCTGCTGATCGGTTTTTAATGTTCAGACTCAGCTCTGGGTTCTTAAAGGTACAGTACGCTCAGTGCATTGAAAAGCAGTTTGGGTTCTGATCCGGTTCTGAGAGGATCAAACAGAACTCTGATCCGGTTCTGGAGAATTTTAACATTCCTGTTTTTTTTGTTTGTTTTTTCTTCTAGAAAAACTTCCTGCCGTTTCCAGTTTGAGTCCAACATCTTGACGTCCACCATCGCCCCCCAGTGGCCCCCATCCCCCCCCAGTGGCCCCATCGCCCCAGTGGCCCCCATCGCCCCCCAGTGGCCCCCATCACCCCCCCAGTGGCCCCCATCGCCCCCCAGTGGCCCCCATCCCCCCCAGTGGCCCCCATCGCCCCCCAGTGGCCCCCATCACCCCCCCAGTGGCCCCCATCGCCCCCCAGTGGCCCCCATCACCCCCCAGTGGCCCCCATCGGCCCCCATGCCCCCAGGCCCATCCTCCAGGCGTTAGACCAATCCTAACCTGGATGAGGCATCTCACCGGATCCGACTGATTCCTGGTTCACCTCCTCCCTTCTCTCCCTTTCCCTCCCCCTTCCTCCTCCCTCCATCCTCACCCCACAATCTGAGTCCAGACCCAAAGCAGCGTCCTGATTGGCTGTCCTCCACCCACCGCCCCCCCCCCCGCCCTCAGGTGGATGAATGAAGACTCCGTTTAAGAGCCCAGCGGCGCCGCGGCCCCGAGCGGACGGGGGTGAGTCTGATCAGAACAGTAACGCTCTGCTGGCGCCCACCTCAGGCTGAGGCAGCGCCCCCTTCAGGCTGAGGCAGCACCCCCCCCTTCAGGCTGAGGCAGCGCCCCCCCTTCAGATTGAGGCTGCGCCCCCCCCTTCAGGCTGAGGCAGCGCCCCCCCTTCAGGCTGAGGCAGCGCCCCCTTCAGGTTGAGGCAGCGCCCCCCTTCAGGCTGTGGCAGCGCCCCCCTTCAGGCTGAGGCAGCGCCCCCCTTCAGATTGAGGCTGCGCCCCCCCCCCCCCTTCAGGTTGAGGCAGCGCCCCCCCTTCAGGCTGAGGCAGCACCCCCCCTTCAGGCTGAGGCAGCGCCCCCCCTTCAGGCTGAGGCAGCGCCCCCTTCAGGCTGAGGCAGCGCCCCCCTTCAGGCTGAGGCAGCGCCCCCTCAGGCTGAGGCAGCGCCCCCTTCAGGCTGAGGCAGCGCCCCTTCAGGCTGAGGCAGCGCCCCCCTTCAGGTTGAGGCAGCAGCCCCCTTCAGGCTGAGGCAGCGCCCCCCTTCAGGTTGAGGCAGCGCCACCCCCTTCAGGCTGAGGCAGCGCCCCCTTCAGGCTGAGGCAGCGCCCCCTTCAGGTTGAGGCAGCGCCCCCCCTTCAGGCTGAGGCAGCGCCCCCCTTCAGGTTGAGGCAGCGCCCCCTTCAGGCTGAGGCAGCGCCCCCTTCAGGCTGAGGCAGCGCCCCCCTTCAGGCTGAGGCAGCGCCCCCCTTCAGGCTGAGGCAGCGCCCCCCTTCAGGTTGAGGCAGCTCCCCCCTTCAGGCTGAGGCAGGGCCCCCCCTTCAGGCTGAGGCAGCGCCCCCCTTCAGGTTGAGGCAGCGCCCCCCCTTCAGGCTGAGGCAGCGCCCCCCTTCAGGCTGAGTCAGCGCCCCCCTTCAGGCTGAGGCAGCGCCCCCTCAGGCTGAGGCAGCGCCCCCTTCAGGTTGAGGCAGCACCCCCCTTTAGGCTGAGGCAGGGCCCCCCCTTCAGGCTGAGGCAGCTCCCCCCTTCAGGCTGAGGCAGCTCCCCCCTTCAGGCTGAGGCAGCTCCCCCCTTTAGGCTGAGGCAGCGCCCCCCCCTTCAGGCTGAGGCAGCGCCCCCCCCTTCAGGCTGAGTCAGGCTCATTTTTCTGTTTCAGGACATTCAGGCGTCTCTGCAAACATGATGAAGAAGAAGAATCCACACAAGTACGTCCAGAAGTGATTTTCTTGAAGCCAGATTATCTAATCTCAGCTTTAATCTGAATCCGTTCAGATCTGTAATCTCGGGTTTTGGTCCACGTCCCGGCAGGAAGCAGAGGACCAGCGTTGGACCCAGTAAGACGCTGGTTCCACCCAGGAGGAACATTGTGGGCTGCCGGATCCAGCACATCTGGAAGGAGGGCAGTGAGTAGGCGACCTCTTGACCTTCGGACCTCCGGGTCGCTCTGTGTTGACCTGTCCGGTGTCCCTCCAGGTAAATCGTCCCAGTGGAAGGGGACGGTTCTGGACCAGGTTCCGGTCAACCCGTCTCTCTACCTGATCAAGTACGACGGCTTCGACTGCGTCTACGGCCTGGAGCTGTACGCCGACGAGCGCGTGGTCGGCCTGGAGGTTCTGCCCGACAGAGTGGGTGAGAACCGCACCGCCGCCGGGCCCAGATGGGTTCTACCGGGTCCAGATGGGTTCTACCGGGTCCAGATGGGCTCTACCGGGTCCAGATGGGTTCCACCGGGTCCAGATGGGCTCTACCGGGTCCAGATGGGTTCTACCGGGTCCAGATGGGCTCTACCGGGTCCAGATGGGTTCCACCGGGTTCAGATGGGCTCTACTGGGCCCAGATGGGCTCTACCGGGCCGATGGGTTCTACCGGGTCCAGATGGGCTCTACTGGGCCCAGATGGGCTCTACCGGGCCCAGATGGGTTCTACCGGGCCCAGATGGGTTCTACCGGGCCCAGATGGGTTCCACCGGGTCCAGATGGGCTCTACCGGGTCCAGATGGGCTCTACCGGGTCCAGATGGGTTCTACCGGGTCCAGATGGGCTCTACCGGGTCCAGATGGGTTCCACCGGGTTCAGATGGGCTCTACTGGGCCCAGATGGGCTCTACCGGGCCCAGATGGGTTCTACCGGGTCCAGATGGGCTCTACTGGGCCCAGATGGGCTCTACCGGGCCCAGATGGGTTCTACCGGGCCCAGATGGGTTCTACCGGGCCCAGATGGGTTCCACCGGGTCCAGATGGGCTCTACCGGGTCCAGATGGGTTCTACCGGGGCCAGATGGGTCATTATTATTAAACGCGGCCCACATGCATCCATCTGGGCCTTGTCTGACCTCTGACCTCTGGACTGGTGATCGATTGATTATTGTTCTGACCAATCAGTCGATCCTTCATGTTCTGCTCATTCCATAACATGAAGAGCTAAACTTTAACATTTTGCTTTTCTCACCTTGTCAAACTGAAACTTAGTTATAAAATATAACATCAGGAACCTGTTAAGATGAAAAATGGAATAAAAATAAAGAGTAAAAAGAGAAAATGAACATGAACACAGATTTTTTCCATTCTCGTATGGCCCTGCCAGCTTTATTTCTGTGTCAACTGACTGTGCTTAAGGATGACCAAACATTGACCCCCAACACAAACACTGCCAGAGACTGGAGTCCCCTAAAAATATGGCTCATTATTACACCAAGGTTTAGGTAAAAAGTAAGATGATGTCATCCCGCCCAGGAACCGCCATCTGGTTTTTACTGGCGTTTCACAGCTTCTGTTTTTTCCACTTTTCTGGGCCTTGGAGTCGAGGTGAACCGTAGATCTGGAAGCCCCAGAAATCCAGAGTCGTGATCCAAACCGTGGCCCTTGCTGTGAAGCCTTGGTTGGTACCGTAGGTTCTGGACCCGGCCTGACCTGCCGCTCTGTCTGATTGGTCCAGCTCAGGCCCGGGTGAGCGACTCGCTGCTGGCGGAGACGATGATCGGGAAGGCGGTGGAGCACATGTTTGAGACGGAGGACGGGCCGAAGGAGGAGTGGAGGGGGATGGTTCTGGCCCGCGCCCCCATCATGACCACCTGGTTCTACATCACCTACGAGAAGGACCCGGTTCTGTACATGTACCAGCTGCTGGACGACTACAAGGAGGGCGACCTGCGCATCATGCCCGACTCCAGTGAGTGTCAGAGCGTGGAGTCCGGATCCAGACTGGTCCAGTCCAGGTTTGGGTCTGGATCCGGTTCAGGTCTGAATCCAGTCCACGTCTGGATCCGGTCCAGGTCTGAATCTGGTCCAGGTCTGAATCCGGTCCAGTTCTGAATCTGGTCCAGGTTTTTATCCAGTCCAGGTCTGGATCCGGTCCAAATGTGAATCCGGTCCAGGTCTGGATCCGGTCCAGGTTCAGGTCTGAATCCGATCCAGGTCTGGATCCGGTCCAGGTTCAGGTCTGAATCCGGTCCAGGTCTGGATCCGGTCCAGGTTCAGGTCTGAATCCGGTCCAGGTCTGGATCCGGTCAAGGTTCAGGTCTGAATCCGGTTCAGGTCTGGATCCGGACCATGTTCAGGTCTGGATCCGGACCATGTTCAGGTCTGGATCCGGACCATGTTCAGGTCTGGATCCGGACCATGTTCAGGTCTGGAGCCGGACCATGTTCAGGTCTGGATCCGGTCCAGGTCTGGATCCGGTCCAGGTCTGGATCTGGTCCAGGTCTGGATCCGGACCATGTTCAGGTCTGAATCCGGACCATGTTCAGGTCTGAATCCGGTCCAGGTTTGGATCCGGTTCAGGTCTGGATCCGGTCCAGGTCTGGATCCGGTCCAGGTTCAGGTCTGAATCCGGTTCAGGTCTGGATCCGGTCCAGGTCTGAATCCGGTCCAGGTTCAGGTCTGAATCCGGACCATGTTCAGGTCTGGATCCGGTCCAGGTCTGGATCCGGACCATGTTCAGGTCTGGATCCGGTCCAGGTCTGAATCCGGATCATGTTCAGGTCTGAATCCGGACCATGTTCAGGTTTGGATCCGGTTCAGGTCTGGATCCGGTCCAGGTCTGGATCCGGTCCAGGTTCAGGTCTGAATCCGGTTCAGGTCTGGATCCGGTCCAGGTCTGAATCCGGACCATGTTCAGGTCTGGATCCGGTCCAGGTCTGGATCCGGACCATGTTCAGGTCTGGATCCGGTCCAGGTCTGAATCCGGACCATGTTCAGGTCTGGATCCGGTCCAGGTCTGAATCCGGACCATGTTCAGGTCTGGATCCGGTCCAGGTCTGGATCCGGACCATGTTCAGGTCTGGATCCGGTCCAGGTCTGAATCCGGACCATGTTCAGGTCTGGATCCGGTCCATGTCTGGAGCCGGACCATGTTCAGGTCTGGAGCCGGACCATGTTCAGGTCTGGATCCAGACCATGTTCAGGTCTGGATCCAGACCATGTTCAGGTCTGGATCCGGTCCAGGTCTGGATCCGGTTCAGGTCTGGATCCGGTCCATGTTCAGGTCTGAATCCAGACCATGTTCAGGTCTGAATCCGGTCCAGGTTTGGATCCGGTTCAGGTTTGGATCCGGTCCAGGTCTGGATCCGGTCCAGGTCTGGATCCGGTCCAGGTCTGGATCCGGTCCAGGTCTGGATCCGGTCCAGGTCTGAATCCGGTTCAGGTCTGGATCCGGTCCAGGTCTGAATCCGGACCATGTCCAGGTCTGAATCCGGACCATGTCCAGGTCTGGATCCGGTCCATGTTCAGGTCTGAATCCAGACCATGTTCAGGTCTAAATCCGGTCCAGGTCTGGATCCGGTCCAGGTCTGAATCCGGTTCAGGTCTGGATCCGGTCCAGGTCTGGATCCGGTCCAGGTCTGGATCCGGTCCAGGTCTCTAGCCGGTCCAGGTCTGGATCCGGTCCAGGTCTGGATCCGGTCCAGGTCTGAATCCGGTTCAGGTCTGGATCCGGTCCAGGTCTGGATCCGGTCCAGGTCTGGAGCCGGTCCAGGTCTGGAGCCGGTCCAGGTCTGGATCCGGTCCAGGTCTGAATCCGGACCATGTCCAGGTCTGAATCCGGACCATGTCCAGGTCTGGATCCGGTCCATGTTCAGGTCTGAATCCAGACCATGTTCAGGTCTAAATCCGGTCCAGGTCTGGATCCGGTCCAGGTCTGAATCCGGTTCAGGTCTGGATCCGGTCCAGGTCTGGAGCCGGTCCAGGTCTGGATCCGGTCCAGGTCTGAATCCGGACCATGTCCAGGTCTGGTTCCGGTCCAGGTCTGGAGCCGGTCCAGGTCTGGAGCCGCTCCGTGCTTGGACCCGGTCGGTTCTCAGGCCGTGGTTGGTGTCTTCAGACGAGAACGTGGCGGCGGAGCGGGAGCCGGGCGAGGTGGTGGACAGCCTGGTGGGGAAGCAGGTGGAATACGCCAAGGAGGACGGCGGGAAGCGGTCGGGGATGGTCATCCACCAGGTGGAGGCCAAGCCCTCCGTCTACTTCATCAAGTTCGACGACGACTTCCACATCTACGTCTACGACCTGGTGAAGACGTCCTAAGGCCGGGGCGTCCAGATGGCGTCCAGATGGCGTCCAGGACGGCGTCCAGGACGGCGTCCAGACTCCGTAGCTCCTTGTTTCTAGAGACGCCTTAACGCGAAGGACGCAGCGCCGTCCGCCATCGACTATTCAACCGGACCAAACGTGGAACCTGCGCTGGGTCTCCAGATTATCGTGGCACAAACATCCGTCTTTACCAAGCTTCTCCTTCCTGTGACTCCCTCCGGAGGACCGTCTCGTTTCCTGACGGGCCGGGACAGCGCCGGGAACACGGATCCGGGCCGCCCTGCGTCTGGCCAGAGAAAACACGTTCCCTCTGAAATTTGTGCCAAATTGTTGAACTTTTCTAGAGCGTCACTCCAGCCGGCTGGTTTCAGGTTCCTGAAGCGTCACATTCGGATTATTCCGCGTTTATACTGTAACAGTTTTCCACATGCCCCCCCCCCCCCCGTCTTCTAAATGTGGACAATCATGACCTCTTATCGGTGTAAACCAGAAAACGGTGAATCGTTAGCCCCTCTGGCCTTTTCAGGATCTGCTTCTGGACCGAGGAACCTTCCAGATCCCAGAGCCGACCCTGGAAGACGACAGGAAGTTCCCAACAGATCCTGGACTTCCTATCACTCCGATCCAGAGATGATCTCCATTAATGGTTATTGCTTTTCCTGACGAAGTTGGCTGATCTGGATCTGCTGATCCAAATATAATCTGATCAATGGATCCTGGAGTTTCTGATGCCGTTTGTTGGTCCAGAGATGATCCGGATCCTGAAGGAATCGGTTGGTCCACATCAGCAGATCCTGAAGGAGTCGGTTGGTCCGGATCAGTTGGTCGGATCAGTGGATCCTGACGGAGTCGGTTGGTTCCGGATCAGCGGATCCTGAGGAGTCGGTTGGTCCGGATCAGTTGGGTCGGTTTCAGTGGATCCTGACGGAGTCGGTTTGGTCCGGATCAGCGGATCCTGTAGGGTCGGTTGGTCCGGATCAGTTGGCCCTGGATCAGTGGATCCTGATGGGGATCGGTCGGTCCGGATCAGCGGATCCTGTTGGTCCGGATGATCAGCGGATCCTGTTGGTCCGGATATCAGCGGATCCTGTTGGTCCGGATGATCAGCGGATCCTGTTGGTCCGGATGCAGCGGATCCTGTTGGTCCGGGTCAGCAGATCCTGTTGGTCCGGATCAGCAGATCCTGTTGGTCCGGGTCAGCGATCCTGTTGGTCCGGATCAGCGGATCCTGATGAGTCGGTCCGGATCAGCAGATCCTGTTGGTCCGGATCAGCGGATCCTGGGGTTCCTGTCGATGACTCGAGTTGCTGCTGTTGTAGTTTAGTGTTTTTCTTGTACAGTGATCTGTTGTTGGACGTCTCGGTTCCTCCGTGTCGGTTTCGTTCCCAGTCGGTCCCGACTCGGTGACGGACTCTGGATCCGTGGATGGAGGCTCTGCAGCATCCGGTCCGGTGCTTGAAGGAAGTCCTGTAGCCCATCTTCCTCCAGCAGAAGCGCTAGCAGCCATGTTGCCTGATCCTCATCTCATGTGCCTGAAGGCGGATCCAGACGTTCCCGCCGACCCGGTTGGGAAGCGTCGCTCCGGCTTTCCTCTCTGGCTGGACTCTCTGTTGAAGCTTTTCCTGGTTTCAGGATCCAGATTCTGATCTGCTGAACGTCCAAATGGTTCCAGCGTCGCTTCTCCTCCAGATCTCCTCTAAACTGAAACACAGGTTTTAATTTTGATTCAATTAAAATCTGAAAATACAGGAATTCACACATTTTCTGTTTTTTTGTTTAATCCATACTCAGAATTCTGAGAAAAAATGTAATTCTAACTTTTTCCCTAAGAATTGTGACTTTTTCTCTGAATTCTGGCTGTAATCACATTATTCACTTTTTCCCCGAATTCTAACTTTAATCATTATCAGAATTGTTTAAACTGTTTATGCGCCTTTCAGCCAATCTCGTCTTAAAACTCAAATCTATTCCGACTTTAAAGCACAAATTCTGAGATTACAGTCTTAATCCCTGTTTTTGGTTCCAGTGGTTATAATTTCCTGACAGGAAGCAAAGAGACATTTTGTTCATGTTGAGAAACAAACTGCTGATTGTAGGACAGCTTGGAAACCTGCTAATCTGGAGCTAATCTGGTGGGATGAGTGGATTAACATCAGGATCTGGGGATTAAAGTGGATCTTTTTGACTAATTAAAGTTGCAGATGATTTTTATTTCTCAGACTTGATTTATTAGACCCTTATAAAAACTGATGTTCTGGTTCTGGAGTAAAGGAGCAGCTCAATAAATCTTCTCTTTGGGTTCAGATCAGATTATTTTTAGCTTTTTATTTCCTGGAACTTTAACGTTCATTAGGAGTTATTGGTTATTCTTTGGGAATTTTTTAAAAGTTTTTCAAGACTGTTTCCATTCAGAGTCTCGTTCCTACAGATCAAAACCTTTTCTGGAAGCGTTGATGGGTTAAATCTGGAGACGTCCATGTCTTGGCTGAGGGGATTATCTGTTTAATCTCAGTAGTTTTTACTCCAGTTTCCAGAATGTTGATGTTTGAATTGAAATCAGCTTTCATGATTACATTCAGTCACATTTTGATCCATCACCTTTTTCAGAATCACTTTCCATGTCATGTTTTGTGATTTATTTTGTTCCATAATCATGGAGTTTGGAGCAGCCGATCATTTCTTACTCTTTGTTGGATCCATGATGGTGCAGCGCCACCATGTGGAGAACAGGCCGGTTTTAAACTGATCCAGGCACAAATATCCTCTACTGACTGTGACGCGTTTTCACATTCTACAAATCCTAATACTTGTTTTGTATTTTAAAACAATCACAGATTTTCACTGTGAACATTTTTTCTAGATTGTCATAAATGCACATCAAAATCAAGGCCATGATTTCAAACCTAGAGGTGGGACCCTACTAAAATATTTAATGGTGTTAATTAGAGATAAAACTAAATATTGACTAAATAAGCAACATTTTCAATTCAGAAACTTTCTGCTGAATAATCAAACATCTGAGCTCAACAAAATATAGTTTTTATTCTGTTGTTTAACCATCAGGATGCTGATGTTAGCGTTAGCCGCTACATGGTTAGCACTGAGATGCTACTGTAGCCTTAAATATCTTCACTGATGTGCTAACTGCTTCTAACACAACAACAGTCTAATCCAGACCAAGTTTAATCCCGACAGAAGCGCCTGTGTCCTCCATCACTGCTGTTAGCTTGTGCATCAGTTTTATGGGTGTACTAGAAATGCGCAAATATAAAGGTTCCTTCTGGAATATTTCTATGTAAAAAAATAAATAAAATTGTGTTAAATTTTAATCAAAACCTTTTCTATATACTCAAATTTTATTTTATTTTACGACCCATCTGGATTTTCTAGAGTTCCTCTAATAACAGTTGCTACATGTTGTAGTTTTAGATGAAACGTTGATGGGATTTAAGAAGCTCTTGAAAATGTAACTTTCCAGAACGTCGGTTCTGGATAAATCTGAATCCAGAAAACATCAAGTTTCCAGGTGTTCACATCATCAGCTCCCCAGATTCATTCACCGGTTCTGCTTTCAAAGCACCTGCTGCTCCACGAAGGTGAATCCAGATGAATCTCCCTGATTCCGGTGACTCCAGGGTCGGATTGATGTGATCCTCGTTATTTTCCAGAAAACTCTGGATCTGTTGTGTGATTGGACGTGTGTGCTGTAGCGCCGCCTCTGTTCAGATAGTGTTACTGCATGCTGCTTTTCTCGCTCTGTGGAAACTGACGTGTTGCATGTTTGTAGGTTTCAGTTGTTCGGTTCTCGCCTGTCTGTTGTGGCTTTTTGGTGCCTCTTGTTTCCTTTGGTTTGTTTTGTACCTTTAGCCCCCCCTGGTGGGCTGAAACGCTTCTGGGTTGTTGGATAAAAGGACAGTGAAGAAGAAAACCCACCCCGACCCGTGGAAGTGACAGTTTAGCAGGTGAACTTGTGAAGATGTTGCAGAGGTGATGGTTGATGTTTCAGTGCCAACTACAGATGCCAGTGTTGTACAGCCGTGTAAAGCTCTAACTATTTACATTAATAAAAATGTTTTTCATACATATCTTGGCTCTTATTCTGTGATTCAGCTCAGATCATAATCTGTCAGAACTGGAACTAATGATAAAATGATGTTTGTCCAAATCCGAGGCCATGGTCTTGAGCCGGTAAAGGGTAGAGGTCCTTCTCCGGGTCAGGGGGGTCGTCCTGCCTCAAGTGGACGAGTTTAAGTATCTGGGATCTTGTTCACGAATGAGGGATCAGGAGATGGACAGGCGGATTGGGGCAGTGTCTGCCGTGAAGCGGTGCTGTACCGGTCCGTCGTGGTGAAGAGAAGCTGAGTCAGAAAGCGAAGCTCTCGATTTACCGGTCGATCTACGTTCCCACCCTCATCTATGATCTTTGGGTCATGAATAAAGAACCAGATCACGGATACAAGTAGCCGAAATGTGTTTCCTCTGCAGGGTGTCTGGACCCTTAGAGAGAGAAGCTCAGTCATCAGGAGGACTCAAGAGTAGAGCTGCTGCTCCTCCATGTCCAGAGGAGCCAGTTGAGGCATCTGGTCAGGATGGAGCCTCCATGGTGAGGAGTTCAGGTCCCACCAGGAGGAGGAGAGACCCAGAATACCTGGAGGGACGATGTCTCTGATGGACACCTGGAGGGACGATGTCTCTGATGGACACCTGGAGGGATGATGTCTCTCTGCTGGTAACGCCTTAGGGTTCCTGGAGGAGCTGGAAGAGGCTGGAGAGGGAAGTCTGGACCTCCTGAGGCTGCTGACCCTGAGACTCAACCCAGATAAGATGGATGGATGGATGAATGTTTGTACAACCATGAAGGGAAGCTAAAATATGAGTATATTTACTATTTGTTATAGTACAAGTGAAGAATAGTAAATGTTTATGAAAATATAACTTTCATATATAAATAAACAGGTATTGATGATAACGCACATTAATATTTCAGTTGAATTGCACTTAAAACATTGATGACAGTTTGTGTTTCATCTTTCTACAAAGTGGTAGAATGCAAATAAAAAGTCAGATTTTATTCTGAAATGTTCGTAGTATTTTCTATAGTTTCGTTGTTATTCATTGATAAATTGGGTTTTTAGTCTAATTTAAGAACTGTAGGCGCAACATGCTGTTCTGCATTCTGACCACCAGGTGTCGCCTCAGGCAGCGTTTAACTCCCATAATGCATTTCTCCTAATCTTGCTCTCTCCACTTTAAGGCCTTCGCGTCTGGAGCTCCTGTTGTTTTATGTGTTTATTTATCAGGTTTATTTGTTCCTACGGTTCGTGTGGATGAATCTGGAGGAGAAGAAGAAGAAGAAGGTGGAGTTTAAAGAAACCGTGAGTCAGAGAGTCAGAGCGCAGCTTGAAGACGGCCGGCCGCCATGTTGGGATCTGATCCTTTCGGTTCATGAGCGTGATGATTGGTTGGTTCACAGAGCATCTGTGAGGAGGCGTGGCCTAAACCTTGTTACGCATCGCGCCTTCAGACCGTCTGATCCTGAACCGATTTGGTCTGAGATACATCACTGGAAAACATGGATTTCCTGTGAAGTACACGATGTTTCCGGTGTTTTATTGAACCGCTGAACTAAATAAACTCAAATTAGTTCCGGTTTAGTTATGAGCTAAACGATTCCACCTATTTATAGAAGTTAATATTACAATATAAAGGAGCCCAAAAATATAATTCAGGATGATTGAAAATACTTCTTTATTGTATCTCAATATAATTTATTATATATATATATTTATTTTGTGTTATATGTGTTTCTTATCCGATTTATTTCGAAACAGCACAATTTTAAATGGAAAAATAGTTTAACTCCAAATTAAATAGACTTTTTTTAAAGAATGAAAAACATACTTCACCTTAGAAGAATAGAAGAATATCAGATTTTAAAAACAATTTATATATTTTAAAAAAAAATATTTAACATTTTTTTCCTTGTTTGGAGTAAAGGTTCTGTTTATATTCAGCATATTAAATACATCAAAACATTTTAAATATAGTTCATTACGGATAATCAGTAGTTTAGCAAGTATCGCGAGATTTCTTCACGCTGCCTCTTTGACGCTGCGCGAGATTTCCAGCTAAACAAAGATGGCGTCTTCCTGATGGTCCATGTGGCTCCACGGATCTGAAACCCTCCCGAACATTAAATTATCCTGCTAAACTCCATCGGAACCGGTTACTGGATCAGCGAGGATCTCTGAGAGGAAGTCAGGATGCAGCACGACGACGTGAGTTTGATAACTTCCTGTGAAGCCGAACAAAGGCTCGGTTTCTAGCCTCTCTAAGCTAACGTTAGCCACCGGTAAACCTGTAAAAACCGATCAATAATCAATCAGCTGATGGGACGCTGCTCTGTTTTCAATAGTTCTGTCTGTTTACTAGATCCTGTGCGGATATTTCGGTCCTACAATAGCTACATCTAATTTATGCGGAACATTTTTCGTCCCGTTAGACGCCAACAGACCTCATTGGAAAAATCTATAAATTACGTTTAACCGCGTTTATTGGAAATAAAATGAGAAGTCAGAACCGAGCTGGAGGTTCGATTGGTCTGGGTTGGTATGAAGATCAATTCGGGGAGAATAAAGTTTCACATTTTTGTCACGGGGGTCCAGTAAAGAACCTTAAACCCCCCCGTCCTGTCCAGAACCCCTGACCCGGGCCTCGTTCTCCTTCCGGTGAACCCGGAAGCTTTCAGATGTTCTCCTGCTCCAACACGATGATCTCCTGTCGGCCCGGTTGGTTCCGATGGTTTGGATCTGAGACAAGAAAGTCTGGATGACAGGAAGGGAAAGAACCGGACCAGGAGTCAAAGATCAGATGTTCTGTGTGTGACCTTTGACCTCTGCCCTCTGCAGGTCATCTGGGACATCATTGGAAACAGGCAGTTCTGCTCCTTTAAAGTCAAGTAAGTTCTGAGGCGTCCAGTGACAGTTGTGATTGGTTCAGGCTGGACCGGTCCAGAGGAATCTACCTGGAGACCAGGTTCTGATTGGTTCTTCTCTGTGCAGCAGAAAACACAGAAGGACCTCTGATTGGTTGGAGTTACATGAAAAACTTTAGATCAGTTAAAAGCTCAACATTGTTATAATATTCTAGTCTAATATAGTAAATTTCTGTCTTTATTCTGAGAATATCCAAATTATTTCTGTAAAATATGAGATGAATGTAGAAACGTCTGTGTGGAAATATTCATTAAAAACCAAAAACTTTGAAAATATCAAGTTTCTATGTGTTGGTTCTGATCCGTTTTAAATGAACTTGTTGTGAAGTTCGTTCGGATCAGTTCTTCAGTTCTTCAGGTTTTGATTCTTTTCCTGGTGAAAAATCAAAACTTTCAGAAAATGAAAGACGTTTCGGTTTGATTTCTGTCTGCAGGACTCCAGTAGAACTCAGTAGAACTTGTACCGGTTTATGTCCTCCGCCCATCAGAACCCTGACGTCTCTCTCTGTTCTTCTCCCGGATCAGAACCAAAGGCGGGAACTTCTGCCGGAACGAGTTCAACCTGACGGGTCAGTGCAGCCGCTCTGCCTGTCCGCTGGCCAGCAGCCAGTACGCCACCATCAGGGAGGAGAAAGGTCAGCGTCCTCCTCCTCACCGGACCGGACCGGGTTCTGACCCGACCCGACCCGGTGAGGAGGAGTAACGGCTCCCTGTCTGCTGCAGGTCAGTGTTTCCTCTACATGAAGGTGATTGAGAGAGCGGCGTTTCCGGCCCGGATGTGGGAGAAGGTCAGACCGTCGTCATGATGAAGAACCTGAGCTGTGTTTGACCTTTGACCTGAGTCGCTTCCATCAGAGCAGCTTATTATGGGATGTTCCTCAGCGTGTATGGAAAGCTGTCGGCTGATTTTATGATGAACGGTTTAAACTCCAGAAGGTTCCAGCAGCTGAAACTGGACCAGAACGACCCGGTTGGGGGAGAAACTCACTCAGCCGGCGGTCGGGGAACCGAGTCGCTCCTCCGTGTTTTTGTATTAAAGATGTTAAGTTGACAGGAAATGTAAAAGTATTACTGTGTAATTATATGAAAACATCTCCAGTGAAATGATATTAAACCCACAACTAGTCTAAAAACAACAACTTTGAACTTCAGTTTAATCCAGATCAAGTCAGCGGCTCCATCAGGACTTCAGGCCCATAAACACTAATATTTAAAACAGACACAGATACATAAATGTAACACTTGTTTATTGAAATGCTGTTAAATTTGATTCAATTGTTTAGGCTACATAAATTAAAAGATTTTAAATTGTTTAACATTTAGATCCAAGATTTTAAGAAGTTGGCAAGTTTACTTTGTAAAACTTAAAGAACAATATTCATAGTTAGATTGTTTTGTTACCATAGCAACAATCTGATGCTGGGAGTTTAATCTTTGAATTTACAAACACCTTTTTAGGCCAGTTAAACGTCTCCCATATTTCACTAATCAAACCCAGAAGCTGTTAGAGCTGCTGATGGTTCAAAAGGGGCCCATAAGTCAGATTCTGCTCCAGGCCCCATCCAGCCTTGGACCGGCCCTGTAACCTGAGCAACAAACGGAGGTTTAACTCAATGCTGCTAATGTGGCTTTAGTAGCTCTAACATTTGGAGTCTGTTGCGTTTTTAATAATCGTCACAGAAACTATCCTGGTTGGTCGAGTTTCTCACACCTCTGTGTGAATTAACTCCAAGTAGACGACGCATTTCAAATGATTTGATGCATTTGTAACCGGAAAAATAATAATAAAATGAAATAAAATCAGGGTGACTCTGAGCAGAGCGTTAAAGCTGAACCTGCATGATGAGGTTAGCTTAGCGCTGCTCGTCATCCACAGACAGAAACATGGCAGACGGACGCAGAGCCACAGGCTGGGCAGCGTGTTGGCATGGAAACAACTGTCTGTTCACAAAGATAAATCATGTCGTGGTTCTGACCCGGTTCTGTTTGCCTGCAGGTGAAGCTGAGCAGGAACTATGAAAAGGCTCTGGAGCAGATCGACCAGAACCTGATCTACTGGCCGCGATTCATCCGACACAAATGCAAGCAGCGGTTCACTAAGATCACCCAGTACCTGATCCGGATGCGCAAGCTGGTTCTGAAGAGGCAGTGAGTTCTGAGGTCTGCGGGAACCCGACCAGAACCGGGCCGGGCTTCATGTTGCCGTTTCTCTCTTCCAGGAGGAAGCTGGTTCCGCTCAGCAGGAAGGTGGAGAGCAGAGAGAAGAGGAAGGAGGTCAGATGGAGGCGGACAAACCCGACCAGAACCGAGCCGGTGAGGGGGTTCTGACCGGGTTCTGACCGGGTTCTGGGTTCTGTTTGCAGGAGAAGGCTCTGATCGCCGCTCAGCTGGACAACGCCATCGAGAAGGAGCTGCTGGAGCGACTGAAGCAGGGAACGGTAGGAGGAGCGGAGCGCCGCCGAGGGTTCTGGGCCGGTTCCGACCCGGCCAGCGTCCTGGACTCACTTCCTGTCTGTGTTCCAGTACGGAGACATCTACAACTTCCCGGTGTACGCCTTCGACCGGGCGCTGGAGCAGCAGGAGGCGGAGAGCGAGTCGGACTCCGAGGAGGAGGAAGAGGAGGATGACGAGGTGATGGAGGAGGGAGGAGCCTCTGGCGAGGGGGCGGGGCCAGCGGAGGCCTTTTATAGACTGATCAGAAAGGGTTCTGTTCCTGTCTGCAGGACGTCGGGAAGAGCGAGTTCGTAGCAGAAGAAGAAGTGGACGAGAGCGACATGAGCGACTTCGAGGTGAGTCAGGCAGGAAGTAACCTGGATCTCCAGGAAGTAGATCCCGAAGTCCAGGAAGTAGATCCGGATCTCCAGGAAGTAGATCCTGGATCTCCAGGAAGTAGATCCTGGATCTCCAGGAAGTAGATCTGGATCTCCAGGAAGTAGATCCCGAAGTCCAGGAAGTAGATCCTGGATCTCCAGGAAGTAGATCCTGGATCTCCAGGAAGTAGATGTTTTAACTCCAGGAAGTAGATGTTTTAACTCCAGGAAGTAGATTCTGGACTACAGGAAGTAGATCTTTTAACTCCAGGAAGTAGATGTTTTGACTACAGGAAGTAGATGTTTTACTCCAGGAAGTAGAGCCAGTGACTACAGGAAGTAGAGCAGTGACTCCAGGAAGTAGATGTTTTGATGACAGGAAGTAGATGTTTTAACTCCAGGAAGTAGAGCCAGTGACTACAGGAAGTAGAGCCAGTGACTACAGGAAGTAGAGCCAGTGACTCCAGGAAGTAGATGTTTTGATGACAGGAAGTAGATGTTTTAACTCCAGGAAGTAGAGCCAGTGACTACAGGAAGTAGAGCCAGTGACTACAGGAAGTAGAGCCAGTGACTACAGGAAGTAGATGTTTTGATGACAGGAAGTAGATGTTTTAACTCCAGGAAGTAGAGCATGACTACAGGAAGTAGAGCCAGTGACTACAGGAAGTAGAGCCAGTGACTCCAGGAAGTAGATGTTTTGACTCAGGAAGTAGATGTTTTGACTCCAGGAAGTAGAGCTGGACGGCGGTTCTGACTGGTTTTTGTCTCCCAGGACATGAACAAGCTGAAGACGAGCAGCGATGAGGAGGAGCAGCAGGACTCCAGTGAGGAAGAGGAGGAGGAGGAGGAGGAGGAGTCGAAGGCCTCGCGGTCCAAAGGGAAATCTCCGGCCAACGGGTCGGCGCCGAGGAGGAAGCGAGCGTTCGTGGAGATCGAGTACGAGACAGAACCCGCCTCCAAGGCCAGAACCACGTAGAGACGCTCCGACGGCGTCGGACCAGGACCGCTAACCCCCCACCATGTTGCCATGACAACAACAAAGCTGCTGACGGCGCAGTCCATCGAGTCCCGTTGGACCGGACCGGAGGACATTCAAACCTGAAAAACCTGAAAAATAAAAACACATTTTTCTTCTTTTTTTAAAATAAATTTTCTGATTTGAATTTATTTATTTGCTTCAATTTAGAAAATGTTCTGGTTTAAAAAATGATAAAATCCAAAGGAATAAATCCAGATTTCATTTTAAAGATGATCAGATTTAATCCCCGACTTCCTGTTTCTCTGGGATCAAACATGGTGGCTTGTCCGGCTGCAGGACTTCCTGTCCTGCTGCAGGATTCCTGTCGGCTGCAGGACTTCTGTCCTGCTGCAGGACTTCCTGTCCGGCTGCAGGACTTCCTGTCCTGCTGCAGGACTTCTGTCCTGCTGCTGGACTTCCTGTCCTGCTGCTGGACTTCCTGTCCTGCTGGGGACTTCTGTCTGCTGGAAGACTTCCTGTCCCCTGCCTGCTGGACTTCCTGTCCTGCTGGAGGACTTCCTGTCCTGCTGCTGGACTTCCTGTCTGCTGGGGGACTTCCTGTCCTGCTGGAAGACTTCCTGTCCTGCTGGAAGACTTCCTGTCCTGGGTGCTGGACTTCCTGTCCTGCTGCGGGACTTCCTGTCCTGCTGGAGGACTTCCTTTCCGGCTGGAGGACTTCCTGTCCGGCTGCGGGACTTCCTGTCCTGCTGCGGGACTTCCTGTCCGGCTGGAGGACTTCCTGTCCGGCTGCGGGACTTCCTGTCCTGCTGCTGGACTTCCTGTCCTGCTGGAAGACTTCCTGTCCTGCTGCTGGACTTCCTGTCCTGCTGGAGGACTTCCTGTCCTGCTGCTGGACTTCCTGTCCTGCTGCTGGACTTCCTGTCCTGCTGGAAGACTTCCTGTCCTGCTGCTGGACTTCCTGTCCTGCTGCTGGACTTCCTGTCCTGCTGGAGGACTTCCTGTCCTGCTGCTGGACTTCCTGTCCTGCTGCGGGACTTCCTGTCCTGCTGGAGGACTTCCTGTCCTGCTGGAGGACTTCCTGTCCTGCTGCTGGACTTCCTGTCCTGCTGCTGGACTTCCTGTCCTGCTGGAGGACTTCCTTTCCTGCTGCTGGACTTCCTGTCCTGCTGCTGGACTTCCTGTCCTGCTGGAGGACTTCCTGTCCTGCTGGAGGACTTCCTGTCCTGCTGCTGGACTTCCTGTCCTGCTGCTGGACTTCCTGTCCTGCTGGAGGACTTCCTGTCCTGCTGCTGGACTTCCTGTCCTGCTGCTGGACTTCCTGTCCTGCTGGAGGACTTCCTGTCCTGCTGCTGGACTTCCTGTCCTGCTGCTGGACTTCCTGTCCTGCTGGAGGACTTCCTGTCCTGCTGCTGGACTTCCTGTCCTGCTGCTGGACTTCCTGTCCGGCTGCAGGAGATGCTTATTTCACACTTATTCATTTATGAATGGAACCTTTTTTATCATTAATAAAAACATTGACATTAAAGCAAAACAAAAAAAATCAAACATCTAATCTTTAGCCTCTATTTATTTTACATAAGATCAATGATTACAATAAAAACTTTCTAGTTCTTAGCATTAGAAGTGACGTAACGTTCAGTCCCACCGCCGCCTGCTGTGAACAAGCTGAACACTAGAGGGCAGCATTTATCTTCACGTTCCTGTTTCTACATGTTCTGTCGCATCAGAGCCGCATGTCGCCCTCTAGCGGCAGAAGACAGAAGTCCAGACAAACCACAGCAGGCCTGTTCCGTTCAGTATTTATACTTTATTTACAAATAACAACTGAGTCCGCGGCTGAATGACAGAGTCAGAACAATTTCATATAAATAACAGAATCATGAGAAGCTCGATGGAGGCGCTAGAGGACAGAAAACCAAAAACAGAGAAGAAGAGCTGATGACGCAGCCAGAGCGGCGGTCGATGCGCGCCCCCTGCTGGCGGGACGAGGTTAGTGTAGTCATGTCATGCTTCTGTTTTCCTTTGGTGAGCGAAGCTGTAAGGCGGCGGAACCAACAGAACTTTTCCAGAACCTTCCGACTCTTTGGTCCCGACAAACTTCACAAACTAAAGTGCTGAGAAGGAAGAAGGAAGTTCATGATGATGAGGAGGATGAAGCTGCGTTATAAAAAAAAACATGGAGCCGAGCGTCCACCAATCAGCAGAGAGTTCCCCGGATACACACAGCTGGACCCGAGAGGCACCAGAACCAGCTCAGAACCGGGTCAAAAACGGGAAAACTGGGTCCGATTTGAATCTGAAACAGTCAGAAAAGCCGCACCAGGTCAAAGGTCAGATTCCCATCTGGAAGTGAGACGCACTTTTAAGATTCACCAGATTTTTATTTCTAGAATTTTGCAGTAATTTTATCGGCTCAGATAAAGTCCGGTTAGCTGCAGAACCAGAACCGGGTCCAAGCGATCAGTGAACAGGACGAGTTCTCAAAGATCCGCTAAGCCGGTTCCACTCCGGCCACCGGGTGGCGCCGCCAGGAATCATTCGGCTAAAACGTTTCATAAAAGATCCGGTTCTGGTTCTTCCTGATCCGATGTTTTCTGGGCTCACGGCAGAACCGGGTTCTGGAAGAGTTCGATTAGAACCAGCTTTTATAAAATCTTATTTTTTTAATTACTATTATTCTCTGTTCTGTGCTGCAGCAGAACCAGTGACCCGGTATCAGGGTTTATCGACTACATGTTGGACCTTCAGAACCAGGACAATGAGATTTTACTCTTAAATTGGAGAAACATCTGGAGTTGATAAACCCGGGTCGAGACCAGAACCAAAAGAAACCCGGATTCTAAAGGTTCTAAAGGTCATAAACTGGATTCTGGCTCGAAATGGACCCACACGGTTCTGAGTGTTGGGTTCTGGACGGCCCGGTTTGGGACTCAACCTGATGTTTGTGGACTGATCCGACCCGGTCAGGACCGCATGTGTTCTGGTACCAGTCCTGACCGGGTCTCAGGATTCTAAGAGGAGAACCTTCTGGGTTCAGCTGGGAGTCCGTAGTGACCCGGCTGTGGTTCTGATCGGATCCTGGTCTTTTGTGCTGAGCGGGGTTCGGGTTCTGACCGGGTCCGGACTCGGAGCTGGACTGGTTCTGGTACCAGAGGAGGATCAGAGACATGATTTAGTGAAGCTGATTGGATCAGTGATTTGGGTTCTGATGGAACCGGTTGTGGCTCTGCGTGGCGGTGCCGGTCGGGTCGGGTCGGGTCCGGTACCGGTCCGGTTCTGAGGCTAGCAGCTGCAGCCCTCCTTGGCCGGCTGGCTGTCGGCGTTGAGCCGGCCGCCCTGCGGCGCCGACGGCTTGTGCTGGACGCCGGACTCGGCCGCGTTCAGGTCCAAACTGCCGTCCTGGATGTTCTGGTAGATCTTCTTGGCCGCCTCCAGAAACGCCTCCTCCACGTTCTCTCCTCTGGGGAACAGAACCAGAACCAGAACCGGGAGTGAAGCAGCATTTCTCACACCAACAGAACCAACAGAACCTGAGGCGGTCCGACTCTTACGTCTTGGCGCTGGCCTCCAGGAACAGCAGACCTGGACCAACAGGAAGTAGAGAGATCGGATCAGAACCACTTCCTGTCTGACAGATAAGCCCCGCCCCCTCGGCCAGGCCCCCTCACCGTTCTCCTCGGCGAACTGCTTGGCCTCTTCGTACGTCACGTCCCTCTGGGCCTCCAGGTCGGCCTTGTTCCCGATCAGGATGATCACCTGGAAACGAGGAACGATCAGAACCAAACGGCACCGCCTGGTGGAGAGCTGAGGAATTACAGCGCTGATTGACTGCTGAGCTACGGCACCGCCAAGTGGCTAAAAGCTCAGTTACAGCACCACCTAGTGGCTAAAAGCTGAGCTACAGCATCGTCTAGTGGCTAAAAGCTCAGTTACAGCACCGCCTAGTGGCTAAAAGCTGAGCTTCAGCACCGTTTGGTGGCTAAAGGCTGATTACAGCACCGCCTAGTGGCTAAAAGCTGAGCTATAGCTCCGTTTGGTGGCTAAAAGCTGAGCTTCAGCACCGTTTGGTGGCTAAAAGCTGAGTTACAGCGCCGTCTGGTGGCTAAAAGCTGAGCTATAGCTCCGTTTGGTGGCTAAAAGCTCAGTTACAGCACCGCCTAGTGGCTAAAAGCTGAGCTTCAGCACTGTTTGGTGGCTAAAGGCTGATTACAGCACCACCTAGTGGCTAAAAGCTGAGCTATAGCTCCGTTTGGTGGCTAAAAGCTGAGCTTCAGCACCGTTTGGTGGCTAAAAGCTCAGTTACAGCACCGCCTAGTGGCTAAAGCTGAGCTTCAGCACCGTTTGGTGGCTAAAGGCTGATTACAGCACCGCCTAGTGGCTAAAAGCTGAGCTACAGCGCCGTCTGGTGGCTAAAAGCTGAGCTACAGCGCCGTCTGGTGGCTAAAAGCTGAGCTATAGCTCCGTTTGGTGGCTAAAAGCTCAGTTACAGCACCGCCTAGTGGCTAAAAGCTGAGCTTCAGCACCGTTTGGTGGCTAAAGGCTGATTACAGCACCGCCTAGTGGCTAAAAGCTGAGCTACAGCGCCGTCTGTGGCTAAAAGCTGAGCTACAGCGCCGTCTGTGGCTAAAAGCTGAGCTATAGCTCCGTTTGGTGGCTAAAAGCTCAGTTACAGCACCGCTAGTGGCTAAAGCTGAGCTACAGCGCCGTCTGGTGGCTAAAAGCTGAGCTACAGCGCCGTCTGGTGGCTAAAAGCTGAGCTACAGCGCCGTCTAGTGGCTAAAAGCTGGTGTCATTTCCATCCCTGGTTCTGGTCGGATCCAGGTCAGAGGTCAGAGGTCAGAAGGCCTCACCGTGTTGGGGTTGGTCAGGTTCCGGGCGTCCGTCAGCCAGCTGCTCAGGTGGTTGTAGGTACTTCTCCTGGAAAATAGCAGAAGAAGAAGAGGAAGTTATTCAGCCTCCACTAGATACAAAAAAAAATTAATCTGCAGCAACAAATTAATGTGAAATATTTAGTTTATGAATTTAAATTACACAAAAACATTATATAAAAAAATAATAATAAATACAATTCTAAATGAAAAAAAGCATTTAAAAACATAGGTTTTTAAAAATCTAAAATTAATTTAATTAAACTAAAACTGTTAAGAAAATCTATAAAATGGAATCAAAACAGGAAAAATTACATATTGATATATTGCATAAGGCATCAAATCTGTAGAAAAGAAAAAATTATGAAAATAAACAAAAGTGATATCAACTGGAAAAATAATTACAGGAAAACTTATGAAAACATTTAAATAAAATAAAAAAGATAAGTTATGAAACACAAATAAAGAAACTAAAATTCATAAATTTAAAGAAGCTTAACATTTTATTTAAATAGAATGTGATAATTAAAAAAGGAATAAGAGGCGCAGATTTAAAATAAATATAATAAAACTTATGTTTATTTATAACATTTTATTTACAAAAATGAACTAAAATCATCTGGACAAAAATTCACAAAATTATTTTATGCAGATTTGCTTCAAATTTTAACATCTTTGCCAAGAAAAGAGAAAATGTTGCCCAGTAACGACTGAGTTTATTAAGGGAGTTTGTTTTGGTCCAATTTTGAATTTACCCTCATATTTTCACCATAAAAACTATTTACCTTCCCTTATGTGGTATCATTATTTTCAGCACAACCTCAGCTTTATCATTTTACAGTGTTTGTTTCGTTTTGACAAAATGCATCATCACAGTGGACCAAAATCACAAAGAAAACAAAATCCGAGTAGAAAAAATATTGATATTTTTAGTATAAAATTCACAAAAATATTGAACAAATAATTTTTTAACTAGTAATGATAATTTATAGTAGAGGTGAGCCGATCGATCGGTGACCGATCATAAACGGCCGATTTCCGTGAAATCGGTGATGATCGGGATCGGCGATCATTGGCTCTGTTACCGATATCGATCAGCTGCATCTCGTTTCCCAGCCTGTCTGTCCAGCTGGTCTCGTCTTTCCTTCACTGCTCAAACCGCAGCAACAAATCCTATAACCACTGAGTGAATGAGGACGTTTGCGTGTTGCAGCGGAAAATAGAAGCAGGTCAAAATACATCAACAATGCCCGTTTTGTTTAGTTTTCTTCTTGGAAAAAGATATTAAAAACAACTTTTTTTGTCTAAATTAAGGTGAATTTATGGTTCTTTTTTTCACATAATGTAACGGTAGTGTTTATGATAAAATAATAAATAAATTATAACTATGTGATCGGTATCAGTATCGGGAGAAAAAAACCTGATCGGCACATCCGTAATTTATAGTGTACATTTTAAAAACGTGTAAAAATGTTGCAAAAAAACAAAATTAAATACGTTTCACATTAAATTGTGTGACTCCACCACAGCTTTTTCCCAACATCACAAAATCTCATGTGTTTTTCTTTACAATTAACAAATATGTCAATGTTTCCACCACACATTCCTTCCAATATCAAAATGTTTCAAGTGTTTTTTTTCTTACAACTATCTACAAAATGGGTCAGTTGTGCCACTCATCAAAACAGTTTCTGTCCAGAAAAGACACAGTTGCACATCATGAGCCTTTCTGCAGCCTCAGCAGCAGAGAAACAAAACGTTTGGCCAGCAGGGGGAGCAGCTTTACCTGCGCCCATCTGTTTTCCTGGGCTATGAAACACGGAAGAGGCTGTCAGCTCCTGAGCATCGGAGCTGCTTTGCAGTCATGTAGCGATGGCCGACTTTGACACACAGACTAAAAACTACTGCGCACACACTCACAAACTCTGACTGACACACTTATAGTCTAAAATCTCATCCGAAACACAAATCCAAAGCGTCACTGCGCTGGTCTCTTCCGTCTCCAAAACTCTCCAGAGCGTCTCGCACCACGTATCTGCTCCCCCCCCACAACATACCGACACCTTGTGGTACATTTCAGGAAATATAAAAACTGGATGTCATGTTGCATTCAAGCATTTCCTGGTCACAAAACATTCACTGGATGCGCCAGAAGACGAATAAGAGTTTTCCGTCTCTCGGCTCAAAGCGCCGCTGCGCTTCATTCTTTACATAATCTTTCATATGCAGAACTGAAACCACTAAACTGAAAACTAATCATGAAGTTGGTGCCACCAATCGCTCCGGTATCCAAACTCTACATCCACTTCGTGATCTCACTGCCTTTGCAGCTGCTCCGTTCGCGTCGTAACTCCAATCCGCTTCTCTTTCACCGCAACTTCAACAACTTTACTTCGTTTCTTAGCAACAAAATACATCCCAAAAAACCTCATTGTCAAGGCTTCGTCCTCTGACCTCTGACCCAGAGGTGTCAAACTCCAGTCCGCCGCTGTCCTGCAACCTTTACATGAGCCTCTGCTGCACCACCTGAATAGAATAATCAGGTCATTAGCAGGACTCTGGAGACCTGAGCTACACAAGAAGAAGGTAATTAAGCCGCTTCATTCCAGCGTTTTGTACCTGTAGCACATCTAAAAACTGCAGGACAGCAGAGGACTGGAGTTTGACACCCCTGCTCTAACCCTTAACCTATAACCTCTAACCTCCATGGACTTCAGGGCTCCGCAGTCATGTAGCGACTCATGTTGACACACTAGAAACCGTCTACACACACACACAACACACACTAACTGACGTATGATTGAAACATCTAATCCAAAACACGACCAGCTAAATCCGACGCTCAGCAGCGCCGCTCTCTACCGCCACCTACTGTCTCCCTGCGCTGCTGTTCCGACCTCAAATCAAGATGCTTCCTGATTGGTGGCTTCAGAAATGTGGTGAGTTTGGAGGAACTCGGAAAAATGGCTTTCATGTTGCATTCGTTCACTTTTTGCTCCTAAAACATCCTGATTGGCTCAACATGCGTCAAAATGATGGATCATATTCCTGGTTTGATTTGGAAGCAAATATAAAACGATCCATATAAAAACACTACATTTATAAAGTCTCTCCTGTCCGAATAGAAACGCTCACCTCTCTCCGTTACACAGGAGCCTTTTAAATGCGTGACGTCAGCATGACGTCATGCCCGCCGCAGGGCGGGCGGCGACTTCACAGGGTTTGAATCATGACAAAGAGGAATAAACCGTGACCCACCTGGTGATGTCATAGACCATGAGGGCCCCCGCGGCCCCCCGGTAGTAGGACCGGGTCACGGCCCGGAACCGCTCCTGACCCGCCGTGTCCCAGATCTGCAGCTTCACCTTCTGACCGTGGACCTCCATGATCCTGGTCCCGAACTCCACGCCGATGGTGTGAGGACAGTCGGCCATGACTGAACACACACACACACACACACACAGGGTTCTGATCGGGTCCCATCAGAACCGGGTCAGGACCGGGTCAGAACCGATCACTCACATTTCTTCTCGGTGAACTGATGCAGCAGACACGACTTCCCGACGCCCATGTCTCCTGAAACACACACACACACACACACACACACACACCGGGACATGTGGGCAGTCAGAGGACATGGACTGGACCCGGTTCGGTCCGGTTCGGTTCGGACTCACCGATGATGATGTACTTGAAGATGTAGGAGTAATTGTAGGGAGCGGCTGTCATGGTGACTCTGTGGACGAGACAAACAGGGACACGGTGAGACCCGGCCCGGTTCGGCTGGTCCGAACCGGGCCCGCGCAGCCTGGCAGAGCCCGAACTGGAGCCAGAACCCGGTTCCGAGGCGGTCGGTCAGCTGACTTCCCTCTCCGAGCTAACCGGCTAACGGCTAACAGCAGGAGGCCGCTGGGCTCCCGAACGGACCGAGCCGCAGCCCGTCCGGAACCAGAACCTGTAGCTTTACCTTCGGTGCGGCGGCCTGGTCCTGCTGGAAGCTGGTTGAGCTGCTGGTTAGCTGCTGGTTGAGGCTGGTAACCGCTGATCCGTCAGGAAACCTGCTTCACTTCCGCTTCTTCTTCTTCTTCTTCTGCTGTCACCGCAGATTCCATCCGAACAGTTATACTACCGCCACCTGCTGGGCGCGTTTAGCTTCTACAATGGGGAAAACGGGGAAAGACGCCTAAGAACCTGGATAAAGGCATAATTCACTCATCTGGGTATTTTTTTAATTTTAAAGATTTTAATGTAATTTATTAGTTTATTTATAACAGACCAAAAAAAATAAAAACATAGAGATATTTGTCATATAGAAATATTTTATGGATTGTTTACAAATCTAATAATCTTCTCATGAGATAATCATTTAGATTTTGGTCTGGACTTTGAATAGGCCATTCTGACCTGATCTAATCCATCCCATAATATCTCTAACTGGATGTTCTGCAGGTTTCTTTCCCGGATTGCTCTTGATTCAGATTAAAACAACTCTGGCCAGATTCCCACAGGATGATGCTGCCACCTCCTTGTCTCATAGCAGGTTGACTTCAACCCCCATTTGGTCTCAGTCCTTCCAGAAAACACATAAAGGTTTCACTTTGAACCATTTGGAGAAAAAAGACCTCTTTGTTTGCATTAATCACTTTAAGAACGAGTGACATAAATTCAATGTGCTGATGTGGCGCCTTGGCTGTTGTTTTGTTAGCAATAGCATCGTGCCTTTTGCTAAGCTGTGTGCTAGCGGGTAGATGACTTAAGGACATTACTGTACTACGTGTTTGATTAGTACTGTTACATAAAGAGTTTGGCATCACCTGATTCAAATGCATTCGTTTGCTAACGTTCTTGGTGCTAGAGTTAGCGAACTTGCTAATCCTGCTGAGGCCTTGTTTACTGGAGATGTTTGTTCAGGCTGTTTGGAGGATGGAGGAGTTTAGCGTTGTTGACCTCTGGCTCTGAGATGGTAAGAGGTGGTATATGCTGTGGGCTGTCTGATGCAGCATTGACACTGAGCCTTCGACATCATCTCTTCATGAGATGTTCATCCAGTTGTCACCAAGACAATGAACCACATTCCAGCGGTTAGGCTGAGGAGGAGGAGGAGGAGGAGGAGGAGGAAGAGGAGGAGGAGGAAGGTGCAGCTGCTGGACTGTCTCTGAAGGAGAAGCTAAGGACCAGAAGTTGGACCCTGTGCTGTTGGACACTTTAAGACAAGAATGGGATGAACAACATCTGGAAGCTTTCCTGGTTTTGGAAGCGCAGCCACAGAAAGTGGCTTCTGACTTTTAACTGCTGGGAGATGGAAAGAAACCACCACAGACTGGGAACAACTTAGACCAGGGACAGGGAGCGAGTCCGAGTCTAAAATACAGAGAGGGACGTGAACGTCTCACAGGACAGGAGACAGGAGAGGAGATAAAGACGGATGGATATGAAGCAAAATCAGAATCAAAGGTGGTTTGTTTTTCACTCTGACCATCACATAGAGAGACGGACGATCCCCCCTCCTCCATGTGTTCAGGTCTCACCAGATGGGCGGAGGACTGGGCGGGGGTGAGGGGCAGGACTGGGCTGTGAGGGGCAGGACTGGGGCAGGACTGGGGCATTACTGGGCTGTCAGACCTGCGTCCCACAGAGCCAACTGAGGGAGTCCAGAGAGGAGGAAACCTGACGTCTGTTTTTCTTCCAGCGGAGATGAGACTGAAGATGAGCAGCTGCTGAGACGACAGACATGGACAAACAGAAAGGTACTGAGGTTGTTTTCTATTCTATTCTATTCTATTCTATTCTATTCTATTCTATTCTCTGTTTTTCTGACCAGACTGAATCTAACTCCAGATAGCAGAGCAGCTCAGTTAAAACAGCCGTTTGTCTTCAGATATATAGAATATTTTAAGTAGATTTTAAGGATTTTTGTAATATTTGTTTAATTTGTGTTAAATTTAACAAGCAATTAAGTCTCAAACTCTCAAAAGTTTTAATTATTCTGTTAAATATCGATCCAAAGTTTGCTGCAGATCAGCTTCTCTTCCTCTTCCATAACAACCTGTTGTCATTTAGTCTCTACTTCCATCCATTTCTCTCAGCTAAAATGATCCTTAAAAGACACAAATCACTTGTATAATTTAGCTAAATTTAATGTTAATTGAGATATTTTATATTGTACACTGTTGTGGTTCTGATTCCTGACTGAAGTTATGAAAAAGGACATTAATCTGACTGGAGGAGATGGAGTCATGTCACCACATCAGATTATAGAAAACCACCTAAAATTATCAGCAAAAATGTGGTGGAAGACATTCTGCAGGAGACGATGAAGACAATAAAACCACTGATGAAATAATTCACAGCATTGTTGATCAAATTATCAAGAAATTTCCTCATGTAGAATATCTGCAGTTTATTGTAAACTATTACATCCTTATTATCAAAGTGTACAAACTGATACAATCCGTACCAAATATCCCATAAGAGTCGATATAAAAACACTGAACCTGCAAGAGAAAGAAACAATGGAGTCAAAATGTAGTCGACTTTATGTTTATTAAAATGTGATGCAGATTTTTAATGTTTCAAACATTATGAAAACATGTTTTTACTACTTTAATGATAAAAGTAAAAACTAAAGCCAACATAAACACAGAGAAACATGAATGTCTTTGTAAGAATCTGATGAGGCTTGTTTGTTAGGTTGAATATAAAATATCAACCTCTAACCAGAAGATACTATATATCATTAAATCCACATTTTTCTTTTTAAAAATGTTTTTTATTGGTCTCATGTAATGCTATAATCTAAATGTGTTGTTTTTATGAACTGTAAGCAGAAAATCATCCTAATCACGAAAACAAGTCAGTATTTGACTTTTTTACTTAACTGAAATAAATGGACTTTTTAATAATATTCTAATTTATCTTTTTAGTTTTACTTTTTAGTCACGGCAAATATTTTCTAATTTGTTTGTGTTAAAAATGACAGATACATGTTTGACTGTGAAGATGAAGTATTTTTAAAAATGTCTTTTATAAACAGTTCAAAGGGTTTGAGATCAGCAGCTGATTTAATTCACTTTTTCAGGGGATTTTTCTCCTGACAGTTAAAATAATCTATTTAAATATTTTTATTTTATTTGTCTTTTCTGAACTGAACCAGAACTGATAAATTCCTTCTTTGTTATTACTTTTAAAAAGTCACTTTAAAAATGTTGTAATATTTTAGCTAAAGGCCTTTAAAGTTACATTTATCTTCATGGATTAAATTTTAAAACCTCTGCTGCTGTTTGCACCTGATTTAAAAACAAACAGCAAAGCTGTAAACTCATTTATCTTCCAATAGAAACAGCAGAGAGACTCTGAGTTTTGTTTCTCATCAGCGGAATGGAAACAGCGACATGTATTTTGTGCAGTCGCAGCTGTTTGCCTATAGGGGGCAGTGTTTCAGCCCGTCCTCCTGCTGCTCTGAAGTCTTTATCTCGCTGCTGGTATGTTAACAATCGGAAACACCCCTGCTTGCTCCTCCGTCCTCCTCCTCCTTCCTGCTCTTCATCATCATGTCTTCCTCCCGCGGCGTCTCCAGGGACGCGGCTAATAGGCCGTTTAGGTCCATCAGATTTCCGGGTGTTTGTGTCTTCAAGGTATCCAAACCAACAGTTATTCCCATATTCAGAGCTGACCCAGCCCACTGAGACATCAGGAGAGCAAACGGAAACTAAATGCTGAGGGACATTGAGGAGATAAGCTGCTGGTGTCTCCTGGAAGCAGCTCAGAAACATGAATGGAGCGTTTTCTCTCCAGCAGATGAAAGAGAGTGGCTCCCTCCCTTCTCTACATCTGAGGTCCCAAAATCACACGATTTCGTCTCAACAAACATGAATCAATGTCATTCTAACATGAAAAGACAAGTCCGAGCCCCTAAGTACCTCTTTGAAGGCTTGATCAGCACAAAGCGTCCCCATAATTCGCCATGTCCCCATAAGGGATATAAATACACGAGTCCCCACAAACACAGCTGGACAGACACGCAACATGTTTGGGGTTTTTGCAGGAATCACATCTTCTGACTAATTTCAGGGTTTGGTTTTCGCTGCTGAAGCTACTTTTTCTAAAAGCTGCGACCGAAGCAGATTACAGGAGCAGCTGAGGCCCGTTTCTCTGATTTCAGGCCACAATAAACGCAGAAACAATCAACTGACAAGACTGACCAGCTGGGAGCCAATCTGGGGAACATGTGGCTAAAGCCGGGAGAGGCGGGCTCCGGGAGGCCGGACACATCTGGCTGAATCTGGGTCACATGCAGCTGCAGACCAGCAGCCATTGTTTGTGGACATGTCCCGTGTTTTTTGGACGTCTCTAATGTTTGTGGACGTCTCCAGTGTTTTTGTATGTTTCCAATGTTTTTGGACATGTCCCTGTTTTTTGGACGTGTCCAGAGTTTTTGTATGTCTCCAGTGTTTCTGAACATGTCTGTGTTTTTGGACATGTCCCAGTGTTTTTGGACGTGTCCAGAGTTTTTGTATGTCTCCAGTGTTTCTGGATGTGTCCAGAGTTTCTGGACATGTCCCATGTTTTTTGTATGTCTCCAGTGTTTTTGTGTGTCTCCAGTGTTTCTGGACGTGTCCAGAGTTTTTGTATGTCTCCAGTGTTTCTGGACGTGTCCAGAGTTTTTGTATGTCTCCAGTGTTTTGTGTGTCTCCAGTGTTTTTGTGTGTCTCCAGTGTTTTTGTGTGTCTCCAGTGTTTCTGGACGTGTCCAGAGTTTTTGTATGTCTCCAGTGTTTTTGTGTGTCTCCAGTGTTTCTGGACGTGTCCAGAGTTTTTGTATGTCTCCAGTGTTTCTGGACATGTCCCATATTTTTTGGACGTGTCCAGAGTTTTTGTATATCTCCAGAGTTTTTGTATGTCTCCAGTGTTTCTGGATGTGTCCAGAGTTTCTGGACATGTCCCATGTTTTTTGTATGTCTCCAGTGTTTTTGTGTGTCTCCAGTGTTTCTGGACGTGTCCAGAGTTTTTGTATGTCTCCAGTGTTTTTGTGTGTCTCCAGTGTTTTTGTGTGTCTCCAGTGTTTCTGGACGTGTCCAGAGTTTTTGTATGTCTCCAGTGTTTCTGGACATGTCCCATATTTTTTGGACGTGTCCAGAGTTTTTGTATATCTCCAGAGTTTTTGTATGTCTCCAGTGTTTCTGGATGTGTCCAGAGTTTCTGGACATGTCCATGTTTTTTGTATGTCTCCAGTGTTTTTGTGTGTCTCCAGTGTTTCTGGACGTGTCCAGAGTTTTTGTATGTCTCCAGTGTTTTTGTGTGTCTCCAGTGTTTTTGTGTGTCTCCAGTGTTTTTGGACGTGTCCAGAGTTTTTGTATGTCTCCAGTGTTTTTGTGTGTCTCCAGTGTTTCTGGACGTGTCCAGAGTTTTTGTATGTCTCCAGTGTTTCTGGACGTGTCCAGAGTTTCTGGACATGTCCCATGTTTTTTGTATGTCTCCAGTGTTTTTGTGTGTCTCCAGTGTTTTTGGCGTCTCCATGTGTTATGTTTTGGACGTGTCCAGAGTTTTTGTATGTCTCCAGTGTTTTTGTGTGTGTCCAGTGTTTTTGTGTGTCTCCAGTGTTTTGGACGTGTCCAGAGTTTTTGTATGTCTCCAGTGTTTTTGTGTGGTCTCCAGTGTTTCTGGACGTGTCCAGAGTTTTTGTATGTCTCCAGTGTTTTCTGGACGTGTCCAGAGTTTTGTATGTCCATGTTTTTTGGACTGTCCCAGTGTTTTGTTGTCTCCAGTGTTTTGGACGTGTCCAGAGTTTTTGTTGTCTCCAGTGTTTTTGGACGTGTCCAGAGTTTTTGTATGTCTCCAGTGTTTTTGGACGTGTCCAGAGTTTTTGTATGTCTCCAGTGTTTTTGTATGTCTCCAGTGTTTTTGGACGTGTCCAGAGTTTTTGTATGTCTCAGTGTTTTTGTTGTCTCCAGTGTTTCTGGACGTGTCCAGAGTTTTTGTATGTCTCCATGTTTTTGTATGTCTCCAGTGTTTTTGTGTGTCTCCAGTGTTTTTGGACGTGTCCAGAGTTTTTGTATGTCTCCAGTGTTTTTGTGTGTCCAGTGTTTTTGGACGTGTCCAGAGTTTTTGTATGTCTCCAGTGTTTTTGGACGTGTCCAGAGTTTTTGTATGTCTCCAGTGTTTTTGTTGTCTCCAGTGTTTTTGGACGTGTCCAGAGTTTTTGTTGTCTCCAGTGTTTTGGACGTGTCCAGAGTTTTTGTATGTCTCCAGTGTTTTTGGAGTGTCCAGTAGTTTTTGTGTGTTCCAGTGTTTTTGAATGTCTCCATGTGTTTTTGGACGTGTCCAGAGTTTTTGTATGTCTCCAGTGTTTCTGGACGTGTCCAGAGTTTTGGATGTCCCATGTTTTTTGTATGTCTCCAGTGTTTTTGAGTGTCTCAAGTTTTTGTTGTCCAGTGTTTTTGAGTGTCCAGAGTTTTTGTGTGTCTCCAGTGTTTTTGGACGTGTCCAGAGTTTTTGTATGTCTCCAGTGTTTTTGGACGTGTCCAGAGTTTTTGTAGTCTCCAGTGTTTTTGGACGTGTCCAGAGTTTTTGTATGTCTCCAGTGTTTTTGGAGTGTCCAGAGTTTTTGTATGTCTCCCGTGTTTTTGGACGTGTCCAGAGTTTTTGTATGTCTCCAGTGTTTTTGGACGTGTCCAGAGTTTTTGTATGTCTCCAGTGTTTTTGGACGTGTCCAGAGTTTTTGTATGTCTCCAGTGTTTTTGGACGTGTCCAGAGTTTTTGTATGTCTCCAGTGTTTTTGGACGTGTCCATAGTTTTTGTATGTCTCCAGTGTTTTTGGACGTGTCCAGAGTTTTTGTATGTCTCCAGTGTTTTTGGACGTGTCCAGAGTTTTTGTATGTCTCCAGTGTTTTTGTGTGTCTCCAGTGTTTTTGGACGTGTCCAGAGTTTTTGTATGTCTCCAGTGTTTTTGGACGTGTCCAGAGTTTTTGTATGTCTCCAGTGTTTCTGGACGTGTCCAGAGTTTTTGTGTGTCTCCAGTGTTTCTGGACATGTCCCGTGTTTGTGGACATGTCCAGCCGTCCTCGTGTTGTTGCTGCAGAGCTGTGGGTGTGTGAGGTATGCGCTGCTCGGTGTTTAAAGCAGCAGCGGCCTGATAAGCAGCGCTGTGAAACGGCAGAGGAGTTAATCAACATTTAACCTCCGTCTCCCACGCCGCCGCCTGAATGGACGCTGTCTGTCCTCATGAATGGACTCCAGGACAGGCCTCCATTGTTCAGGACGGCTCTGTCTGCATGTCCGCCTCACAAGCGGCTCTGAGATCGGCCCAGTCGGCCGCTTTGAGACTCATTCGCCTCAGTGAAGCTCAAATAAAACCAGAAAGTAAAAAGGTTCTACCAGAACCAGAACCGGAACCAGAACCGGACCTTCTTGAGGCCACAGCTGCTCTCCACCTCTAAACCAGCCGAATACAGACATGGGACTGATGCAGGCTGGCAGGGCAGGAATCACACGGATACAGAGTTTATTTTTTATGTGACAGTGAAATTTACTCCAAAGACAATCTGAAACGTGTGGAGTCTGTGTTCAGCTTTGGAACATTCAGTTCTGGTCTCTGGTCATATTTACTGTCGCTCCTAAATAACTAAATAACGTATGGAAAACTGGCCAGTCTAATGAATACTGCCGCCACTGGCTGCAGGTGGTACTGCAGATGTCCAAACTGATGGAGAGTTTAGGTTGTTTGTTTCTCCCTGGAAAATTATTTATGAGGCTTTTCTGCATCACAGCAAATGTTATTCTCATGATTTCCCCCCCAAAAGGCCACAAATTCCTCAGATTCCTGTAAAAGGCAGGAAGGGAAGGAGGATGAGACGGAGGAGAAGCATTTCGCTCAGCAAACACTAAAACACTCATTTATTCTGAGGTTAAACCATCACCAGGTTTAGTTTACAGGATTGTTTGTGATTATCAAAGCCAGAAACGGATAAAATCACATTAAAGTATCACATTTTGTCAAACCGAGTCTCTCCTGTAGAATCGATGCATCTGCAACAGACATGAACTAAGAAAAACAAGATTTCAGCAACAATGAAAACATAAAACATGACGTTAATTTGATGTTAATCAGAATAAATTAAACTGATGAATCCAGACCCCATGTAGCTTGTTTCTGATAAATACATTTATGTTCTAAATCAATAATTATTGTGGTTTATAGACATTTCTAAGCTCTGAAACTTTAATCTTTAATTACATCTGACAAGTTTTCAAAAACTCTAGTTTTATCTGACAGATGATCTTATGGAGCAGCTTGGAGGCTAAATTAAATATTTATGCTACAAATACAGTATTAAAAAGTGTCACTGTGTTGATAGCCATTAAAATCATGAAGTTTATTTGTAAAGCATATTTCAACAGTTCAAAGGACAAAGAAACAAAAACATGAGATTACAGCGGTAAAAATAAAAAGAAGGAATGAAATACAAACTAAATTTAATTTTGTTTATTTCCAGATATTATTGAGGCCCTAAAGAGACTTTTGAAGGAGAATTTCTTCCAGTTTGTCTCTGATTTGAGTTTTAATGATCATTGATTATTTATCAGGTTCTGACAGTTTATCAACTGAGCAGCACAAACATCAGGCGTAGAGCAGAAGGTTAAACATTAGCAGTGTGTTTGCTCTGATCCGCTACATCATGGGAGAAACTTTCCTGCTTTTTATTTTCCACGCCAGAGGAAAACGAGCCGAGGAGATTCAATCTGATCGACCGGCAGCTTGAAGCTCACAGAGAGAAAAACGCTTCAGATCAAATGATTCTTTACGTCTGTGATGATTAATAACCGTTACTGATTCCTGCTGATGTTTAAAGGCAGATCTGCTCATGAAGCCGAATCTGGTTGATGATGCAAAGCTGCTGGAATGATGGAGACGGTTAAACATTAAGGAAGGAGAGCAAACAGACAGAGAGTCACAGATAAGGACACGAGTCACCACAACTCAGCCAACCGTCGTCTCTCTGTCCCTCTCCTTCAGCTGGCCGATGAATGACTCGTTCAGGTGAATGACTCGTTCAGTTGGCCGATGAATGACTCGTTCAGGTGAATGACTCGTTCAGCTGGCCGATGAATGACTCGTTCAGGTGAATGACTCGTTCAGCTGTCTGATGAATGACTCGTTCAGCTGTCTGATGAATGACTCGTACAGTTGGCCGATGAATGACTCGTTCAGGTGAATGACTCGTTCAGCTGGCCGATGAATGACTCGTTCAGGTGAATGACTCGTTCAGGTGAATGACTCGTTCAGCTGGCCGATGAATGACTCGTTCAGGTGAATGACTCGTTCAGATGAATGACTCGTTCAGCTGTCTGATGAATGACTCGTTCAGTTGGCCGATGAATGACTCGTTCAGGTGAATGACTCGTTCAGCTGTCTGATGAATGACTCGTTCAGATGAATGACTCGTTCAGCTGTCTGATGAATGACAGCTGAACGAGTCATTCGTTCAGCTGTCTGATGAATGACTCGTTCAGGTGAATGACTCGTTCAGTTGGCCAATGAATGACTCGTTCAGGTGAATGACTCGTTCAGCTGTCTGATGAATGACTCGTTCAGCTGTCTGATGAATGACTCGTTCAGGTGAATGACCCGTTCAGTTGGCCGATGAATGACTCGTTCAGGTGAATGACTCGTTCAGTTGGCCGATGAATGACTCGTTCAGGTGAATGACTCGTTCAGCTGTCTGATGAATGACTCGTTCAGGTGAATGACCCGTTCAGTTGGCCGATGAATGACTCGTTCAGGTGAATGACTCGTTCAGCTGTCTGATGAATGACTCGTTCAGGTGAATGACTCGTTCAGGTGAATGACTCGTTCAGCTGGCCGATGAATGACTCGTTCAGGTGAATGACTCGTTCAGCTGGCCGATGAATGACTCGTTCAGGTGAATGACTCGTTCAGCTGTCTGATGAATGACTCGTTCAGTTGGCCGATGAATGACTCGTTCAGGTGAATGACTCGTTCAGCTGTCTGATGAATGACTCGTTCAGATGAATGACTCGTTCAGCTGGCCGATGAATGACTCGTTCAGGTGAATGACTCGTTCAGCTGTCTGATGAATGACTCGTTCAGCTGTCTGATGAATGACTCGTTCAGGTGAATGACCCGTTCAGTTGGCCGATGAATGACTCGTTCAGGAGAATGACTCGTTCAGCTGGCCGATGAATGACTCGTTCAGGTGAATGACTCGTTCAGCTGGCCGATGAATGACTCGTTCAGCTGGCCGATGAATGACTCGTTCAGGTGAATGACTCGTTCAGCTGGCCGATGAATGACTCGTTCAGCTGGCCGATGAATGACTCGTTCAGGTGAATGACTCGTTCAGCTGGCCGATGAATGACTCGTTCAGCTGTCTGATGAATGACTCGTTCAGTTGGCCGATGAATGACTCGTTCAGGTGAATGACTCGTTCAGATGAATGACTCGTTCAGCTGTCTGATGAATGACTCGTTCAGCTGTCTGATGAATGACTCGTTCAGTTGGCCGATGAATGACTCGTTCAGGTGAATGACTCGTTCAGTTGGCCGATGAATGACTCGTTCAGGTGAATGACTCGTTCAGCTGTCTGATGAATGACTCGTTCAGTTGGCCGATGAATGACTCGTTCAGGTGAATGACTCGTTCAGCTGTCTGATGAATGACTCGTTCAGATGAATGACTCGTTCAGCTGGCCGATGAATGACTCGTTCAGGTGAATGACTCGTTCAGCTGTCTGATGAATGACTCGTTCAGGTGAATGACTCGTTCAGCTTTCTGATGAATGACTCGTTCAGATGAATGACTCGTTCAGCTGTCTGATGAATGACTCGTTCAGCTGTCTGATGAATGACTCGTTCAGCTGTCTGATGAATGACTCGTTCAGGTGAATGACCCGTTCAGTTGGCCAATGAATGACTCGTTCAGGTGAATGACTCGTTCAGCTGTCTGATGAATGACTTGTTCAGATTAATGACTCATTCAGGTGAATGACTCGTTCAGCTGTCTGATGAATGACTCGCTCAGCTGTCTGATGAATGACTCGTTCAGGTCAATGACTCGTACAGTTGGCCGATGAATGACTCGTTCAGGTGAATGACTCGTTCAGCTGTCTGATGAATGACTCGTTCAGGTGAATGACTCGTTCAGCTGGCCGATGAATGACTCGTTCAGGTGAATGACTCGTTCAGCTGGCCGATGAATGACTCGTTCAGGTGAATGAGTCGTTCAGCTGGCCGATGAATGACTCGTTCAGGTGAATGACTCGTTCAGCTGTCTGATGAATGACTCGTTCAGGTGAATGACTCGTTCAGATGAATGACTCGTTCAGCTGTCTGATGAATGACTCGTTCAGCTGTCTGATGAATGACTCGTTCAGGTCAATGACTCGTACAGTTGGCCGATGAATGACTCGTTCAGGTGAATGACTCATTCAGCTGTCTGATGAATGACTTGTTCAGATTAATGACTCGTTCAGGTGAATGACTCGTTCAGCTGTCTGATGAATGACTTGTTCAGATTAATGACTCGTTCAGGTGAATGACTCGTTCAGCTGTCTGATGAATGACTCGTTCAGGTGAATGACTCGTTCAGCTGTCTGATGAATGACTCGTTCAGGTGAATGACTCGTTCAGCTGTCCGATGAATGACTCGTTCAGGTGAATGACTCGTTCAGCTGGCCGATGAATGACTCGTTCAGGTGAATGACTCGTTCAGCTGGCCGATGAATGACTCGTTCAGGTGAATGACTCGTTCAGATGGCCGATGAATGACTCGTTCAGGTGAATGACTCGTTCAGCTGTCTGATGAATGACTCGTTCAGTTGGCCGTTGAATGACTCGTTCAGTTGGCCGATGAATGACTCGTTCAGATGAATGACTCGTTCAGCTGTCTGATGAATGACTCGTTCAACTGTCTGATGAATGACTCGTTCAGTTGGCCGATGAATGACTCGTTCAGATGAATGACTCGTTCAGCTGTCTGATGAATGACTCGTTCAGCTGTCGGATGAATGACTCGTTCAGGTGAATGACTCGTTCAGTTGGCCGATGAATGACTCGTTCAGGTGAATGACTCGTTCAGTTGGCCGATGAATGACTCGTTCAGGTGAATGACTCGTTCAGCTGTCTGATGAATGACTCGTTCAACTGTCTGATGAATGACTCGTTCAGGTGAATGACTCGTTCAGCTGTCTGATGAATGACTCGTTCAGGTGAATGACTCGTTCAGATGAATGACTCGTTCAGCTGTCTGATGAATGACTCGTTCAGCTGTCTGATGAATGACTCGTTCAGGTGAATGACTCGTTCAGATGGCCGATGAATGACTCGTTCAGGTGAATGACTCGTTCAGCTGTCTGATGAATGACTCGTTCAGTTGGCCGTTGAATGACTCGTTCAGTTGGCCGATGAATGACTCGTTCAGATGAATGACTCGTTCAGCTGTCTGATGAATGACTCGTTCAACTGTCTGATGAATGACTCGTTCAGTTGGCCGATGAATGACTCGTTCAGATGAATGACTCGTTCAGCTGTCTGATGAATGACCCGTTCAGCTGTCTGATGAATGACTCGTTCAGGTGAATGACTCGTTCAGTTGGCCGATGAATGACTCGTTCAGGTGAATGACTCGTTCAGTTGGCCGATGAATGACTCGTTCAGGTGAATGACTCGTTCAGCTGTCTGATGAATGACTCGTTCAACTGTCTGATGAATGACTCGTTCAGGTGAATGACTCGTTCAGCTGTCTGATGAATGACTCGTTCAGCTGTCTGATGAATGACAGCTGAACGAGTCATTCGTTCAGCTGTCTGATGAATGACTCGTTCAGGTGAATGACTCGTTCAGTTGGCCGTATGAATGACTCGTTCAGGTGAATGACTCGTTCAGTTGGCCGATGAATGACTCGTTCAGCTGTCTGATGAATGACTCGTTCAGCTGTCTGATGAATGACTCGTTCAGGTGAATGACTCGTTCAGTTGGCCGATGAATGACTCGTTCAGGTGAATGACTCGTTTAGTTGGCCGATGAATGACTCGTTCAGCTGAATGACTCGTTCAGCTGTCTGATGAATGACTCGTTCAGGTGAATGACTCGTTCAGATGAATGACTCGTTCAGCTGTCTGATGAATGACTCGTTCAGCTGTCTGATGAATGACTCGTTCAGGTGAATGACTCGTTCAGCTGTCTGATGAATGACTCGTTCAGGTCAATGACTCGTACAGTTGGCCGATGAATGACTCGTTCAGGTGAATGACTCGTTCAGCTGGCCGATGAATGACTCGTTCAGGTGAATGACTCGTTCAGCTGTCTGATGAATGACTCGTTCAGATGAATGACTCGTTCAGCTGTCTGATGAATGACTTGTTCAGATGAATGACTCGTTCAGGTGAATGACTCGTTCAGCTGGCCGATGAATGACTCGTTCAGGTGAATGACTCGTTCAGCTGGCCGATGAATGACTCGTTCAGGTGAATGACTCGTTCAGCTGTCTGATGAATGACTCGTTCAGGTGAATGACTCGTTCAGCTGGCCGATGAATGACTCGTTCAGGTGAATGACTCGTTCAGCTGTCTGATGAATGACTCGTTCAGTTGGCCGATGAATGACTCGTTCAGATGAATGACTCGTTCATTACCTGGCTTGTTCACTAACTGACTCAGTAACTTGAATGACTGACTCGTTCGTTAACTCGCCCACTGCTCCTCTCTCTCCCTGCTGTGCTCAGTTCTGGCGAAGCTGATCTGGGATCTGCAGACGTTCCTGTCGGTTCTCGACTCGGAGAACCTGAGCTACATCGCTCAGGCGCAGAAGAAGTCGATCTCAGAGCTGCTGTCCAAACTGCAGACGCCCGACGCTCCAGGTAGCAACCTGCTGATCACTTCCTGGTTCACCCGGTTCCACTTCCTGTTTGGTCCAAAGAAACGGCGGCACAGACGGAGAGAAACAGGCTGCAGATGAAACACGTTCAGATTCATCTGAGCTTCTAGCAAATATTAATATGTGGGAAACATTTAGCTTCTTAATGTGTGAAGCTGATTGACAGTTGATCGGGTTCCTGTGTCTGCAGTGGAAGATGCTGAGTACATGGTGATGACCTGTCCCTCATCGTCGCTAGGCAACGAGCTGGAAGACTCACCTGGGACAGGTACGCCGCGGCGCCGCCTTCCTTCTCCCACCTCAGGTCCGACGTTTGCTCCATGTTTGGTTGTTTCCAGATGCAGTTTGGTCGCCTGAGCTGATCTCACATCATCAGGACCCGTCGGACTGGATGAAGGGCGGGGTGAGCAAACGCCACTGGGTGAACTGGGTGAACTGGGCGAACTGGGCGAACTGGGCGAACTGGGTGAACTTGGCGAACTGGTTTCACCTCCAGGGTTGTCAAGAAAAACTGATTTAAAGGAAAAGAATACAAAGAAAAACTGAAAAGCCTCCAGAAATCCTGCAGTGGTGGTTTAGAGAACCTCGACAAAACCTCCTGTTTCCCATCATGTGGTTACCATGGCAACACAGGAGCATCGTTAATCAGCGGTAAGGAAAAGGGTCATCATCCCATCACGGCAGGTCAGACTCCAACCAAACCTCCTGGCTCCCCGACCTCAGAGAGCAGCTCAAAGGGAAACTGGGCGGAGGGAAGAAAGTTTGTTTTTAGACGGGATCCAGCGCCTGTGATGTGGGTCAGTAATGACAGACCGGGGCCTCCGGGGGTTTGGGAGGAGACGGCGGGGGGAGCGGGGAGAGGGGGGGGGCGGCGGGGGGCACAGGAAGCCCTCTGTTTACACGGGAGGCCGCCGCGCCGCGCTCCCATTGGCTGTCGGGCCTGCAGGGGGAGGAAGCGGCCGCTGATGGCGGCAGATTAGCATCTGGTCTACGTGATGGACAGAAAACATACACACACAAACACACACACACACAACACACACACACACACACACACACACACACGATAAGATCAAAATCCCAGCCCAACGTTCACAGAGCCTCACACAAGTATTCACACCCAGTAACTTTAGATCTACTGGGATTTTATCTGGTGGCTATAAAACCGTCGAGCATCATTTTAATTTTGACATCATAGTTTACATGTTTTATAAAGTCTTTAAATGTTATATTTAGGTTTATGTCGTGTTCTTTAATGTTTATTTTGTCCTGAATGTTCCTTGTTTTAGTTTTGATGAGAGGAAAACAACAGTCCACTTCAAAATAAGAGCAAGAATATAAACTAATTGAGTAATTTTTATGAATTGACGTTGAAAACAGATGTTGAACTTTATTCAACTGGAAGTTCAGTGGATTAGCGCTCTCCATGTGGAAGCTAAGTGCGCTAAATGTTAGCGAAACGAGCAAAGCCTGTAAGAAGAATTAGCTCCGCTATCAGCGGATTAGCGGACTCAGCATGTGATTGACTGTCTGCAGGGCCCCACCGTCCCGCCTCATCCTCCAGGCGGGCTGGGCGACGATGAAGAGGACACCTACGAGGAAGCAGAACCTTACGTGGCGTCAGAAACCACCGCGTCCAACACAGGTACGCAGACACAGCAGAGGAGCCTCAGCGGGCCAAAGCCACTGAACATGGCCCTGTTCCTTCCTCCAGAGAGGCCGGAGTCAGAGAGCAGCCACTACGAGTCCTACGGAGAGGAGGAGGAGGAGGAGGATGAAGGAGGCCTTGTGAAGGACAGAGCTCACTACATCCAGTGGAGCAGCTCCCAGATCAGCCTGCGGCCCGCGCCGGAGTCCCGGCTCTGCGGGTACCTGTGGAGGAGGAAGTGGCTCGGACAGTGGAGCAAGCAGCTCTTCATCATCAAGAACGACATGCTGCTGGTGAGGAAGAGGAAGCGAGGAGATGGTAACCGCGCACGCCAGAGCCATGCACGTTGGCTCTGGTAATCCTCCCTCGAGGCCGATGGGCGTCATTGAGCTACTCACTGTCAGGTTGACGCTTGGCGGCCATCTTTAGTGAGCAAAGTCCTGTGTTGTTGAGGTCTGCTTTCTGCCATGTATAACCAGGACTTACTGGTTCATGTGAGACGATTCATTGTGCACGGATCAAACCAAGATACAGGTAGATGATGGACTGATGGCATTGGATGGATGGAGATGAAGATGGATGGATGATGGATTGTGATATGATGGATGATGGATTGGATGGATGGAAATGGATGGATGGATGGATGGATGATGGAATGGAATAGGATGATGGATGGATGGATGGATGGATGATGATGGATGGATGGATGGATGGATGATGGATGATGGATGATGGATGGATGGATGGATGGATGGATGGATGGATGGATGATGGATGGATGGATGGATCATGGATGGATGGATGGATGATGGATGGATGGATGATGATGGATGGATGGATGGATGGATGATGGATGGATGGATGGATGGAATGGATGGATGGATGGATGATGGATGGATCATGGATGGATGGATGGATGATGGATGGAGATGATGGATGGATGGATGGATGATGGATGATGGATGGAGGGATGGATGATGGATGATGATGGATGGATGGATGTGGATGGAGATGGATGGATGGATGGATGATGGATGGATGATGTGATGGATGGATGGATGGATGATGGGATGGATGGATGGATGATGGATGTGGATGGATGGATGGATGATGGATGGATGGATGGATGATGGATGGATGGATGGATGGATGGATGGATGGATGGATGGATGATGGATATGGATGGATGGATGATGGATGGATGGATGGATGATGGGATATGGATGATGGATGGATGATGGATGGATGATGATGGATGGATGATGGATGGATCAATGGATGGATGGATGATGGATGGATGGATGATGGATGGATGGATGGATGGATGGACAGACAGACAGATGGACCAACAGTCACTCGGTAACTTTGTCTCCACCAGTGCTATAAATTCGCCCGCGACCTGCTGCCCCAGCTGGAGTTGAACCTTCACGGCTGTCAGATTGTCTACAAGTCGAAGAGCAGCGCTAAGATCCAGCACCAGCTCAAACTGGTCCCAATGGCCTCCGAGTCTCTGGTTCTGGGCTACAGCAGCTTCCAGCAGGCGGACGAGTGGAGGAAGGTCAGCGGTCCACCTTTCAGCCTGACCTCTAGAAGCCCAGGGCTGCTGACAGCCGTGGATGAGCTGGTCCTGATGTGGAGTCGTTCTCTGTGTTCCTGTGTGAAGGTGATCGAGGAGGCGAGCGCTGGAGGGGGAGTGGAGTCTCAGAGCTTCTCCTCTCTGAGTAAATCCGACCTGCGACTGTCCTGCAGGGTAAGAAACACGCCAAGGTTCTCCTGGTCCAGTGAAGAACATCCAGATGTGAAGCTTTTAAACTCTAAAACCAGGAAAACCCTTAAGAAAACATCTTTGCTAATAGGAAACAAACGTGAACTCTAAGTGAAAATGTTTTTGTTGTGTCTTCAGTCCAGTACAGTTCTTACCGACTCTGATGAGGAGAAACCTTCAGCTTACTGCAGCCTCAACAGAGACAAAGGTACCGAAACTTTACATCTGTGTTGAGAAAAACAACTGCTGATCTTTCTGAAGCAAATCTGGAAAACCTGGATACTTAGTAGGGCTGTAGTGATTCAATAATCACTACTATCAAGTTCCTGCTCTGAATAGTTTGATACCTTTTTAACCTGAAACATCTGAAGGAATCACTCTAAGCCTGATGACCGAATCACAAGTAGTGAGTGAACAAGGTGACTGTTGGATGTTACGATACTTGCAGATGAATATTGATTTTTTTTTCTAGGAAAGAAAATATCAATATATATCGTGATATCGATATTATTATACAGCCCTAATACTTGGGCGGTTCTAATAAATTAGTCTCGGTTGAGGTCGTCTCCATCAGGGTTGCCACAACATCCTGCACTAACAGTACAATCCATCAGAACATTCATCATCGGTCACTACACACTCACAAACAGCTTTACATCCCGGACAAGCCCCCAATTTACAGCTGGTTGATTGGGGGATGATGGACTTTAAATTATTCAAAACTGACTGTAGACAGTTCAGAAACAGTCGACTGTTTACAGGGATAATTTAGGGATAAATCTTTGAACAATTCAGAAAAATGTAGTGGAAGCTGAGCTAAAGATCCAGATTCAAGCTGAGATAAAGTTCCAGATTCAAGCTGAGATAAAGATCCAGATTCAAGCTGTTAGAACAAGCGAGATGCCAAGTCAGTGATCCAGAAACCCAGGATGTGGAGTTGGGAATCAGAACTTTGTGCAGAGAAGGAGGATGATCATAGTACCAGGAAGTACCAGGTCAGCGAGGGCCGAGTACCGACAGCAAGAAAGGCAGCTGAGCTCAACCATTTACACTGACATCATGCAATAACCTGGAGGAGACAGAATCAAAACTCCTAGACGACAAATGAGGGTCAAAGCAGCTATGCAGGATGAAACAGCAAAGATCCTGGAGTTTATCAGGATGATCACTCCTAATCACAGACTGGAGACGTCTTACAGAGACAAATCTCTGCAGATGTCCAGTGAGGGACGATACGAAGGACCTTTACTGGTAGAATAGCACCAGTAAAACTGGGTTTTACCAAATCTGAACTAAAAATTCAGCCTGTGGGAAGAATCTGAAACAGTCCAACTCATGATGGCTGAGTGTGAGGTAAGCAAAGTGTTCAAGTAGCAGGAAGATCTGTGTTAATATGAGAGGAAGGTCCTACAGGGAGACACCACAAGAGATCATCCCTGATTGGGACTGATCAGGAAACGGTCCAGACTGAAGGACAGGTGGTGACTCACAGTGGAGTGGTAGAGGTAGACCACCAGAAACACCAGGACAGGATCAGAGAAGCTGTTCTTGACCCCAAACCGGAGCCGGTAGGGGTTTCCAGTGACGTTTGGTGCTGTGGACCTGCAGGGTTCCTGAACGTCCTGATGAACTGCCAGTGGCAGAGTTTGCAGTGCCAGGTGGAGGATGGCGTCCTCAACATGTTCGGAGAGGAGAAGGACGAGGAGGAAGAGGTGAAGCGGTCGCCTCAGTACACGGTCCAGCTCCGAGGCTGTGAGGTCCGAGGCGACCCGGGCCGCCGCTGCAGGATCACACTGAGCCTGTTCGGCGACCAGGTGGCCGTGCTGGAGGTGAGCCGGCGGATCGGAGCTCCGGAGTCTCAGGTTGGTTCCTCGTCATCAGGTCTTTCCGTCTAACCTTCATCACTTCAGGTGAGCTCGTTGGAGGAAAAGGAAAAATGGCTGAAGCTGCTGCAGGACGGGGCTGCCAGTCGTGGTTACCATGACAACAAGACTCAGGAGAACACAGGTGGCGTCCTCAGGTGGGACCAACGTCTTAAAACCAGCGAACCCCTTCATGACATCACGCTCTTTCTGCTCTCTGAGGTTAAATCTCGCTCTTCTTTCCTCAGCGGGCTGCAAACGCGCCGGTTCCCAACGTCCAACGCCTACATGGACGACCCGTTCTGCCTCACCAGAACCTCCAGCAGCCAGCACCTCTACTCCAACTCCGCCGCACAGGAAGCCCTGGTACCAACCAGACATTCATTCTTCTGACGGTGGGGAAGATGTGCTGTCGGTGAAGACGCTGCTGATCCCCGTTTGTCTCTCAGCAGCGCGGCTCTCAGGATGCAGCTCACCGTAACTCGGCGTCGTCCAGAGAATCGGTGACCTACAGCAACACGGTGCTGAGCAGCAGCAGCAGTGAGTCAGGCCTGGACCAAACCTTCAGGATGAATCATCGGACTCTAGATCAGGGGTCTCAGACTGGACTCCTCAGGGTCAGAGTCCTGCAGCTTTCAGACGCGTCTCTTGTCCCACCGGCTGAATTAAATGATGAAACTGTCCTGCTAGCATGCAGTCGCTCCGCTAATGAGAAGACATCCCACCGTCCCTGTTCAGTCCGCTTTAACCCAACTCCAGTCCATCTGCCTAGTCAAAGTCCGGTCCAGTTGGAAAGGTGTAAATGCTAATTGACCTCTGACCTTTGGTCCTCCAAACCTCAGTCTGGGTTCAGTTGAACTGGTTCAGTTTGAATGTGAACGCCAAGTGGACCAGAGATGCTCCAAAAGCAGGAAGTGGACTACAGCGCAGGGCATTCTGGGTAAACCCAACCAAAGCTAACATGCTAGCCTAGCGCTAGCAGCAGAAATGGCTCCTGGTCTTTAGCCTAGAGAGAGAAAATCCTCCAACTGCTAAAATCCTCCATCTTGTTTCCATGGTGAAGAAGGAAGTTGCTCTCAGTGTCTCCAGAGGTTTTGGTGTCGTTTCCTTCAGTGGTTGTTGGTGCAGCGCCGCCACAGGCCAGGAGGGGAACAGCTGGTTGGACTCAGAAGAGCAGATGTTCTGGTTCCAGTAGAATCGGGTCGACCGGCTGAAGGAGGAGAAACATCCTGAAAGTTGCAGGACGTCCTGAAGGCTGCAGTTTGAGACCTCTGACCCCTGACCTTGAGGTTTGCTCGCAGAGTAAAGTGAGGTGTGGTTTTCAGGCCGGATGGCGCCGGCGGTGCAGCGCGACGTCCAGAAGCTGAAGCTGGTCGACAAGCCGGCGGTGCAGCTGAGAACCGGGTCCGAAACCAACCTGCCGTCTGCTGTGAAGCGAAACAAGCGCACCTCCTTCAGGCAGTCTCTGGCCATCTGCACTGAGCGCGCTCAGGTGAGCTGCACCTGCTGAGGTCCTGCTGGTTTCCTCCTCTGACCTCTGACCTCTGACCTGGTCTGCTCCGGTCCAGGCGGGCTTCCTGAACCCTCTGCTGCGGCGGACGGCCTCGGCCAAGAACTCGCTGAGACGAGCTCCGTCTGCGCTCTTCATCGAACACGGGAAGGTTTTCCAGAGGAAGAAGGTGAGACGGATCAGACATGCTGACCTGCCGCCATGTTTCATTTCTGGATGAACCGTTTGAATCCGGATGTAAAGACCATTACAGGAAAAGTTTAACTTCAGTTAAATCTACCTGATGAATGTCAATTGAATCAAAAACATGAATACATTCACATGGACATCAAACATGTTGATAGTTTTAATCTTCAGGCTCTTCAAGCCTCAGATTGGAGCAAAGTCCATTTTCCAGAGTCTCTCTGATCGTTCCTGGAGCTTCTTTAGAAATGTGGCGCTTCCATTAGCGTTAGCTGCTACATGTTAGTATTGAGATGATGCTGATATGCTAACTCCTTGACACACAGCCTGTTGTTTCTGTTAAAACATTTGATAATCCAGAAACGGTTTTAGAATAGAAACTCGTTTCCATGAATATCAACACCAGAAACATGAGATGATTCTAACCAAAGGTTTGATTTTTCTCTACAGGAATGGGAGACCAAAGCAGCTGCCTGACGTTTTCCTCCTCATCAGCCTCCATCAGGCCTGCAGGCGGCGCAGAAACGCGCTGCTCTGATTGGCTGTTGGGACTCTAATCATTCAAACTGGTTAAAGGTGACCAACTGGTCCAACTGGGCCAACTGGACCAACTGGGCCAACTGGTCCAACTGGACCAACTGGACCAACTGGACCAACTGGACCAACTGGACCAACTGGACCAACTGGATCAACTGGACCAACTGGATCACTGTTTATTATAATCAAGAACAAAATATCTTTCCACGATTCTTTTCTCCAGTTGAGCTTCTATTTGTCTGAACTTTTGGTCCTGGACTCAATCTGCTCCTGCAACACGCAGTCCAGCGCCTGGCCCTTTAAGGCTGCCTTCGCCTGCTTCTGATTGGCTGGTAAGGGGGAAAAATATGACCATATAAGGACATGCCAAAGTTGGAAAAGCTGCCTGATTAGAGATTAACTGAGGTCAGTTTACTATTTAACTAAAGCAGGGAAATGCCCACGGCCTCAAACTACCAGGGGCCCAGGTGTGCCATGGGCACAAGGTGTCAGGGGCCCAGGGGTCCGAGGTGCCAGGGCTCCAGGGTGCCATGGGCCCAGGGTGCCATTGGTCCAGGGTGCCATTGGTCCAGGGTGTCAGGGGCCCAGGGTGCCAGAACAAACAAATTTATTATATAATAGTTAGACAGGAGGTGACTACTTATTTAGAAATAAATAAATAGCATTGGAGCATCATGTTATTATTAATGATTTACCAAAGTTTATTTTTAAATAATTTAAATCACCGATGAACTGCAGATCCACCGTGACAAATTTATATATATATTTTATATAAATACACAAATATGCTTTTTATTGTAAAGTAGGATAAGAAACTTCAGCCATGATCACTTTTATGTACTGTAATAAAAAAACAAACTAAACCACCTGCAGTCATGGACTGATGAACGAACTCCGTAGGTTTTTGGGGCCTGTTTCGCCCTGGGCCCCAGAATCACTAATTCTGCCCCTGGGAAGCAAAACGACTTTAGAAATGAGTCAGGAAATGGAAAAAATACAGAACATGAAACGGAAAATAGAGACATTTTGTTGAAAAACTACATAAAGGAATGGAATATTTTTTTGCTTTTCAGTTAACGAGTTTCTAACAGAAGAAAACAACCAGATAATTAATTTATGTTGGACTAATATGATGTTTTAATTAACAGCAAAAAACTAAAAGTGCCTTTTAAACTGTGTTAGTTTATCAGATTCTTCCCGGTTCTGGATCTTCATAAACATGGATCCGTCTCACCGGAAGCCGCTGGTTGGAGGTTTTTCTCAGGTTCTGTGTTGAGTTCAGGTGACGCAGGAAAACAGAAACTCAAACCGTCCATCGAATCTTTTCTGAACATTTTCAAGATACAAAGTTTGTGTAAAACTGGTTTTTATGAAGTTTTTAATATAAATGAATAAAAACGGCTCAGCGTCCAGGAGGATCCGGTTGCCATGGAAACCCGCTTACGGGGTGGAAACCGACTGTTCGCAGCTGCGGTGACCGCTGACGGCCACAGGGGGGCGCCAGACTTTCATTTAGAAGCAGCTGCTGCTGTTTTGTTTTCATGTTTTATTTTTAATTTCTCAGGCAGAACCGCTGATCTGTTTTCACTCAGCTCAGATTCATCCATCTGTCTCTGTTCTTACGTTAATAAATGTTGTAACTGTTTTCATCATGTACTGATCAGCACAATGTAATAACTGACAATACCAGGAAGGAAAACTTCCTGTAGCATCTTTCATACTTACTGTTCTTTATACTCAGGACACAGTTTCTGTTGGAGCAAACACTGATTGATCTGTAAAGATTAAAACCTGATTTTATTTGGTTTGTAAAGTCACACAATCAAACATTAACAGAAATGATTTGAGTTATTTAGTCTGTCATAAAGATGAAGAGAAGCAACCAGAGAACCAAAAACAAGAGTTTATATTAATAAAGATGTTCAGAGCTTTTATTTTGGTAGGTCACTCCTGGTTCTGGTAAGTGAAGTTATTTGGAGCTAAATATTTCCTCCTCCAGAGAAACTGAGTCGACGTCCTGAAAGCTGCTAGAAATCTTTTTATTGTAACTCCGACTCTCCACTCACATCATTTCTGAAAACAGCAAACATCAGAACGTCTGGACGACGCATCACCCCAAACACCGACCCACTCAGGAGGCATGAAGGAGGCATGGAGGAGGCATGGAGGAGAGATGAAGGAGGCATGAAGGAGGCATGGAGGAGGGCATGGAGGAGAGCATGGGAAGGAGGCATGAAGGAGGCATGGAGGAGGGATGAAGGAGCATGGAGGAGCATGGAGGAGGATGAAGGAGGCATGGAGGAGGGATGAAGGAGCATGAGGAGGACATGAAGGAGGCATGAAGGAGGCATGGAGGAGGGATGAAGGAGAATGAAGGAGGCATGGAGGAGGGATGAAGGAGACATGGAGGAGGCATGAGGAGGGATGAAGGAGGCATGGAGGAGGGATGAAGGGAGGCATGGAGGAGGACATGAAGGAGGCATGAAGGAGGCATGGAGGAGGCATGAAGGAGACAGGAAGGAGGCATGGAGGAGGGATGAAGGAGGCATGAAGGAGGAATGAAGGAGGCATGGAGGAGAATGAAGGAGGCACTGGAGGAGGGATGAAGGAGGCATGGAGGAGACATGAAGGAGGCATGGAGGAGGGATGAAGGAGGGCAGGAAGGGGGCATGGAGGGGATGAAGGAGGCATGGAGGAGGGATGAAGGAGGCATGAAAGGAGGATGAAGGAGGCATGAGGAGGGATGAAGGAGGCATGGAGGAGACATGAAGGAGGCATGGAGGAGGGATGAAGGAGGCATGGAGGAGACATGAAGGAGGCATGGAGGAGGGATGAAGGAGACATGGAGGAGACATGAGGAGGCATGGAGGAGGCATGGAGGAGACATGGAGGAGGCATGGAGGAGGGATGAAGGAGGCATGGAGGAGGCATGGAGGAGGGATGAAGGAGGCATGGAGGAGACTGGAGGAGGCATGGAGGAGCGATGAGGAGCATGAAGGAGGGATGAAGGAGGCATGGAGGAGGGATGAAGGAGGCATGAAGGAGACATGAAGGAGGCATGAAGGAGGCATGGAGGCATAAAGGAGACATGAAGGAGTCTCAGGTTGCTGAATAATCCAACAGTTTAAACAATACATGAAATGTGATTCTCTGCTTCATTCTTCAGCTTTTAGACAGAAGTAAAATGTTTCTGGAGTTTAACTATGGATCACTGCAGAAGTTTGAAAAGCAAATATTTTAGATTCAATAGTTTTTCTGGAAGCTGAAGGATGTTGGAGAAAAACCTGGTTTTATTTTATTTCACCAGAACAAAAATCAGTTTTTAATAAATGCGATGAGCGTCTGAGTCGTCCTGCAAAGAATAAAAACTAAAACAGCAGAAAATGTAGAAAAGGAGGATCATGAACAATCTTTGTGTCGTCATGGAGTCGGTCACAGCAAGCAGCCAATCAGAGCACAGCAGGAGCTGGAGGAAATCCTGACCGTAACCAGGCCGACGCACATCTTCAGCCAAATTATTTCTGTTTGTCCACAGGAAGCAGCCAAGGAGTGACGGGGTGAACTTTGACCTTTTCATTTAAAATGACGCAGTGAGAGCGAGTCGACTGACGCAGGTCCGAGTCCCTGAGGCCGGATTTAAAGTTTCCAAATCACCACGAATGATCACTAATGATCATCAGTGATTATTAATGATTAGTAATAATTATTAATCATTATTAACCATTAATAATCATCAATAATCAGGAATAATCATTAATAATCATTAGTAATAGATTAGTAATCATTAATAATCATTAGTAATCATTAATCATCATTAATTACCATTGATAATCACTAATGATAATTGATAATCATTAATAACAATTAATAATCATTAATAATAATTAATAATCATTGATAATTACTAATAATCATTGATAATAATTAATAACCATCATTAATAATCATTAATAATCACTAATAATCACTAGTAACCATTGATAATCACTAATAATCACTAATAATCATTAATAATCACTAGTAACCATTGATAATCACTAATAATCATTAATAATCACTAGTAACCATTGATAATCCCTAATAATAATTAGTAATCATTAATAATCACTAGTAACCATTGATAATCACTAATAATCATTAATAATCACCAGTAACCATTGATAATCACTAATAATCATTAATAATCACTAGTAACCATTGATAATCACTAATAATCATTAATAATCACTAGTAACCATTGATAATCACTAATAATCATTAATAATCACTAGTAACCATTGATAATCACTAATAATCATTAATAATCACTAGTAACCATTGATAATCACTAATAATCATTAATAATCACTAGTAACCATTGATAATCACTAATAATCATTAATAATCACTAGTAACCATTGATAATCACTAATAATCACTAATAATCATTAATAATCACTAGTAACCATTGATAATCACTAATAATCATTAATAATCACTAGTAACCATTGATAATCACTAATAATCATTAATAATCACTAGTAACCATTGATAATCACTAATAATCATTAATAATCACTAGTAACCATTGATAATCACTAATAATCATTAATAATCACTAGTAACCAGAGCTCTTCCTGCCGCCTCACACAGCAGCTTTAAAACACTGAAGCTCCTCACTGTCCTACACAAAGTCTGATAAAAGCTAAAAATGCAGTAAAATCATAATAAATAAACATTTGGATTAATTATTCGCGGCTTAGTTTGTAAAAATGCATAAAAACAGCAAAAATATCAATTTTAAATATCAAATCAATCCTCAAACATAATTTATAACAGAAAGCTTATATGTTTAAAATGTGTAGCTCTTCTTCTGGCTCCGTTTGAGGGCCGCCTGTGTCAGAGCGCCCTCTGCTGGCCGCCAAGGTTGGTGGTCATTTTAACTGAAATTTAATGTTTTGATGAAAACACATTTTATTCTGTTTTAAATAAGGATGGTAGTTACTTTATTGCGTTTTATCCTTTACTAAATGTTATTTTCTGCTTCGTGTTTCCTCTGCGTCCCACCTGAATAAATCCAAAACGGGTTTCCTTAAATCCGGTTCGGACTCGGAGCCCGACTCGTTAGGTGCAGTTAACCTGTCGGCCAGGTGTGGCGCTGCGGAGCGTCAATAAAGTCCGTTTCCTTCAAACTTCCGGCTTCCTCCGAATAATTTTTACATCTTTAGATGAATTCATAACAAACATGACACTTTCTGGAAAATGTGTGTGTGTGTGTGTGTGTGTGTGTGTGTGTGTGTGTGTGTGTGTGTGTGTGTGTGTGTGTGTGTGTGTGTGTGTGTGTGTGTGTGTGTGTGGTGTGTGTGTGTGTGTGTGTGTGTGTGGCAGTGGTTTCTGCTGAAAACGAATAAAGAAAAACGAGGAGGTTGGTTCACGGCTCAGACTGGAACCAGTACGGAGAGCCAGGAAATGATCGTCAGATAATTTAATAATCGATTAATCATTAACTGAAAATACTGAATATACTGAATTGTGTGAATGTGTTATTTTTATTAACATATTAATAATATGTGTTAATAACATTATTATTAACACATATTATTAAAATAACACATTATTATGTGTTAACTGAAAAGTTAATGATTTAATCATTAAGTGAAAATACTGAATATACTGAATTAGTGGTAATATAAATATGTAAATTTAGCATTTTAGATAAAAACTCCTGCAGAGGCAGTTTGAGCTTCACATTCAGTAAAAACATGTTGGACAGTAAAATGTGATCAAATCAGGTTATTAATCAGATAATCCAGTAAATAATTTCCAGATGCAAGGAAAGTTTTTCTCCTCTTAATGTTTGAAGTATTTTTTTAATCTGCAGATTAAACCTTTGATACAAATAACCTGTTCACTGTAGAAATAAACTAGTATTTTAGTCAACACAATTTTAATTTTCTTATTTAAAAAATAAGTTTTTCGTTATATTTTTATGTTTTTTCAATATTGTATAAAATGCTTATGCAGTAAAATGAAAAATCTCCAGAATGTATCAAATATTTTTTATCTGATTAATCGATTAACAGTAAGAATTGATTATTCATCAAAATAGCAATAATAGATTAATCATTAGGCGAATTGACTATTTGTCAGAATAATTGATTAATGATCAACATAATCAATTAGCAGAATGTTAGATTAGTCATTGGAATATGAGATTATTCGTCTAAATCATTGATTATTTGTCAAAATGGTAGATTAATTGTTTGAAATAACCAATTAATTATCAGAATAACTGATTATTGATCAAAACAATCAGGTAATCGATTGTTGATGTGGATTATCGATCATTCTGGATTTTGGCTCCAATCTGTTCGATCATCTTCAATCCTCGTTTTTCTTCTTCGCCGTTATTGTGACATCATCGCTGGCTTAGCCAATAGGAGGCCCTCCAGGGGCGCTGTGGGACCTGATTGGGTCAGAGGAATGTTGAGACGTTTTCTGCCGTCTGGGTCGGATCCAGGGTTCGGAACCAGAACCAGCAGCCGGTTTTCCCCCGTTAGCCGGACAGTTTGTGCGCTAGCTAGTCTAGTGAAGCTGGTGTTCCGGTGACGCTAAGTGACGCAGCAGAACCCCGGCAGCCCGTCCAACCCCGTCCACCAACCCGAGAGTCCGGCGGGCCGTCCGGGAGAAGCAGGGGGTTCTGGGAAGCGTAGTACCGGGAAGGTCAGAAGAGACAGACTTTCTTCTTCATCTCGTTCCTCTTCCAGAGGGACAGGCGGTCAAAGTCCTCCATGGACATCCTGAAGACGCTGAGGAACTCCTCCGGGGACAGATGTCTCTGCAGGAGGACAGAAGCAGCTGAGACAGGCTCACACTGTCGCCCCCTGCTGGCCAGGAGGAGGCAACGACGCGGCGCGCTGCTGGGTTTCCACAGAAACGTTTTAGAATAACGACTTTCAAAGTTGAAATTATGAATTTGAAAGTTGAAATTATGACTTCCTGTTTAGCTTTTTTTTTCATGGCGGAAATGTGCTTCCATACAAAACAAACATTACAGACGAACAAAATATTAATATTTAAAATAACTAGTAACCAGTAAGAACACAAACAACACACTTTTAAATAAATTTAAAAATTAAATGGATACATTTAGTACAAAGAAAACACAGAACATTAAAAATGATGTCACAAAATAAAATGAAATTGTTCAACATATGTGGTTAGAATATACTTTTCCTTTTAATCTTGGTAATTGTTTGCATTATTATGATTCTTTTCTCTGATATTTATTGTTGATTAATGTAAGTTATGGATATTTTGGGTGGAAATGGAATACAATGAATAAAATAACAAAATAAATCACTAAAAACAAAAGAAAAAATTATAAATAATTAAAATAATAACAGGTTTTGTGATCTAATTAGGAACTTTTTAAACTAATTTAAAGAATAAAGTGAATTTAATTTAGAATTTTTTAGCAGCATCTGATCAAAACATGAGAATTAAATTATTATGATCAGAAAAAGCTGAAATGTTTCCTGATGACCCAGTTTGTGTAGCAGTTACCTCCAGGCGGGTCCGGTCCACCCCGGGGGGCAGCTTGCTGCGCCCCCTGTGGGTCACCACCAGCATCTCATACGGGTAAACCTGCAACAGCAGATGAAACAGTGAACCAGTGAGACTCCAGTAAGACTCCGGTTTGAACTGGTTTCTGTCTCCTCACCTTCTGCTCCAGCATGCTGGGCAGCGAGTTTCCCCGGTCCATCCTGGAGTCTCCGTTCTGAGCCGAAACACAAACAGTCACTGGTTACAGTTCACACACACCACAGATTAAACTGGTTTTAAACTGGTTCCCAGATGTGAACTGGTTTCCCAGTGAAACCGTGTTTTTGTCGCCATCATGGATGTCGGGTGAATTTAGACGAACCTGCAGACCTGCAGACAGACAGAAACGCATCAAGATTTACAGATAAAACTCACAAATATTCAAATAAAACAGGTTTTATACATTTTAGAGTGAAGAAAAAAATTAAAACAATTTGGACAAAATGGGTTCAGTTTTCAAAATAAGTTTTACCATTTTATTCATTCATTTCCAAAAGCCACAATTTATAACTAAATATTTAGCTAGCTAGCTAAATGTTATTTGCTAACTAAATATAATAGTTGCTCAGTAGTTGCTTGCTAACTACCAAGCAACTTGCAAGCTGAATATTTATATGATCTTTTTTAATATTTAATGAATAAGCTAAAAAATTAGCTTGCTAACTGAATATTTAGTGCTGCTAGTTAGTGAACTAACAATCAACTAAAAAGTTAGCTTGTTAAATATTTAGTTAGCATGCTAAATAGTTAGCCTCAAACTAAATATTTTGTTTGCCAAATAGATATTGATGCAGTAAATTGAATGTTTAGTTTGAATCTGACGTGACTGAATGAATAATCTGGTGAAATTTGACAGAACATTAATTTTCAGTTTTTACTCTCAGGCTGAATAATCCAGATTTAATCCAGAAACGGTTTTCAGGATTTACCTGCCGGGTTTTTCTCTGCGGCGCCGAACTCAGCAGACTGCAGCTGAAACACAGAAACACAGCGGTCACCATGTGACCCGATCGGGTCGGCAGCAGCAGGAACAGAACCACGTACCCGGGACAGGCCGCTCCTGGAGGATGCTGGGAAATACACCGACCTGGAGGCGCCGCAGCCTGGAACACAGAGGACAGCAGGTCGGTCCAGATGGACGGGTTCTGGAAAAAAACATCAGAACCAGTGGGGCCCATCAGAACCAGAGGGGCCCATCAGAACCAGTGGGGCCATCAGAACCAGTGGGGCCCATCAGAACCAGAGGGGCCCATCAGAACCAATGGGGCATTCAGAACCCGTGGGGCCCATCAGAACCAGTGGGGCCCATCAGAACCAGTGGGGCCCATCAGAACCAGTGGGGCATTCAGAACCAGAGGGGCCCATCAGAACCAATGGGGCATTCAGAACCCGTGGGGCCATCAGAACCAGTGGGGCCCATCAGAACCAGTGGGGCCCATCAGAACCAGTGGGGCCCATCAGAACCAAGGGCATTCAGAACCCGTGGGGCCCATCAGAACCAGTGGGGCCCATCAGAACCAATGGGGCATTCAGAACCAGTGGGGCCCATCAGAACCAGTGGGGCCCATCAGAACCAGTGGGGCCCATCAGAACCAGTGGGGCCCATCAGAACCAGAGGGGCCCATCAGAACCAATGGGGCATTCAGAACCAGTGGGGCCCATCAGAACCAGTGGGGCCCATCAGAACCAGTGGGGCCCATCAGAACCAGTGGGGCCCATCAGAACCAGTGGGGCCCATCAGAACCAGTGGGGCATTCAGAACCAGTGGGGCCCATCAGAACCAGTGGGGCCCATCAGAACCAGTGGGGCATTCAGAACCAGTGGGGCCATCAGAACCAGTGGGGCCCATCAGAACCAGTGGGGCCATCAGAACCAGTGGGGCCATCAGAACCAGAGGGGCCCATCAGAACCAATGGGGCCCATCAGAACCAGTGGGGCCCATCAGAACCAGTGGGGCCCATCAGAACCAGTGGGGCCCATCAGAACCAGTGGGGCCATCAGAACCAGTGGGGCATTCAGAACCAGTGGGGCCCATCAGAACCAGTGGGGCCCATCAGAACCAGTGGGGCCCATCAGAACCAGTGGGGCCCATCAGAACCAGTGGGGCCATCAGAACCAGTGGGGCCCATCAGAACCAGTGGGGCCCATCAGAACCAGAGGGGCCCATCAGAACCAATGGGGCATTCAGAACCAGTGGGGCCCATCAGAACCAGTGGGGCCCATCAGAACCAGTGGGGCCCATCAGAACCAGTGGGGCCATCAGAACCAGTGGGGCATTCAGAACCAGTGGGGCCCATCAGAACCATGTGGGGCCCATCTGAACCAGTGGGGCATTCAGAACAGTGGGGCCCATCAGAACCAGTGGGGCCCATCAGAACCAGTGGGGCCCATCAGAAACAGTGGGGCCCATAGGAACCAGAGGGGCCATCGAACCATGGGGGCATTCAGAACCAGTGGGGCCCATCAGAACAGTGTGGGCCCATCAGAACCAGTGGGGGCCCATCAGAACCAGTGGGGCCCATCAGAACCAGTGGGGCCCAGGCTCAGTCCATACCGGGGTTCTGGTTCGGTCCGGCGCGAGGACGGGTTTTCCTCCTCAGGGACCTGCAGACGTCCCAGTTCTTCTTCAGGATGATTTTCCGAGGTTGGTAGGAGTCTGAGCCGACAAAACAGAACTTCAGTCAGGAGCGAAGCTCAGACGCTGCAAGAGGGGAGGAGGAGGAGGGGAGGAGGTGGAGGAGGAGGGGGGAGGAGGAGGAGGAGGTGAGGAGGGGTGAGGAGGGGAGGAGGAGGAGGGAGGTGGGGGAGGGGGGGAGAGGAGGTGAGGAGGGGAGGTGAGGAGGTGAGGGGGGAGGTATAGGAGGTGAGGTGAGTGAGGGGTGAGGAAGGGAGGAGGTGAGGAGGTGAGGTGAGGAGGTGAGGTGAGGGGTGAGGAGGGGAGGAGGTGAGGAGGGGAGGAGGGAGGTGAGGAGGTGAGGAAGGGGAGGTGAGGTAGGAGGTGAGGTGAGGAGGTGAGGAGGGGAGGTAGGAGGTGAGGTGAGGAGGTGGGGGGGTGAGGTGAGTGGTGAGGGAGGAGTGAGGAGGAGGGAGGGAGGGGAGGTGGGAGGTGAGGTGGGGTGAGGAGGGGAGGAGGTGAGGATGGGGAGGTGGGGAGGTGAGAGTGAGGAGGGGGAGGAGGGAGGAGGGGAGGGGTGGAGGAGGAGGAGGTGAGGTAGGAGGGAGGTGAGGAGGTGAGGAGGGGAGGAGGAGGGAGTGAGGTGAGGAGGTGAGGAGGTGAGGTGGTGGAGGTAAGGAGGTGAGGTGAGGAGGTGAGGAGGTGAGGAGGTGAGGTGAGGAGGTGAGGTGAGGAGGTGAGGTGAGGAGGTGAGGAGGGAAGGAGGTGAGGAGGTGAAGAGGGTGAGGTGAGGAGGT